>OZ012735.1:626624247-627163152 GCA_963859935.3 Lathyrus sativus | reverse complement strand
CCTGAGTCAAACCCTTCCTTCTTCATTTGCTGCAAACTCACTAAAATTCCATTTGAGCTCGTGAGCAAGTTTTTTATAGTTCATTTTTAATGGTTCAACACTACTACTGCTTCACTACATTCAATTCCAAGTCATTCCCCTCACTAATTGAAGCTTTTCATCCATAACTCTCATTCGATAGTTTTCTCACTTCATTTCTTTTTTTGAGATATGATGAATGTATTAGTTAAAATAGGTTATACATTCGAAATAGATAGTTGGTATAGATATTCATTCACATTTGGTTTGAGTTTAGGGCATCAACAAAGTTTCTGCCATTTTACAACTTGTGAGTTTATCCAGAGATACATCTTTGGATTTTGTCTGAACTCGTTTACCAAGATGTATGTTTGGATTTAGCCTGACTATATTTTGATGTGATTTTCTGATTTTATTAAAGGTACAATGGCTGAAAACAATTAGGACAAAATGAGGCCCGGTCGTGTGTTCCAACTCGCGTCTCTATGACTTAAGAGGGCCAGGGGTAGGCCCACGGGGCCAAAAATCGATGCTACCTTGTTTGATGGTTCACAAGGCCGAGGTTTACAACCTTCTGCTTCTACTTTCCGAAGTCGCCTGTCTCAGGCATTTACTTCACAGGGCCATGTGTCCCCTGCTTATGAAACCCCTGAAGCTAATGAAGCTAATCAAGAGGAACTCATTGTCGCTACTAATGGGGACGTCATTTCATTATACTCTGGATGACTGGCTTGTGGGCCAGGTCTAATGTAAGCGTATATGCCCGAGCCAGTGATACGCCATATTGAAGTATTTGTAGGTTATTTTGAGACACCGTTCAAAGTCTGCTCCTCCTAACATCAACTGTAGAGATCTTGATGCCATACTGCTTGAGGATCTCAATAGTCATATGGTACTAGAGGACAACGTACTTATGTAGACGATTACATCACATAGTTTCTATAGGGTGTCACATTCTATCATGACATTGGACACTCCTGAAAGACCACATAAGCCATCTAATCAGGAGATACTAGAGGTTAGAGATGACCACACTCAAGACATGTTGTCGATCCATCAAGGTATTATGGATATCGCGAGATTGGCATAATGGTTGGACTTTTTGAGGAAGACAATATCTAATTGGCCCTCGTATAAGGCATTATTTTTTAGGCATGAAATGCCTTGGAGTATAGACGAAGGAAAAATAAGGGGTTAGACATAACCAATAGTTTATGTTTGTTTGTACTATTTTTTGTATTTTCTAAACAAATTATGTATGGCCGATACACGATTTCAACAGCTTAAAATGAATTCAGGAGGATTTATAGAGAAGCATCTTTGAATTCATCCTGAAAATTTTATAGATATACATATTCGGACTAAATTTTGTCAAAAATAAAATGTGTAGATGAGTTACGAGGGCTGATATAATTTTATATACGTTCGGAGATACATCTCTAAATAATAAAGATATTTTAAGATTTTTCGAGGTTTGTGACGCCCTCCATAGAATAGAATGAGTATTTCCCTATCTCAATCACACCGTTTAAGAATATTACTCAACTTCATTCCACTTTTTGAAATGATAAAACAATTGTATTTTTGGTTTTTATTAATACAAGTTCATATTAAAAACACTTAATTTTTTGTAATTTTTAGAATTAATTAAAATAATCAAAATTTAAGTCATAATTGTTCGTTTAAATTTTATCTTGCATAAATTAAAAATGTGACCAAAAGTTAAAAGTAAGAACATTTGTTTCGTATGAAAATTAGAGATAGATAATATTCGAGATAATTTGAATTTAATGTGGTGTAGTGAGCATCCATTACGGGGATGATAAATCTAGAACATTAACATATAAACACCTAAATTACTAAATAAATGAGAAAGTAATATATGAATAAATGAAAATTTAAAATGAGACACATTATTCTTTATATAAGACAGATAATTAAAACCATCTCCATTAAAATATAAACAGCTCTTCAATTCAAATCCCTCTTTTTTAATTTTATTTTATTTACATTCGGGTAGAGTAACAAATGAAATTGAAGAATTTACCAAAATATCAATCAAATTTGAAGAGAATATCTTCATTTTCTCTACCTAAACTTTATGTTTATCCAATGGAATAAGTTACATGCATTTGTTAGTAACTTAATAGCAATGAAAATGACTTAAAACTAAAAGTCAAACGTTTTATATTCATCATGACAACCAAAAAGAGAAACCATGACATAATTGTCTATTCTCATTTCTCTATCTAATTGAAATTGTTTAAGCTATAAATTGCAACTTAACTACTTTTAAGTGTTTAGGGTTATTTCAACTACATATTATTGAATGTTTTACGTGTACAATTTACTTTTTAATTTCTATTTTTGGTGTAAAAAATAGGAAAGAAGAAAGATAATTTTTTTGGAATTCTTCTTATTTTGGTATGAAGTTTCCCTCAGCACATGAAATGTCAACAATAGAAAAATATAACTAGGCTTAAATTTACAAGGGTAAAGTTTTTCTTAAAATTTTTTAAATTTATTTATTTTGATTTAATTGAATTTTCTTTCATAAAAAAAAATTACTATTGAAAAAGACAGATTCCATATAAAAAAAAAGTAATTTGAGTAAAATAAAAAAAGGTGTTGTATACTTATCAATGATGATGATTATTAATTTTGTTTCATCCGTTTCTAGCAAAAAAATTGATTAGCTAACTAAAATAATAATATTAGTTTCTAATACATTTTGCAATAGAATTTGAGACAAATTTGATTTTTTTTTTTATCTTAATTTTTTATACTCAGAACCCGCACAACAAGTTTAGAGGTTTGGGGCAAAAATTAATATAAATTTTTTAAATTCTAATAATTTTTTCAAATTTAATTAATTTTTATAATGTTAAACAAAAAAAAAATACTATTGCCAAATTTAATAAATAAACCAAAATTATCTTTGAGATAATAGTAAGATCATAAAACACAATATCATAATTTAAATTAAAAAATTCTGCAAAATTATTTTTATAAAATCGAGTTAAACCTATAATAATTGTAATAATTATAAAATATTACCAATACAAAAGGTATTATTATTATATTTGAAGTCTTTCTATATGATATTTTAATAGGAAAAAGTATTTATGAGAAAATGGCTTCAAAGCTATACAATAATTATGCGCGCCTCGACATCTTATCATCCTTCTCGGTTTATAATAGTTCAAAGCTATACAATAATTATGCGCGTCTCGACATCTTATCATCCTTCTCGGTTTATAATAGTGTTAATCAAAAAGCTGTCAATCATGACCAGAATTAGCAAAATCGCACATAATCATAAATTGTTTTACAATCTTTTTTACAATTTGACTACAACGAAATTGTCGGAGTTGATTGGAAATCGCACATAATCATAAATTGTTTTATGATTTTTTTACAATTTGACTACAACGGAATTGTCGGAGGTGATTGGAAATGAAAAGTGGTCGACCATGACCGAAATTAGCAAAATTGCACATAATCAATTGTTTCACAATCTTTTTTACAATTTGACTACAGAAATTACAAAAATGTAAGATTTTAAGAATTATATTGTGATTTTGAGAATCTTAATTATTATTATACTGAAATAAATAATCTGAACATCCAAAAACTGAAGTTAGAAATGAACTATTCAATCAACGAGATGTATCTTCTACCTTAACATTGAAATTATTGGAGAAAAAATAACAGAATGGCTGCAGAGTGCAATTGAAAAACAGGTGAATATGCTAAGCTAGATTGGCTGGTTCACATTGGCTCATACTGCGAGAGAGGTTGTGGCTTCAACTCCTGCTACCACCGTGATTTGTAGTATCTTTATAAGCCCTCTCTGAACCTTGAGGCCTACCCGACCCTGGTGAGAGCTCGGAGTCTAACTCGCTAAAACTTTCTTATAAAAAATACAGACGAATATTGCAAGTTTTCAAGGAATAACTTAAATAAGAAGATATCACTTTTCAACCAAAGTTTCAGGAAAAAAAAATGCAGACGGTTTCCTTCAAATTTGATCAATGTTGTCAATCGTGAATCGTAAAAGACAGAAAATAAGAGTTCTAATGCTATAGCGCAATTTGACAACACTGTACTAAATCGCATATCACGAATGTTAAAATGTTCTACGCGATATAACATCTATTTGACAACACACTGAATTTGATGATTACTTCAACAAGTGAGAAAGAATGGGAGCATCTTAAATTGACAATAAACTATCAAGTGTGTGCATATTGCCCAATCTAAACCATCGTCTTCTTCACAACCAAAAATCAAACATTTGGCTGAGTTTCTGCGATATCGAAGATCGTGATACTACTATAACCTCGGATTTCATAGTGGGAAAGACGTGTTGAAAGTACTCAAGGGTACCATTAGTCCATAAACATGGAGCAGATACAAACAACAACAACAACCAAGCTTTATCGCACTAAGTAGAGTCAGCTACATTAATCAACTTTCGCCATAATATTCTATTCAGAACCATGCTTTTACATGAAGAAGCAGATAAGCAACACATTACAGATGAAAACATTAATCAATAACAAGACAACAATAATCTTCAAAGTAGTCACCTAATTGTTGTCATCACAATAGAATTCAATTTTCACACAAAAGAAATCAAATATTTACCTCCAAAAGAGACGCCATGTACTCGAGCAATCCGCTCCGTGGTTAACACCTCAGGCAACCTCTCCGATACGCGTCTGCCTACAACTGACTGAAAAAAGGTTGTTCAAGTTTTACAACACTCTTACAAGATCGAAACAAACTCGACAAGGTTCCCATGCAACATAGCAACACAAAAAGTTAAGCCACGTTATAAGCCATTTCTATAACAAAAAGCAAAATAAAGTTGAACCATTCAACTTAAAAAAATGAGCTGAAAACAGCTTATGAATGTGTTATAAATCGTTTCAATAAGCTCTTCCAAACACTCTCGCAAGTGCTTATACCATTATACCAGTATATAAACTCAGATAAGTCAATCTAAACATGTCTTTCATCCATTTTAAACCTGCAACTTATATCAAAATCATGAACTTAAATCCTAGGCAATTATCACAAAAAAACATGATAGAATTCAGAAACCAAGAGCAGAAATTGTCGAAAATCATAAGCCTTGAATTCTAAACAAGTAAATTCAAATTAATGTTTTTATGTATATTCTCAAGTATATAACCAACTAACTTTGTATGAAACATACTTCCTTACAACTTATTACCAAATGGCTTATTTAAAAACATCCAAATTCCTCATAGAATGAGAAAATCAGAACCAGACAGATTACAGATTCTATATTGAAATCAATTATCCATTTCTTCAATCCTTCTTTCCTCCCTATAAATCAAAAGGCTACCGTTCTGTCGCTGCGATGATGTTGTTGCGCCTACTTCTTGATCTTTCGATGTTTCTTCGGTCCCGGAACTTCTAACCTACCAACAGAACAACCACACCTAGCTCTCAGCACAAGCACAGCTCTCCCATTAATCGGAGCCATCTTCTTAAGCTCCGCTTCAAGTTCCTTATGATGATCGCGAGGCAATTCAAATAAACCCTTCTTACAAACACCGATATCTTTCCCAAAAGAAGGCGAATTCTTCACACAATCCTCGGTTTCTAATTGAATATCAAACTCTGCAGCTTTCTTCAAACCCTTACAATTTCGATTACCGCATTTGTTAGTTGTGCAAACAACAACACCCCAAGTAGCAAACACAGCACAAGCAACACTCAATCCTATAGATATATAAATCGAAGGCGCAATCGAAAACTCTTCCTTAATCAAAACCAACACTATGCTTGTAATCTGAATTGAATTGATCACTAAAAATTCTATGTAGGGGAAGAACAAATAGCCACAAGATAAAACAACAGCAATGAAGATTACAACATCAACTATAGCTGATCTAGATCGATCACAAGGCGGAATCTGAAGAGAATTCGATGATGAACTATTATAATTCCTCCGATTCCTTTGAAAGTTATTGCTTTGCCTGGATTTCGAACCGAATTTTGAACCGAAATCGATCGAATTCGCCATGGATGGATTTGGTGGTTGATCAACTGACTTACAAAGAGAGATTGAGCTATGGAAATAGACCATTTCAAAAACACCGCAAAACTAAAAGAAAATCTCGAAAAATCGAATTTTGAGATCAAACCCACCAATAATTAACCGAGATTCAAACGACCCAGAATCCAAAATCTCGAAAAGATTGTAACTTTGAAGTGATCTAAGCACGAAAAATATCAAAATCTGTCGGTGCCCAGATGGATCAAAATTCACAAAATGAGATTTTCTTCTTCTTGTTCGAATTTAAATTCGATATGCGATGAGATGATGATCCAATCAAATAGAGATAAACAAGATTGAGAAGTCGAAGAGATGAAAAATTAGTGTGATGGAAATGGGTTTTAGGGGTTGAAAAGTGAGTTGATGAAGAAGCTAAGAAGACAAAGAAGGGTCATCATTCACTAATTTATTATCATCATATCATATCATATCATATGATGATAATAATTATATTCATATTATAATATGAAATGAAATCTCAAAATGTTTATTTGTAAACTTTTTATAGTGTCATAGTTAAGTTACATACACGCCAACATAAGAGAAAAATGAAAAAGTACTTCTACAAGGACACGTTTTTGAGAAGAAATTCTAGTGGACTATAGGATGGATGTAGAATGGGCTTGGATTCATCTTTTTCATTGGCATCTTCCAATTATACCTGACACTTCCTATTCTTTTAAATTGTCAAAACTGTCTCTAGTTAAAAATTAAATGAAATATTCCATTCAAACTTTTATTAGGAAAAACTAAATTTTTGGTATGGAGTAAAATTTTTGGTAGTGTATTGTAAATTTTCAGTATATTAAAAATTTTAAATTTTCAATATGTTTCAATAAATTTAGGAAATTTCAAATTTAAGAGTTGATATCGAAAATTTTAATCTAAGTGAAATTTTTTATAGTGTTATTTGTTTAAAATTTTAAACACTCAGGATTTTGTCGACAGTTTTGTATAGTCCAAAGTAAATATAAAGTTGTATAAATAGGAAGGTCACCTATTTTTTGATAAAAACATCTCAAAAAAGGCATCTTTCTCAATTTTTTATTAAGGCAGAAGTTTACTTCAACGGAGATTCACCTCCCGTAGAGTTCCGACTTCCAGATGACACCACTTCTCTCATCGGCCTGACGTCCAAGTTGAGTGAATTGTTGTCTGATACCGAAAATAAAAAGGTGAGAATGACTGAGTTTCGTGAAGATTAGATTGATACTGATGGGAGGGTGAAATATAAACTTATTGAGTTCAAGACCGATGAAGATGTGAGAAATATGTGAAGATCATTTCGTCGTAGGATAACAAATGGGCCGATCAAGTTAGATGCTAAGATTTCAAGGTTCACCGACGACATAATTAAGATGATGAAACATCCATAATCATCTGGTTGTGTCTAAGTTTTCTAATTTATTATCGTTTTTTAAAGTTATGATTAAGTTATGTAATCAATTGTCAAATGTTAGTTAGTGTTGATGTTGCATCGGGAAGATCAAAAAATATTATCTAATAAAAAGTTATGAAGAAAATGTCTGAGTAATATACAAATAATACATAATAGATCAAATCTATGATATACAAAAGATGTTTAAATAGGCCCCCACAGGCTATGTGTGCAGCTGAGATAATCCAGTACAAACCTTGCCATCTGTGTTTAGCATACCCATGAAATGAAGATGTCTCCTTGTTCCATCCACTATTACGAAAAAGCCATATGACAACGGTTGGAAAAGAGATATCACAATGCCTGACCATCCGTTGTGAGATAAGTGGTGATGATATGTCCGATGCTTTCCACCACGGACGCGAGACCGTGATAGTAAGGCAGGATGCGCGCTACCTACCACAACGATTACTAGTATGAATCATTGTGGTATATACATTTATGAAAATAAAATTTAATCACGGTTAAACTAAATAACCGTTGTTGAAAGTACCCATGTTTATTATAAAATATGTAGATTGCTTGTTTTTCAATAAACCTCACAAAAACGTACAACCATTCAAATTGACGAAGAGCTATATAATCTGAAAATTAAACTATTCTTGAAAACCAACTTTCACAAACCACTGTTTTCCAAATTGCATGCATCGCATCATTCATTTCCTGCTCTTTAACATATAGAATGTGGTTCACTAGTCTAATTCCTTCATGACATCAATTCTTTCTATTCTAGTTTAATTAGAATAATATCAATAAATTATTGTTATTCAAATTAAACTATAAGATAAGATATGGATGTGATGAAGGAATCAGGTCATTGACCCACATTCTATATGTTAAACAGCGTCAGATGAATGATGAGACTAATGCAATTCGGAAAATATTGATTGATATAAGTTGGTTTTCAAATACAACTTATTTTTCATATTATAAGTTTATATGTCAATTTAAATGAAAAGTATTTTCAGTGAAGGTTTAGTGAAACTAACAATCTACATAGCATATAATAAACTCAATTCCATCTACATAGCATATAAGAATTTAAAGAACAAAACATTGTTAAGTCACAAGAAGCTTCTTTCTTGTGACTTAGCAATGTTTTTTTCTTGTTCTAAAAACATTAATCAACAAAAACAATATACAACACCATTTATCAACAAGAACAAAACATTTATCAATGTTTTCATAATAAGAACAAAGCATTGCTAAGTCACAAGAAGCTTCTTTCTTGTGACTTAGCAATGTTTTGTTCTTGTTCTGAAAACATTAATCAACAACAACAACATTATCAATAACACAACAAAATACAAAATAAAAGTAACAACAAGAATAACATACAACAACATAAGATATTATGTAATGTTTCAAGAACGCACCTTTTTTAAAACTAATAGTGGATCTGGAACAAATTATGAAGTTCATCTAGTTTATGAAGCTATGAAGAAGGAGTACAAGATGAATGAAGTTTACACAATAGATTCATACTTCTTATATTTTTTTCATAGCTACACAAACCATATGTATCATAGCCAAAGTATGCGCTTTGCTAACGTGGTAAAAACGAATCTGAAAAAATGAGAACCCATTTTTAACAATAAACGTAAATGAAATCGAAGCATAAGTTTAATGAATAAACCTCAAGATAGCGATTGGTGAAGAAGAATCTTAAGGTTGAAGTATATTTAAAGAGTAAAATGGATGTTAGGGTTATGGTATTGTCGTAACCCAAAATTTGACCTCCCCTTTTGCCTTTTTGCATAAGCATCTGCACTTGCCTTCCCATCATGTGCATTACCATTTTTATTTGTGGATTCATTGCAGGTACGTGTTCAAATCTTCACAGGATCTCGAGATTATGATCATATCCTTCGAAGAGTCATCAAAGCATCACTACAAGCAAAATATAAGGATTTCTATGCCTATTTATCAAAGCAAGGAGTCGAAATACAGAACCACGACCATATCACATCATTGCAAGCCAAAATAGTAAAACTTTTCCTGTGTTAATTGATTAACACAATATGGTTAATCGATTACACCTGCAAGTTTTGCAGATTTTCATCAATTCTCAGCACTACAACAATTGCTACACTTCTCTTTTGGTCTATATCATTCTCGCATCTTATGGAAGGTTCTAGAGATGCGATTACACTAGAAAATATTAACTACATTAGCTACATTACCTCACTTTCAATATTTCTCACCATGCACCCTCATTTCCAAGCATTTGGACCATTTGATCAATTGAGTTCCATTGGGATTCTCCAACTGAGTTAACCAATAACTAATTGAGTTAGACCCCAACTCAGTGAGTTGGGTCTAACTAACTTTAAACCAAATGCAAAACCTAATTTTAAGCCTAATCCACTCCAAACCTAGACTCTATATAAGAAAACCCTCAAATTGATGCAAAGGATCATTATTCATGCCTTCACTTTCATTTTGAATTTTTCACTCTTCACTCTTAATTTTCTCTGCATTTTCTGCAACTTTCTCTCTCAATCATCTCCACCTTCTTTCCCAAGCCTCACTAGAGCTCATTCCACCTTAAAGCTTAGCAAGCTTCACAATTAAACTTGTTATTCTTTGAGTTAGACCTTCATTCCTCTTCATTTCACTTCTGAATTCTGCAGTAACATCATCATTTACTTCAATTCAAGCTTTGGAAGTTGATCATTGAAAGGTTTTTGGTGCAAATTCAGATCTGACACAATTATCGCATTATCTTCGATTTTCTCCCTACAGATTGATAGGGATCTTGGTATTTTATGGTTTTCTAAGCTCCCCCTCTTCATATTTTTCTTACAAATATTACCAAGGCAAACCTCAGCCTTGTAGGTTGGTGAATCTTGCTTAATTTATCGCTTTTAATCGATTTCACTTTTTTTTGCAATGTAGTGCTTAATTGTTGCTTTTCTACTTGAATGATTGATTTACATGTTTGATTTTTTTAGTGCTCAATTGCTTTGAATTAATGTGAATTTTGCATCTACTATTATATTATGATCCATTGCGATTGCATGCGATAAGTGATTTCAAAAAGTGCTTTTTGAAATTCTATTTCTGCTATTTTTACAGTGGTAACCGATTACACCCCTTGTTGTGCCTCAGAATTAGTCTTTTGGCATTGTGTAATCGATTAACAGCAGGATGTTAATCGATTACACCTGACAATTTTTGCAAAAGTCTTGCTGTTTGGGACTTTTTGGCATGTTTTCTTGTATTTCTTCCCATGCTTGCATATATTCATGTCAATGCTATTGTTTTAGGTCAGTACTTACTTGAAACAACTCTTGCTTGATTAATTGCATGGTTTTCCTTGATTATTCTGCAATTTTATCACATGTTCAAAGCACTTTTTGCACACTTTTTGCTTATGTGTTAACATGATTATGCTTAGTAATGCATGCTAGCTTGTTCTTATTAATGCTTTTCAATTTCAATTTGATGCATTCGATTTTTTCTTCTTTGAGCAAATTTAATCTTGTCCGATATTATTTCTCCCACTTGCTTTGACAATCTTTTGACTCACTTGAAAATTTATTGGCATGTTCTTTCCTTTGATTGATTGATTGAAACCTCGTTTCAATTAATTAATTTCTCCCCGCTCCTCTCTTTAGGATTTCCTTAGAGCCTTTCTTTCTTGGTTCCTTGCTGAGTCGGAGGTCTGCACTACACACTGGAGCACTGTACAAATTACGTTGTTACTCTGTCGATTTTAATTTTTGCACTATGATTTGAGTGTTATAGAAGGAATGAGAATGGAGAATTTATACCCTCATTCTGACTATTTTTTCTAGGGTACGAATGACCTTGTGCCTGGAATATTCATCTCTATCCCATACCATAGTGTTTCTCGATCTTCAGCAGAGTCGGTCCTTGATCACTCATTCCTGCCCCAAATCTCTCTTGTTTTCTTGGGTTAGAAACCTTTCCTTGGTTCAACACCTGTCTCTTTAGTTGATCACAGTCCATTTGTTAAACCAATCAACCATTGCACTATCTACTACAGAAGCATAATACATCTCAGTATCACTGTGCAGTACTCAGATTCTCTAGATGAAGAATTAGTTAGAAGATTATCATATTTCTGAGAGTAACATTCCTATCTTCTGGAATAAGACTTTTGCTGTTTGTCTTTCCAAGAATCCTATTATGCATTCTTGTGCTAAACATATTAAAATAAAACACCATTTTTTACGTGACTATGTTTAGAACGGTATTTTTCATTTAAAATTTGTAGATATAGATCAACAACAAGCTTATATTTTTCACAAAATCCCTTGCTGAAGATAAATTCGTATTCATTCCGACAAATTTATTTATAAAACTGTGTCCAGAATGAGTTGATGAAATTTCAACGTGTTAAGTCACCATAACTTCTGAAATAAGATTCTGATGAATTTATTTATTTATTTATTTTATTACGCGTTTGGTTATAAAACACGAGCTTTCTGAAGTAAGGAAGTTTCATGAATTAGAACTGTTTTTTCAGAAGAAAATCTTTTGAATTGTCTTCAGAATTGTGAACAGTTACAACATTAATTATTGTCTTTTCATATGAGAACATGTGAACGCCATTGGTGACAACTGTCCCATTTAATGAACATGCATAATCATAATTTGACGCATTGGGCTTGATAACCTACTTGAGAATAGGTGAAATCTTTACGTCTTCCCCTGTTACTGTGCATTCATTAAGATGTATGTGAGTTAAAGATTTCTTGAGACTAAGTGTTTCTGCTCTCATTCTTTATTCCTTGTCAGATTTCTTTTTCCATTTTTAAGTATATATTTATTTGTATTTATTGACTGATGTCAAGATTTGAATAACGTATCCCTAATCTGTAACTTTTTGGATATTCCTTTCTTAAGAGACAACTTCACTCATTTCCTATTCTTTGATAACTATGTCTTTTACTCTGCCTGTGTCCTACATCACTTATTTGGGAAATGATGAATTTTCGTGTCAAATAGGATAAGAGAGATTTGAGAGACTAAGGAAGAGAAATGAGGAGAAGTTGTTTAAAAGGATATTATGTTAGTTGTTTTGCTTTCAGGAAAAATTTACTATATATCATAAACACCTGAAAAATCAGAACAAAATGTATGAAGCCCAAACACTAAAGATATCCTAGCTTCTTAAAGTTCTGAATCATCTTGAGTGAGAAAAGACTTCAAAGATAATTCAAGTTTATTCAATTGATCAGAAGTAAAACTCATCAGAAGTTGATATGTGCTAAGCTCAAGAAACTTCTGACAAATAAACCAGTTCTTTTGAACAGAAGGTTCATCTGCTCCTACAAAAGGTTAATAAGGGAAGTGTTATTTCATTCTGATTATCTTTTTAGAGTTGCTCATTTCAGGGGGAGCTTTGTGCTTCTTTCTGATATATGTTTTTGGTGATTACCCAACAAAAATTGTTAATCAAAATATAGTGTTTTGTCATCATCAAAAAGGGGGAGATTGTTAGAACAAGATTTGGTTCTGCATCTGTATCTCTAAGTTTTGATGATAACAAGTCAGTATTTGTGTGAGAATAATTTTGGTACCTTAACGGTGTGTTATTGTGTATCTTTAGCAAACAACTTTGATTCTAACTCTTGAACATGGAACATTACAAGTTTCTGAATATATTGATCTAAATTGCTTCTGCTCAAACTCATGGATGAGAAGCTTCTAAGGAAACTGTATGTTGCTGTTGCAACATTCTCTTGGCTGTTGCTTCTGACGTGTGACTCTGATCAATTCACTTCTGAAGGCTAATCAAGATTCCGAAGATTAAAAGCCGAAGGTTCTAAAAAGTCTGAAGAATCTCAAGTCAGATATTGATGTGATCAAGATTCTGATTGATGACTGAAGTTTCTGAACTCAAGCAAAATCAACTCTTCTAACTCATACTTCAAACAACATTTTATCCAGAAGCCACTAAAGAATAGAAGATGAGAATGATTTTATACGTGGGAAAAATAGTACATGGTACAAACCAATATTCCTTCCATTAAACGGATTTCATGGAGTAAGGAAATTGAGGTCATATGATTCTTGTCCCCTTCGTATTAAACCTTTATGCAAGTCGCCAGCTCGTTCATGAAGAATACCATATTTGCCCTCCAACGGGTCTTTTTTATTGTCTATATAAATACTTGAAGACTTGAAGAAACCAGATATGCAAGACTGTTATCATAACTTGTGCTAAAATTTTCTTTAAGTGTATTGTGTTTTAAACTTGTTTATATATGCTTATATAGAAGCAATCTTTGTAAACACAACCTTGTAATCAAACTGTTATTTGTATTTCCTTAAGGGACAAATTAGGTCAGAATCCTTATGAAGACATAAACTGTGTGCCTTTGTGGCATGTTAGTCACCAGCGGTTGCTAGTGCAGTTGTAATTAGTTGATTATAGTGGATTAAGTCCTTTAGTATAAGGCGAAGTCACATTGGCGGGTGGACTAGATTAACTTTGAGATTTTCAAGTGAACAGTATAAATATCGAAGCGTATTTCTCTTTATTGTTGAATAACTTTGGTTTTTATTGAGTGAGTAAAAAGCTTTTGTTTTTGAAAACCCCAATTCAAACTCACCCTTTCTTGTGTTTTTCTCGCCTTCACATCCTATTGACAATATCCTCGAAGATATCTCTAAAGGAGTAACTACACGATCTAAGCTAAGTAACTTTTGTTATCACTTTGCTTTCGTCTCTCAAATTGAGCCTAAAAACTCCAAAGAGGCCTTACTTGTTGAAATTGATTTTTAGCAAAGCAAGATGAGTTGAACCAATTCAAAAGAAACGAGGTTTGGGATCTTGTCCCCCCGCCGTGAGATCATCGGGTGATTAGTACCAAATGGGTGTTTAGGAACAAACTTGACGAAAACATAGTTATAACTAGGAACAAAGCGCGCTTAGTGGCGCAAGGCTATAACCAAAAGGAGGGCATAAACTATGAGGAAACTTATGCTCCTGTTTCCTGACTTGAGGTTATACGCCTTTTGCTAACTTATGCTTGTTCTAAGAACTTCAAATTATTCCAAATGGATGTTAAGAGTGTTTTTCTAAATCGATCCATTAATGAAGAGCTCTATGTATCTCAACCTCCCGGTTTTGAAAGTCACGAGTATCCCAATTATGTTTATAATCTTAAACATGCTTTGTACGGTCTCAAACAAGCCTCTAGGGCTTGGTATGAGCGTCTTAGTAAATTTTTACTAGACCAAGGATACTCAAGAGGGAAGGTTGGTACTACACTCTTTATTAAACGTCAAGGAAAATACTTCATATTAGTACAATTTTATGTAGATGACATTATCTTTGAATCTACTAACATGCATTTGGTCAAGGAATTTTCTAAGTTGATGCAGCGTGAGTTTGAAATGAGCATGATGGGTGAGCTAAACTACTTCCTTGGAATCCAAATCAAACAACTCGAAGAAGGAACGTTTGTGAGCCAAACAAAGTATTTCTATGAGCTACTCAAGTGCTTTGATATGGCTCACACAAAAGCAATTGATAATCCAATGCCTACATGTGTAAACATAGACCGAGATGAGAATGGTAAGGCCGTCAATCTAAAAAGGTATAGATGTATGATAGGTTCTCTTCTCTATCTCACCCCATCTCGATCGGATATCATGTTTAGTGTATGTATGTGTGTTAGGTATCAATCATGTCCCAAAGAATCGCATTTGAAAGTTGTCAACGCATACTTAGATACTTATGTGGTACTCCAAAGTATGGACTTTGGTTTTCCAAAGGAAGTTATTGTACATTGGTTAGATATTCTGATTCCAATTTTGCTGGTTGCGAATCGGATAGGAAAAGAACTAGTGGCACTTGTCATTTCTTTTAGAATTCCTTAGTAAGTTGGCATAGAAAAAAGCATGTTTTTGTTGCTTTGTCAATAGCTGATGCGGAATACATCGCAGCCAGTAGTTGTTGTGCCCAAATATTGTGGCTCAAGCCGCAATTACTCGACTTCAATGTTAAACTTGTTCGTATTCCTATTTTGTGTGATAACACGAGCGCCATTAACTTAACCAAAAATTCAGTACTACATTCACACACGAAACATATTGAAAAAAATTTACACACAAGTTTTCTTTCACACTTTTATTTTCTCTTAAGTTTTCAATTTCTCTCTCACAATTTCATCACTTTGCTCTTAATTTGAAAAAAAATTTCTTACAATTTCTTCTCATTAGCCTTCATTTGATTAATCATGCTCTGATACTCAAACTATGATTCTGAAAGAATACTTCTATACTCAAGTTTAAAATCTAAGATATTACTTTCATCACTTTAACTAGGCTTCTGCCTTATGGGAAAATAGTGACCAGACTTCTGTCTGAAGAGAAAGTTGTAACAACTTGGCTTATGCCACATTGGAAATCATATCTTTCATGCTGATTTAAAATATTTATATGTGTTAAGATTATTTTAAGTCTTTATTTAAGTAAGAGCTTACAAACCTAACTTTGAAATTCTAAGCTGAAAAAATAATTTTTAACAATATAAAATTCAAAGGGAGCTTACAAACCTCACTCTGATACTTTTATGTGATTAAATCGTGTAAAGAAATTTCATCAAAATACATGGTTTTGTCATCATAAAAAAGGGGGAGATTATGAGAACAAGTTTTTGTTATGCATATGGCCTTTAGTTTTGATGATAAAAATATGTTGTTGCTTAGAGAAAAATTTTGTTCACTAATGATTCTTGTCTAGTGTGTAGCTTTTACTACACATGTTCTAACGCTGAAGCTCTGACGTGTGATGTCATCATATTCTGGAATCAACACAACCTGACTCTGAAGAGATATAAGTGATTCACAAGATGCTGCCAAGTTAGAGAAAGCTCTTACACAACGATTCTGAAGAATGTTTGTTCTAAAGGTTGTGACTATGACTCTGACTGAAGAGCCTCTGAAGGTTTATCTAACTTCAAGACTTTGTGCTAAAGTTTTGTAGATTCTGAAGAACAAGTGCTTATGTTTCTGAAGACTAGGTTCTGAGGAACAATCTCAATAATCTAAAGAATTTAGTTCTGAAGACTCTCAACCAGGCCCTTGACTCTTCTAAACATGCTTCAACAACTTTATTCAGAAGCCTCTGAAGATTAGAAGACCGGAACAAACCGTTTACATGAGATATATAGTACACAATACAATATTAAAACATTTCTTTCACTACGCGAATTTTATAACGCCCCGACTTATCTTATTTATTTTTTCGTGATTTAATTATGAGATGATTGTGTTTGTGTTGTGTTATTGGTGTATTGAGCTGCCCTTGGAGTGGGATAGTGTCCTTAAGAACATACTTTAAGGTGTTGTCGAGGTGTGTGAACAATTGTGTAGAGATAGGTGGTGTGGAAAGTAAATTAATTGGTAATATTAGTTGGTAATTAATTATTTAAATAATATAAGGTGGGTATTATTTAAATTAAATAATTGATGGAATTATTATTATTATAATAATTATTATTATTATTTAGTTAGTTGGATTAAGTTATAATAATAATATAGTAAAATAATAGAAAAAGGAGGAAGTTGAGAATTGAAGTTGTCAGATACGTAGAAACCAGAGAAAGTGAGAAGAAAGGCTAGGGCTAAAGGAAAGAGAAGAATCCATTGTCGAGGTAGAAGAAGACTTGAAAGAACTCTAAGTTAAGAGTGTAATTATATAAGGTTTAACATGATGATGGTGGGCAGATTATTTTTATGCTTGTTGTGTGTTTCTCTTCTCTATGTATGATCATTGTTGAAAATTGTATTTGGATGGATTGAATCCTTGAGTTCTAAATCATGCGTGGTATGTTGATGTTATGATTGATGTTGGAATGGATAATTTTTGTAATTGTTGCTGTTGGAATCATATAAGTGATTGAATTGTATGTTGTTGTTGTTGCTGTGTGGTTGATGTTGTTGCAAGTCAGATTCGGAACGTAAAGTTATGAACATTTTTGTGAAAAGAGTTGAAGTTTTAATGTTTAGAAAATTTTTTTCTGGGGTAAAAATGCGTGGTAATCGAATGGTGGGAAAAATGGGGTATTGGGTTGACTTAAAAATGATTTTTGTTTTAAAAAGTTGCAGAAAAGTGCTTATGCGCACACTGTAATCAGTTACGCTAAATGTGGTAACCGATAACACTATAAGTCAGTAGCGAAGAGTGGTTGGTTACAACGGGTGTAACCAGTTACACTGGAACCATTTTTGAAAAACCTTTAAAAATTAATAACCTTAGTTTCGAGAGTTCGATTTCGGTGTCATTTAAAGTGTCAGGAAGGTAATGTGTCGAACTTTATTCAGAAATTGGTTTTGATACCAAAGGTTGTATATTTTGATGTTTGATAGTGTGGAAATAAATGTGATGCTTATTTTGTGATGCGACATATTCATAAATGCATTGTGGTTGATTACTATACCATTGTGTTACTGTTGTTGACTATTGTAGCATGTATTGGGTGCATGATGGCCAGTATTGGCGGAGTACTTTGACTATGGAGGTGTTGGGTATTGTAATCAATGTTATTGTTGCGTGTATAACATGTTTCATGCATTCATGAGGATGGACATTGATCCGTTGTTGTTGAGCATCAATCCCAGGAGGTTGGGATTGAGTGCCGGTTGCTGATTTCAAAGGTGGTGGAATTAGTCACACGTTATTAGAGGTGATGGTAATAATTGGTGATCTCTGATCCTAGGAGGTGAGGATCGGAGTAGTGAACCTAAGTGTTCACGTATTTGGTACCACATACATTAAGTAGAGTTTTGATTCTCATTGCATTGCATATTGATTGCATCATTGTTGTGTTGAATGTGTTGTAGTATGCTATGGAATGGGTGATGTGCATATAATAATTTGTTGCTTACTTATTATCATGCTTTCCTTTATATAATTATGATATCTCACCCCTTCTGTTTGAATGTTGCCTTTACATGGGCATCATGCAGATAACTCGCAGTAGAGGAGTTGATGTGAGTGGATGATGGAGTCTTCCGTTTTGTTTTTAGCTTCAGTGTCTATTTTGATGTGTAACACCAGGGTTATGAAATGTTTATGTCTATTATGTTATATTGGATATTTTTGGATATCTCTAGAAATCGTTGTTATTTATGTTTAATTTGAAAATATGGTTATGTCTTGAATAATTATTTGATAATGATGCTTCCGCTTTTTCAACAAAAGTTGATGTTTTCAAACATGTTTGGTTGTTATTATCATTAATAATAATTTTTAAAAGATCATGTGTTACATATCATGTTATATGAGAAATTGTTTGTTGATTTGTGACATCCTAAATGTTATTTACTATGATTTTTATTTAAATTACGCAGTGAATATTTAGGGTGCTACATTAGTGGTATCAGAGTAGGTTGGTCTGTCTGGCCAAGTTGTTGAGTCGGTGTTGGTGTGACAGTTGAATACTGTCGATGTTGTCTTCTAACCATTGTTGCAGTTGTTGGTGGAAAAAACAGAAATAAGTGGAAGAAACGATATTGTTATTACTGTTGCTTTATAGACTATTGCTTAGGATGTTCAGAATCAACATAATGCTGGTGGGAATGACGATTTCAGTCACTTGGGGAAGTTCTAGAGGAACAATCCACTTACTTTCAAGGAATTGAAAGAATATTGTGTGTGATGGATTATTCAGAAGAGCAGAAGGTAAAATTTGGCACTCATATTCTAGCTGAGGAGGCTGACGGCTAGTAGATTAATAATCTTCATGTGTTGGGAACTTCAGGTGAAGTTGTTACCTGGGCTGTGTTCCGTAGGGAGTTCCTGAGGAAGTAATTTCTTGAGGATGTTCGTGGGAAGAAGGAGATTGAGTTTTTGAAGCTGAAGCAGTGTAATTTGGTTGTTATTGAGTATGTTGCAGATTTGTGGAACTTGCTAAGTTCTATCCACATTATAGTGAGATGACTATTGAGTTCTCAAAGTGTATCAAGTTTGAGAATGGTTTGCGTCCTAAGATTAAGCAGGCGATTAAATACCAACAGATCAGGATGCTTCTAAAGTTGGTGAATAGTTATATAATTTTTGAGGAGGATAGTAAAGCTCGATCAACTCATTATAAGAGTTTGAGTGAGAAGAGAGGAAAGAAGAATATGAATTGTGGAAATCCTTACAGTGCTCAAACTAATAAGGGTAAATAGAGAGTTGTTGTTGGTAAGAGGCCAAGTGGGAGAGGTGTTCTCGCTCCTATTAAGTGCTATAGATGTAGTGATATGGGTCATCGTGTGAGTGAGTGCCCGAGTGACGTGAAGAACTGTTACAAGTGTGAGCAGACTAGACATCTGATTGTTGACTACAAGAGCAATGTGGAGACCTGCTACAACAGTTGAGAAGCAAGACACATCACTACTCGTTGCTAGAAGCTGAAGAAAGCTTCAACTAGAGGAAAGGTGTTTGCTCTATCAGGGACTGTTGAAGCAATATAATGACCAACAAAAATTAATTAAGTACCCAGTTTTGTCGTCTCCACAGGGATCAGTGCAAGGGAAAGAACTCCGTTCAACGGTCTCTACATTTCTAAGCTTCTTGTGAAAATTTGGTTGAAAGATCCACGGTATCATAAATAAAAGCAGAAAATATAAAATAAATATTTAAATATAAACGGAGCCTTGTTGGGATTGAATCTCATCAAGTAATAACACATACATTCTTCTGACTAGTTAAACACAAATCAATCATTCGTCTAATATCCTCATGTATCACCCACAACAGATGTTATGTCTAACACAACATCGAAAGAAGAACCGTATTGTCTTATTGGTGATGTCTCACGCAACTCAACAACACAGAGTATTAAGAACTAATACTAACACAAATGCTAAGCCTACATCTATGTCTAGAGTTTAGAACCTAACATGTAATCATCCTAGATCCAGATATGAAGAGTATATGTCTATAGCGGTTCAAATAAACGATAAATAGGTAAAAAAAGATGACACCCATATCAGATAAATGATTGCTTCATATAAAATGCAATGATCAGAATACGTACATACGCTTAACCCTCTTTACATGTATTCAACTAATTTAAGTATGTGAACATAGTTCCTCATCTCTATTATCGCTCATTCTCATAATACCGTTTATGTCTAAAGCGTTATCATGGGCTTTAGCATATTAATCACTAGAAGATGTCTCATGCTAACAATCAACATAGTAATATAAAAGCTTGATACTAGTGAATATCAAATCACAAATCTATGTCTAGAGTTTTCTCATTGATAGATGAATATCTTAGATCTAGGATTTGAAAGAGATTTCTCAATACCCACTCAAACCCACAAACATAAAATAAAAGACAACATCAATATTGAATAAAATCTAGTTCATAAAACAAAGATTAGAAGAAATACATAACACATTAATAGATTACATCCAACGCCAACAAAAGATCGAAGCACTTACTTGAAGATCAAGCTCTAATTTGCTTGGATTTGGACTTTTCTCTCTTAGGGTTTGTGTTTCTCTCTCTAAAAATATCTTATACAAATATGAAAGTGAATAATATCTAAAAGTATCTACAAAAGTGTTATTTATATAAGTTCCAAAAAGTGCACATAAGTGGCACCGCGCTAAACCAGCACAGAGCGTGTTTAGCATGGAGCACACTCAGCGCGGAGCATGCTCAGCACAGAACATGCTCAGCACCGAGCGTGTTCAGCTCAGAGTGTGCTTAGCTCTGAGGTGCTCAACACAAAGAGTGCTTAGCACAGAGCGCACTAAGCGCAGTCTGATCCCCAAAGCTACTGCCAGTGCTCCAAAATGACGCTGAAGTCGCGCTAAGCGCGAGTTGCCGTAAAAAATTCACGAAATTGATCTTCTAGGCCCTCTTCCATCCACCACAGGTTCCAAACATTATAATTCAGCAAGAAAACCTGTCAAGAAGCATCAAAATGATCATAATTCACAATATTTACAAACAAAAATGAAAATTTGTGTATTTACACTAAAACATATGTATTTACTACTAAAACACCAAAGAAACAATTGAAAAGGGCCACAAAATACTATCTAAAATATGCACAATTTGGCACTTAACAAGGCCTCAGACTTCCAGTGATGACAGGTTTATCAGAGATATATGTTACATTAATAATACGTCTTTGATTGCTATTATTGATACTGGTGCTACTCATTCTTTTATTGCTACTGATTATGTGAAAAGGCTAGGCCTTGTTGTTTCTTCTATGGAGGGAGAAATGGTTATCGAAACTCCTGCTAAGGGTCGGTGACTACTTATCTGGTTTTCTTGAATTTTCCTCTATCAATCTTTGAAATAGATTTTGGTGTTGATATTATTTGCTTGCCGTTGGGAAATCTTAATGTTATCTTGGGAATGAACTGGTTAGAGTTCAATCATGTTCATATCAACTGTTATAACAAGTCGCTGCAGTTTCATGCTCTTGATGATGAGAAAGAAGCTCATTTTATATTTGCTAGAGAGTTGAAGGAGCTTTTGGAAGAGTAAGTTCAAGTGCTTGCGTTGTTTGCATCATTGTCTATGAAGAGTCAAGCTGCAATTGAAGAATTGCAGGTAGTGCGTGAATTTTCAGATGTGTTTCCAGATGTTATTTCAGATGTACGACCAGAAAGAGAGGTGGAGTTTCCTATTGATATTGTCCTTGGTACCAGACCTATTTCTATGGCACCATACATGATGTCAGCGTCATAGTTAGCAAAGTTGAAGAATCAATTAGAAGATTTGCTGGAAAATAAATTTGTGAGACCAAATGTGTCGCCTTGGGGAGCTCCAATATTATTGGTAAAGAAGAAAGATGGTAGTATGAGGTTGTGTGTGGATCACACATAGTTGAATAAAGTAACAATTAAGAACAAGTATCCGCCTCCAATAATAGATGCCCTAATGGATTAGTTGATGGGTGCACATGTGTTTAGTAAAATTGACTTGGGGTCGAGTTATCATCATATTTGAGTGAAGGATGAAGATATTCATAAGATGACTTTCAAGAATCGGTATGGACATTATGAGTATTTGGTGATGTCGTTTGGAATTTCTAATGCACCTTGTGTGTTTATAGAGTATATGAATCATATTTTTCACACTTACTTGGATCAATTTGTGGTGGTCTTTATTAATGACATTCTGATATATTCTAAATCATAAGAGGAACATGATGAGCATTTGTGAATCGTGTTGCAAGTGTTGAAAGAGAAGAAGCTTTATGCAAAGTTGTCAAAGTGTGAATTCTAGTTGAAAGGGGTGAGTTTTCTGGGTAATATTATTTCAGGTGATGCTATTGTTGTGGATCCATCCAAAGTAGATGAAGTTCTACAATGGGAGGCTCTAAAGTCGGTTACAGAGATTAGAATCCTTTTGGGCTTGGCTGATTATTATCGCAGTTTTATTGAAGGCTTTTTCAAGTTATCACTTATGTTAACTCAATTTATTTGTAAAGGTAAAGCATTTGTATGGGATATCCAATATGATAAGAGTTTCATTGAGCCAAAGAAGAGATTGACAACAACTTCAATTTTCATTCTGCCTAAACCGAATGAACCATTTGTAGTGTATTGTGATGCATCGTTGATGGGTTTATGTGGTGTGCTAATGCAAGATGTTAAGGTTGTGGCTTATGCTTCACGACTGTCGCTACGCTAAAAATGACACAGAGTCGCAACCGGATTTTATTTATCCCAAAGGAGGGAAAGGGAAATAGCGATAAAACCTTTAGGGAAAAGAGCATGGTCATCGCAACCAAGTCTTAGGGTTCGGGAGTTGGTTATACAAGGGGAAGGTATTAGCACCCCTCGCATCCATCGTACTCGATGGGAACCTTCTAGGTTGTTTCGCTTGAGTGGGTGTTCTTAATCTAAAAGTTTGCTTGTATTTAAAAAGAAAGCGGGGTTGGTTTTTTTTATTATAGTTCTCGCCAAGGATTGTGGCCCCTGTGCCTACGTATCCTCACTTAAAAGAAGTGAAGAATCAGAGCTTCGTAGTTCGGAGGCTTGTGAAATGGTTGTTTGTTGGTTGTTTTTATACCTTGAAAAAAGGTTTTCGAATTGATGCCCTAAGGTGAAAAGAAGTTTGATGAGTTGATGTTATTTTTAGGTTTTTTTAAGAGAAATTGTTCTTGATTAGGATTACACAAAAGACTTTGGATAGAGATGAATGTTTCGAATAAACAAGTTGAGCGCCTTGTATTCAAAACATTCGGAACGAGTGTAGGAAGGTTCCATTCTCATTCCTTCTCCACCACCTTAAAGTCCATGGTGTATAACCCTAATCACATATTTATTGTATTTTTGGATTTTTATAAGAAAAAGTACCCCTTGATGTTGGATCAAGGGTTTCATTGTTGGTAAAAATATTTGAAATGACGCAAACAAGGTCGATGGCGATGCACAAGGCAATCGTCTTATAAGGTTGAAAATGGCGCGGTAAACCCTAAAACGAATCGCAATTTCCTCCTAATACAAAGTTTTTCCAAAATAAGAATTTTAGAATTCTTTGAGCATTATGTGAAAATACACATTAATATGAGAATGTAGAAAAAAAAGAATCACCCAAAAAGGATTTAAGATGAAAGAGTTATGGAATTTTGAATTTTAATGACGATTAAAATAAAATCAAATAAAACCAATTATTAAAAAGAAATAAATGCCTCCCCCAAGGCTTGAACCCAAGACCTTGGGGTCATAGGCTCAAAAAATGGCCATCCCAACCATTTCCACGCGTGTGAATCAATATGGAAAGAGAAAAAGAAATGCTGAAAACATAAAAAAAATCATGAAATTGCACAAAATTGCCCTCGCTGAGGGTGGAACACAGGATCACATGGCATGGCAAGTTTTTATGACAAGGCAATAACCACTGGGGTGGCGATACATCCATTGTATCAAGTCACCCCATTTGCATATGTACCCAAAACAACGCATATTCTGGGCAGACCTTATGGCAAAATTAAGATAAAAAATAATGAAAATGATTTCATCATAACTCACTTAATTCTTGATCAATTTTCATGAAATTTAAGTCAAACTTGCTTGTTTTTTCAATAGGAACATGATGGTACCATTCATTTTTTAAAATAATGCACACACATTAAAATTCGAAGGAAAATGCAGAATGTGGTTTTTAAAATGCATTGGCCTCATGGCAAAATCAAGGTGAAAATGATTTCATCATAACTCACTCAATTCTTGATCAATTTTTATGAAATTTAAGTCAAACTTGCTTGTTTTTTTCAAGAGGAACATGGTGGTACCATTAATTTTTTAAAATGATGCGCACACATTAAAATTCGAAGGAAAATGCAGAATGTGGTTTTTAAAATGCAATGGCCTCATGGCAAAATCAAGGTGAAAATGATTTCATCATAACTCACTCAAGTCTTGATCAAATTTTATGAAATTTAAGTCAAAATTGCTTATTTTTTCAAGAGGAACATGATGGTACCATTCATTTTTTAAAATGATGCACACACATTAAAATTCAAAGGAAAATGCAGAATGTGGTTTTTAAAATGCATTGGCCTCACGACAAAATTAAGGTGAAAATGATTTCATCATAACTCACTCAATTCTTGATCAATTTTCATGAAATTTAAGTCAAACTTGCTTGTTTTTCAAGAGAAACATGATGGTACCATTCATTTTTTAAAATAATGCACACACATTAAAATTCGAAGGAAAATGCAGAATGTGGTTTTTAAAATGCATTGGCCTCATGGCAAAATCAAGGTGAAAATGATTTCATCATAACTCACTCAATTCTTGATCAATTTTTATGAAATTTAAGTCAAACTTGCTTGTTTTTTTCAAGAGGAACATGGTGGTACCATTAATTTTTTAAAATGATGCGCACACATTAAAATTCGAAGGAAAATGCAGAATGTGGTTTTTAAAATGCAATGGCCTCATGGCAAAATCAAGGTGAAAATGATTTCATCATAACTCACTCAAGTCTTGATCAAATTTTATGAAATTTAAGTCAAAATTGCTTATTTTTTCAAGAGGAACATGATGGTACCATTCATTTTTTAAAATGATGCACACACATTAAAATTCGAAGGAAAATGCAGAATGTGGTTTTTAAAATGCATTGGCCTCACGACAAAATTAAGGTGAAAATGATTTCATCATAACTCACTCAATTCTTGATCAATTTTCATGAAATTTAAGTCAAACTTGCTTGTTTTTCAAGAGAAACATGATGGTACCATTCATTTTTTAAAATGATGCACACACATTAAAATTCGAAGGAAAATGCAGAATATGGTTTTTAAAATGCAATGGCCTCATGGCAAAATCAAGGTGAAAAATGATTTCATCATAACTCACTTAATTCTTGATCAATTTTTATGAAATAAGTCAAACTTGCTTATTTTTTTAAGAGGAATATGATGGTACCATTCATTTTTTAAAATGATGCACACACATTAAAATTCGAAGGAAAATGAAGAATATGGTTTTTAAAATGCATTGGCCTCATGGAAAAAATCAATCAAGTTTCAATACAGTTTATGCATATAAAAGAGAGAGTTTAAAGGCACCAACCTGTTTTAGACTCCTCACAGCAAGCTAGCAACAAAAAGCAAGAGATCCTTCCTTATATGCAAGCTTTGAGATTGTTACCTCTTCTTGAAAAAAGGGGCAATCTTGTTGACAAATCTCACAAATAAACTTCCAACTGTGGTTTGAGGTTTTGGACAGTTAAAATATCATAAACATGAAGTGCTCCAAGTGTTATATTGATGTAAAAAGGTTTATGTGGTGATTTGGATTGAAACTTGCATAAAAGTCAAACTATGGTGTGTGGACAGTTGACTTTTTGATTCATGGCTCTTTTGATGAAAGTGATGGTAGGAACAGTTTTAAATGGACATTTTAAGGGTGTGTATATGGTCTTTGAGGTGGTTTTGTGTTTGGAACAAGAACTGGTGTAAAAAATGCAAAGTGGTGAATTTGGTGTTTTTGTGAAATTTCTTCACTTACAAGTAAAGAGGGAAAGAAGAGAGCTATGAGTTTTTGGTTTTCTTGGATAGCTCTGGTGTGTAAAAATAGTGGGAGGAAGCCTCTATTTATAGGCCATGAGAGGTGCTGGGGCAGATTTAGATTTTTGGTTTTTGGAGGGAGATTTTGGAAGAAAATCTGTCTAAGATATGTGGCAGCTATGTATATCATATCCTTGTCTCAATGCAATGTATAAATCAAGTGATATGAAGGACATGTAGGTGGCCAAAGTGAGGCTAGAGTGTAGGGAGCTGCAGCTGCAAGTTTTCTTTCAAAAAGTTTCTCTTTCTTATGTTTTTTGATTAAAATAATGCCACTTGCTTGGCCAACTTGCAATGCCTACCAAATCCTTCTTTCTTCTGCATTTTAAACCATCAACCTCTCTAATTATCAGATCAAGACATGATCCAATGGTTGAAAATGATTCAAGTGGCTAAAAAGTGAATTTGTGAAAAAGTTGAAATGGTGCACTCAAGTGTTGAGACCCCATCTTGCTGGATTCGAAAATCTCAGCTCATAAGGGCTATGGAGGAGTTCTAGTACTTTTTGGAAAACCCTCATGGAGCTCTAAAACTTTCATGTTTTCTAAATGTTCATATTCCAAGTGGAACTAGGTCAAAAATCCCCTCAAAGTTGGCTGAAAACATGCCTAATAAGACCAAAAACATAGAATTTTTCGAAGTGTTTTCTCCCTCTTGTGATGATTTTGACCATAACTCCAAATCTATGCATTTTTTGCACATGGACCCATGTGATAATTTTGTAGGACTTGCCAAGACCTTTCCAACAAGCTTTGAACCACCTCAATTGGATGTGTGGTTAGGAAGTTATGGTCTTGCCCCTTTCAAAACCCTAATTCCCGACTTTTTCGATTACTCCTCAATCCTTGATCTAATGGTCATGAAACTTCATGGATAGGTGTAATATGTTATTAGGAACATATTTGCTTCACACTTTGAGGTCAAATTCCTTATGAGCTTTATGGACCATCACAAATTGGATTCACACTTGACCCAATTCACTAAGCCATATGAGCTTTATGGACCATAATTTTATCATTAGAACACCTTTTAAATCAAAAGTCAAACTACAGTTGACTTTTCCTGATCAGAAACCCTAATCGGGGATCCTAAACTGCATTGTTCTTGATCTTTGGGTGACCACCACAAATTTGATTCACACTTGACCCAATGGAGTATCTTTGATGATGTAACTTTTCTTCCATGTAGTCCAATGATAGGCAAATTATCTTATTTGGAATGGGAAACAAAGAAACGACCCAATCCCTACCTTGCGAACTCACATGCTCGATATGCAATAGAACGATGTGTAATATGACGAATGTAGGGTATAAAAGGCTAAAGGTGAAAATGAGAGTGTGACAACGACAACTGAAGGTTCATGAGAGAAAGTACCCTACTCATGATTTTGAGTTGGCTGCAGTGGTTTTTATGTTGAAGATTTGGAGAAATTATCTCTGTGGTTCCAAATTTGAAGTGTTCAGTGATCATAAGAGCTTGAAGTATCTATTTGATCTAAAGAAATTGAAAATGAGGCAGACAAGATGGTTGGAATTTCTGAAGGATTATGACTTTGGCTTGAATTATCATCTCGGTAAAGCTAATGTCGTGGCCGATGCTTTAAGTCAGAAGTCTTTGCATATATCTGATATGATGGTCAGAGAGTTGGAATTGATTGAGCAGTTGAGAGACTTGAGTTTGGCCTGTGATTTGACACTGCAGAGTGTGATGTTGGGTATGTTGAAGATCGAGAATGATTTTTTTAATAATATCAAAGAGAGTCAGAAGTTGGATGTGAAGTTGGTGGACTTGATGAGTAATCAGACTAAGGATAGTGACTTTAGAGTGGATGCGCAAGATGTGCTGAGGTTTCGTGACATGATTTGTATTCTTGTTGATTCTGAGTTGAAAAAGATGATTCTGGAAGTCATAAGAGTAGCTTGAGTATCCATCCAGGAGCTAGAAGATGTATCAGGATTTGAAGAAGATATCTTGGTGGCCTAGATTGAAGAGTGATGTAGCACAGTTTGTGTAGGCTTGCCTGACTTATCAAAAGTTAAAAGTTGAGCATTAGAAACCTACAGGATTGATGCAACCATTGGACATTCCTGAGTGGAATTTGGATAACATTTCTATGGATTTTGTGATTGGTTTTCCGAATACTCCAAGAGGGCATGATGCTATTTAGGTGATTGTTGATAGACTGATGAAGTCGACACATTTTAACCCGATTAACATCATTCTTTCTTTGCAGAATTTGGCAGAGATTTATATTAGTGTGATTGTGAAGCTGCATGAAGTTCTGTTGAGCATTGTGTCAGATAAAGATTTGAGGTTTACTTCCAGATTTTGAGAGAGTTTGTAGGAGGCTTTGGGTTCAAATCTAATATTGAGTTCTGCTTATCATCCGTAGACATATGGTCAGACAGAGAGGACTATTAAATCTTTGGAAGATTTGTTGAGGACTTGTGTTCTTGAATAAGGAGGTGCTTGGAATAGTCATTTATAATAACAATTGCCATTCCAGTATTTAAATGGTGCCTTTTGAAGCTTTTTATGGTCGAAGGTGTAGGACACCTCTGTGTTGGCATGAATCTGGTGAGAGTAAGGTGCTTAGACCTAAGATTGTCCAGCAACTACTAAGAAGGTGAAGCTAATTCGAGAGAAGATGAAAGCTTTACAGAGTAGGTAGAAGAGTTATCATAATAAGAGAAAGAAGGATCTTAAGTTTCAAAAGGGAGACCATGTATTCTTGAGAGTCACTCCGGTGATCAGTGTCGGATGTGCTTTGGAGTCGAAGAAGTTTACTCCTTGGTTTATTGGTCTGTATTTGATATCAGCAAAAGCTTGAGTTGTTGCTTATAGAGCGGCGTTGCCACCAAATTTGTTGAATTTGAATGATGTGTTCGATGTTTCACAGCTTCAGAAGTATGTTCTAGATCCATCGCATGTAATTCCAATAGATGGTGTTCAGATAAGGGATAACTCTACTGTTGAGGCTCTACCTGTGAGGATTGATGATCGGGAACTGAAGCAGTTGAGAGGCAAAGAGATTGCTCTCGTGAAGGTAGGGTTTGAAGGTGATGCCGGTTAAAATATACTTGGGAATGGGAGAGTATGATGCGAGAGTTGTACCCAAAGTTGTTCGCATCAGGTAATTCTTGAGGACAAAAATATTCTAAGTGGGAGAGAGTTGTAAGGCCCCGATTTATCTTATTTATTTTTCTGTAATTTAATTATGTGATGATTGTGTTTATGTTGTGTTATTGGTGTGTTGAGATGCCCTTGGTGTGGGGTAGTGTCCTTAAGAATAGACTTTAAGCTGTTATAGAAGTGTGTGAGCAATTATGTACAGATAGGTGGTGTGGAGAGTAAATTAATTGGCAATTATTTATTTAAATAATATAAGATGGATATTATTTAAATTAAATAATTAATGGAATTATTATTATTATTATTATTATCATAATAATAATAATAATAATAATTTAGTTAGTTGAATTAAGTTATAATAATAATATAATAAAATGATAGAAAAAGGGGGAAGTTGAACATTAGAGTTGTCAGATACGTAGAAACCATAGAAAGTGAGAAGAAAGGCTAGGGCAAAAGGGAAGATAAGAATCCATTGTCGAGGTAGAAGAAGGGTTGCAAGAACTTTAATATAAGGGTGGGGTTCTAATGATATAAGGGTTAACATGATGATGGTGGGTAGATTATTTTTATACTTGTCGTGTGTTTCTCTTGTCTAAGAATAAACATTGTTGAAATTGGTATTTGGATGGATTGAATCCTTGATTTCTAAACTATGTGTGGTATGTTGATGTTGTGATTGATGTTGGAATGACTAATTGTTGTAATTGTTGCTGTTGGAATCGTATAATAGATTGAATTGTATGATGTTGTTGTTGTGTAGTTGATGTTGTTGCGAGTCAGAGTCGAGACATAAAGTTATGAACATTTTTGTGAAAAAAATTGAAGTTTTGATGTTTAGAAAAGTGGGTTTTTGGGGTAAAAATATGTGGTAATTGAATGGTGTTAAAAATGGAGTTTTGGGTTGACTTAAAAGTGATATTCGTTTTAAAAAGTTGCAAAAAAGTGCTTCTGCGCACAGTGTAATCGGTTACTAGAATGGGCGTTGTCGCAACTGCGAAAAACAATCGGCGGAAAAATAGAAGAGTCGCCACTGAACGTTATTTATCCCGACTGGAAAAAGGAAACGATCGAAGAAACTTCAAAATGAGAAAACATGGTCATAACAACCAAGTCCTGGGTTCGGGAGTCGATTATGCGAGAGGCAGGTGTTAGCACCCCCTCGCGTCCGTTGTACTCAACGGGATCCATGCTTGTTGTTTTAATCAAAGGGTGTGTATATCTAATTCCTATCTTCAAACAGAAACGAAAAGAGAAAAAACAAAGAAAGACTCAATAGGACTTCACTGTCCTAGGCCAACGTATTCCCTCGTGCAATGAGAAAGTCAGAGTCAACGTAGTTCTTAAAAAAATTGACAGAAAATCCCAAGGGATAAAAAGGTTTGAATTTTTTTGTGAATTTTAAAGAAGTGACTTGAATTTGTTTGAGATTTGTATTGCACTAAATTCTAGGACATAGGATCGAATGCTTCATAAGATTGACCCAAGACGAGATGTATACAAAACACTCTAGACAAGGTAAGGAGAGAGTCTCGCTTATCACTTCCCATATACTTAAGGCTCGTGGGGCACAATACTTATCGTATTTATTAAGTGTTTTGACTTTTGTTTAGAGAAAGGAAAGATACTCAAAGGGAAAAAGAATTGAGAGCATAATGTCTATCCTAAGGTTGAGGTTAAAAATACTACCCTAATGTTGTCATGCAAAAGATTGAGAGCATAATGTCTATCCTACTTTGAACCTAATCAAAAATTAAGTTCAAACTAGGAGCCCTAAGGGCATGTGATCAAGCACAAGTAAACATTAAACAACTCAATCTCAAACAACAAATATGAATTCAAAATCCAAAATAGAAGAAAAGAGGGGAAGAGAAGAAGGATATCAAATTAACACAAGGTATAGGGAATCCAACATCAATGCATAAGTGTCACACCTCAAGATTAAAGTCAAAAGCATGCTTACCAAATGAAACAAGACATCAAAGAAGAATAAAGCACACCATCAACAACATTGCACATCATGATTAAAGTGTTCACACTTCCAAGCTCAAGAGGAAAGATGAAGGCAATCAAAGAAGTGTACAAGCAAACTTTTTTTAGAACCATAATTGAACACCATTAACCTCATACAAAGACAATATAAGCTAAGCAAGATAAGAACCAAACAAAGTCAGAACTTACATCACATTATGATCAATTCAATTCAAATATGAAAAGAGAGGCACCACACCATCCAACATGAACCACAACAAAGACTATGTACTCATTAATCATCAACTCATAAAAACAAGTCATACATGATTCAAATAAATGAGATTAGGTCAAGGAATCAATATGGGCAGTAGCATGATCATGAATATCAATACAAATATCAACTCATGGATAGAAATAATAAATCTCAAAGATCAAGTTCAAAGCATGCATCAAGACTATCTAAACATAAACCATGATCATCTTCAAAGGAAACATGTGTTCAAACAAGGTACAAAGCATAAGTGATCAAGTAATACACACCATAACATGAAGATCAGAAGCAAGCTCGATTGATTCAATTCACATTCAAGTCCAAAATATCAAATAAGTTCAAGAAGGATCATGTTCAAATCATGCACAAGAAACCACTCAAATCATCCATACAAAAAACAAAAGATCATGTGAAGAAAGAGGTGAGAAATGATCGTAGAATGGACATCATAACACGAAGATCAGAACCTTAAACATGTTAAACAAAGCTTACAAGAGTCAACAAGCATCAATTGGAACATACAAGTGACCATCTCAAGAAACTAGGTCATGAACATAAAAGAAGCATGGTCAAAACAACATCAACTTGGAAATTAAAATTAACATAGAAAAAATAACCAAATTAAAGTGAATCCAAAGCTATAATCAAGATAAGACAACATGTAATCACATCAAATAAACACCTCAAACTTCACTCAAGCACAAGTAGGCACAATGGTTTAAAACTAGGTCAAGCGTCATGCATACTCAATCCAAAACCAAGTCACATTTAGGCATCAATTAAAAATATAAAAATGACCTAATAAGTTCCAAAAAGAGGCTCTAACTAATGTTATATCCATCAAGAACAAGTGTGCATAAGATCTCAAGAAGAATTGCATAAATGCATCACAAATTGAACCAAACAATCTCGTATAGGTAGCTAATCGAGCAAGAATCGAGGATCAAATGAAACCAAATGAAAAAAATCCAAGAAATGGTCACCAAGGAATCAAAATCACGCTCAAACAATCTTTAATCATATGTCAAAACATGTGGAAAAGATTGGATCAAAAAATGCATAACAAAGTCATCAAAAGGTCAAACCTTAATCAAGGACAAAAATGGAAAACCACTTCTCAAAATAAATCCAAATAAAATACAAAAATAAATGGAAAAGTAAAATAAAATATCCAAAAATATGTCAACATGTCCATGGATCAGAAGCAAAATTTTATGTATTTTTAATGATCAAGGAATAAATAAAAAAAATTTAATTTAATAAGAAATAAAGGGAGTGGTGAGATCAACAAAATCAGGAATAAAGAGATCATGTTATGATGAGTAATGGTCTCAAACAAAGGGGGTGTGGATAAAAAAACATGCACAAAGCCTAAACCAAATTAAAACATTTCAGAAACAACAATTGGCCATATGTACATTCCAACTCAACCTCATTAATCCATTTAGCGCTGACTCACCCAAGCCAACAACTCACGCAACAACAACACAAATCATTCAAATTTGGAAAAAGTGTGCGCACTCCAAGTCAAGCCATCCCTAACCTTCATACGCCGACTCCCTAGCTCCGGTCGTCTCCTTCGGTGAGCTGGTCGCCGGAGCCACCACAAACCACCCAGAAACACAAAGTAAGACCACCATCCCCCTTGTTTTTCCACATAGATCAACATTCTGACCTTAAAAACAACATTACAATTTGAAATAAATCTGTCACGCCCTAATTTTTGACCTTAAGATCCCACCTCCTTGCATTTTTTGTTTTGTTGGTTTTATTTTACGTTTATTACGGCTAACCAGTTTGCGCAGATGCAGTAAATTCCGAAGAGGGATAGCACCCATATCCCCATCAAATATCAAGGTCACCTTGTTCAATATTTCTCAAGCGCCTCAAAGTATATTCCAAGAAGAATCGAGGTCTCCCTTTTTATTGGGGTTGAGTATGATCTTGTATCAGGTTCATAATACCAGAAAGACTGTATTCTTGAGGGCTCAAGTTGGCTGATTTCGTCCAAGTGGTAACGTTCCTGAAGTTTGGATAAGGGTACAAGGATTGGTTTCTATTGTGGAAAGTATACTATGAGGTACCATAACACCCTTTTGTAAACTCATCTCATTAAAAAAAAACACCATTTCAAGAGAAGAAGGGTTAAATTCAAATAACCAAGTTTTAAGGAATTACAACAAATGCCAAGGCTTGCAATGCATTTTATTCGAGATTCACTTTATACTCAACTAATTCTAAAGCAATATATGGATGATTCCAAATTCAATGCTATGATTAAGGTTATAAAGAGTTAGAAAGTTGTGTCATTTTTCTCCCAGAATCATGTTCAGTATCTACAAGCAGCCATAAATGCAAGCCGACTTTGTATTGCCACGACCGCTTTATTATTATTATAAGGTTGTCGTGAAATTTAGAGTTCAAATCCACCGAGTTTATTAATCAAAAGATACAAGTTTTCCCAAAGATACAAGTACCAAGGAAACAAATGCTACAATTGGATTACAATAGAAGATTTATAGAATGTGCATTTGACTTGATAGCTACAATCCGTATGCTTCATGAGACTTTTTGACAAACATGAATGATGAAGCCAACGTGGCAATTAGCTTCATGAAGCTCATGCGCAAGCCCTTTGCTTCATTTCAAGTCCACACTTTGTCCTAACTAATACAAGCTTCATGCCATAATGAACTAAAGCCGTACGTTAAATCTTCATGTTACTCTTTCCAAGCTCACATTCCAAACCTGCCAACAAAATTTGATAAAGTTAGTAATGCAATGTTACAACCTCCGACAAAGTGGCAAACTCCGTCGTCGTTACACATCAGGTGTCGGCTACGGTACTCTTGCTACACCAGTCGTTGGTTTATCCATATTTGTGTGAGCTCATCCACAATTGCTTGCCATAACCTTTTCTTCCTTCATCAAATCTCTCACAATCATTGGCCTAAGCTTTTACCATCCATTACTTTGTTGTCGGCATACGTATCCCTCTGCAAATTAAATTAAGAAAGAATTCTGAACAGGAACAAGAAATTACATACAAAGCTCCATGTATATCGTTGATTTGATTTCAACATTAGAATAAATTGACCTAAATGAGGCACATTTTTAATTGGTAATGCAGCACAAGTTTTTGTTGAACATAAACAGACAGAAAAGCTACTCACACAATTGCTCCTCTTCGATGGTCTGTAACAAAATCAGAAGAAAATCATTGAACAAATATACAGTTACAGATTCGAGAACAATTTAACATTATGAGACATGATTACCCCAGATATGCTGTTGTATTCTTCTAGTGAGGTTATACGATTGCTTGGGCATGGCTAGCAGCTACAACAATTTGTAGAAGTTGAATTGATCCATCAACACCTTCATCAATGTACACGAGATAAGAGTCAAATCACCGTTGTCTCGCACGATGTAATCCAACATACAGCATGAGGAAGCAATTAGAAGAAGGGCGAGCGAAGTTCAGCTACAACAATGAAAGGTTTCAGTTGTTATTTACCTCCTTACTTTAGAGGAATTAGTCCGAGCACTTACCGCAAATCCGGTTTCCTAAGCAAAAGAGTGTCTTGACGACACTAGCCCTCACACATCAGATAGCTGCAAACCAACGGACACCATTAAAGCAGGGTTTTTTTAGAAGGAATTGAATCGAATGTTTGCTTTGAGGATTAGGAGATAACCATATAAGGACAACCTCATGACTTAAACTACCTGCAGCGATACAATATATCACGAGAAAAATAAATCAGTTCCAGCATTTACCACACGGATCACAAGAAGGAAAGATTTTGAAATCTCAATCAACAAGATATCACATATAAGGCAAGTCATAAACTAGACAGAAACCCGATTTTGGACAGGCCGTTCTTCTTTCTAAAAACAGCTCCAAACATAAACCCGACATGTCAAGACGGAAATAGAAAGTTATTTATCATGTTTTAAGGACAATTTTCAAACAAAGGTCCGACAACATTACTCCACTCAACCAATTCATTTCTTTCTGAAATACTATAAGAGGGGGAAGAGATTCAAGAATCATACACGGACGAATACCCATGAAAACCCGCTAAACATACAACATCCAAAACAAATTCAAATAATGCCCAAAACAATCACAAACAAGAATTATCCGAAGATGGAAAGTTTTTTAATTTCGCTTCAATGCGTTTGAGAAATTAAGCTATAAAGAGAGGTCATCCACACACAAATCCGGACAGAGGAAAAACCCCAAAAAAATCCCAATTTGAAAACCCTAAGTAACCCTAAAAAAAATAAATCGCGAAGAGAGGAAGAATTCACCTTTTCTCTGAGCTTTACCGAAGATTGTTGTTTCCGGAGCCTCCACCACCCGCCACGAGTCTCACAACCCCCTCATTATCCGCCGTCGCCTGAAATTGTCGGAGCCTTCATCGCACCCAAGGATCGTCGCCCCACCGCTAACGTCCATGCGGTTGACGTCGCGACATCCCGCGATTCATCTATCGGTAACTATCGCCTCCTTTTCTCTCTTATTTATTACTAATGTTTGCCTTGTCCAACTTGTTTTAGAGAACGCGACGGAGGTCGATCGACGGAGATGGCGAGCGAGAACGAGAAGCTCTTGAGAAGAAGCGGATGGTGATGTGGGATAAGTCGTAAAAGGGCAGCAACGGCGAAAAGCAGAGGAAGAGGAGAAGTGAAATTAGGAATTATGGATTTAGGATTTTTGTTTATTTTTTGTTATTTTTTTGTAATCCTGTACGCGTCACCCACATACACTATGATGCTCCCTCACTCGCCATCCTGGGATCTCCAACGGATCCCATCACGCGACTGATATTGCGCTCGCCCACCATAACCCGTAAGCCTGCGTCACACCAAATCAAACGCCCCACTAATTATTCCCCTTCTCTGCAATTTAATCCGCTGAATCACCCTTTTTACTAATTAACTTAATTAACATTTTTATTTAATCAACTTTAATTAAAACCAAATATAACTTTTTCTTAATTAACTTTTCTCAACTTTCTTTTATTTAATAAATTCAATGGTATTGATTTATTTATCAAATTCAATAATCTCATTTTATTTAATAAAATATTTTGTTTATATCCCAAATAATAAAAAACTCATTTCATATTTGAAATAACTTTAAAACAAATAATAATAATCGAAGCTTTTATAATATACTTAAATCAACCTTTTATTTAATTAAAACAATTATTATTAATCAACCTTTTTTAAGCTAAACTAATTGTTGCGGTGGAAATAGGATCACAAACTATTAATGAGTTTGAATCGCAATTCAATTCACAACCGCTTTTTGATTTATCCGAAGGAAAAGGTCAAAAAGGGAAAACCTATTTTGCATCGTAAACACAATGCGGGGAAAGATCTAGGGTTCGGGGGTTGGTTAAATTTAGGGAAGGTATTAGCACCCTAAACTTCTGTAGTACTCTACAGGAACCTTTTGTTCAAATGTTTACTATTTGCTTTATTTATTTGCTTGAGGTATATGTACAAAGGATTAAAAGTGAGAAAAGAGACCTAAGGGGTTAATTCTAAGTTTACTCGGCAAGACATCGCATCTTGTGCCTACGTATCCTTACGGGAGTGGAATCAGAGTAATCGTAGTTCCCCTCAAAAGGGAGGTTAGAGACTTCTTGAATGTGGTCAAGGTCTCAAAGGGAATAAACATGTCTTAAGGACACGCTTACGTGGAGTGTAGAAACTCCAAATCTCTACGTTGAATTGTTAAGTTGTAATTAGGGTTAAATTAGGTTAGGGATTCCGCGGCGGGAAACCCTAAAATGAGCGCGGCGGCTCTTTGACCTAATGCTAGGGGTAAAATTGTAATCTTGTCTGCGGCGAGGCATTTGTGAAAATTTAGGGTTGAAAAGGTGTAAGGGTTGAAGGTGAGGACTATTGACACGGCGGTCAAACGGCTAGACCTAATTCCTTCGGAAGGTGCAATGTGACAGAATAATTGGTGAAAGTGTGAGAAATTGGATCATGCAAACAGAGATAAAATGCTAATTAAACTATGCAGGCAGGAATTTAAAGGCAGAAATTAAAGAGCGATTGTTAAGTTCGCGAAGTTACATGAGAGGAGCAGTTACAAAAATGATAACGACATAAAAATGAAATAAATAACGGTAAACGCAATAAACTGCAAAACGAGCAAACACCGTTAATGGGCAGAATTGTCAGATGGTGACGAAGTGAAATTATGCATCTTTTTGTGGTTTTATTTTTGTGATATAATCTTCAATTTAAAAATGAAACTCTTAATATTAATTTAACTCAACCCTAAAAACTATTTAAACCTAATTATTATATTTTCTAAAAAAGGGATTTAATACATTTATTTAAAAAAAATGGTTTTTATTTATTATTATAAAAAGGTTTTTTTATTTTATATAAAAAAGTTTTTAAATTATTATTTTATAAAAAAAATAATGTCAATATTAGTTTAAAAAAAAATTTAATAAAGTTTAAACTAATTATAAAAAAAGAAAAAAGGTAAAAAGAAATAAAAGGGGTTGGGCCGGTCATCACTCCCGGACCCAACCCGGTTGGTGAGATATAGAAAAGGAAAAAAAAATAGGGTTTCAGAAACCCTATCCCTCGCGGCGCCGTTAAGCCATCGTCTTCCTCATCGTCTCTCTCTCTGTGATTCTTTCTTCAATCATGTTAAAACCCTGAAATTAAACCGAACAATGTTAGAATGACGGAATTATGTTCCTTGCTTACGTTTCTTGTTCGCAATCGGTATTGAAGAGAGGCGATGATGGTGAACTGAGCCTCCAAGGAAGGTTTGCCCGTCGCGGATGGAGGCGGCGTCGGTGTACCTTCCTCGATCTTTCGATTCGTACCCTGACGGTCACCTTCGATGAAACCCTTCTCCTCTCTCTCTCCCGCGGTCGCTAGGGTTTTGTGTTCTTCGCCGTTTTTGTCTAGGTTTCGTTTGAGGTGATGCCATTCTTATATACTCTCCCCTCTCGATTTTGAATGGGCCTTTGGATTTAAATTTTTCTGATATTATTTACCCTTTTGTGAAAGGTTTGATTTGATCTCAAAAACCTTCCGTTTTCGGAAGCGATTTGCACAATATGATATGATCTTCTGATGGAGATCCTTTGATTGAGCCCGTTTTGGATTGACTGGAGATTTTCCTTTCCTTTTTAGGGTCCGCTTGATTGGATTTTGGTGAGATTGATTGCTTCTGACGTTTGGATTTTATTTTTCAGATGTGGAATGGGATCCCTTGTTCTCAATGTGGATATCCAATTGCTGAGCCTTAATGAATCGATACCTGTTTTGATAGCTTGTGGATTCACTCGCATTCTAAACTGATATGGCTTTTTTGTGAACTTGTTTCGTTCAGTTTGGTTATCAGTTGGAATTCACTTATTTTTCCTCTTCTTCTTTCAGGATGGACATTGTCGGGTCGACGCCGCCGGGAAGGGTTGTGCGGCGATGATGACAGTTCGTCTGAGCCGTTTGGAAAAGATACTACAATCCTTGCTTTTGATTATGCTGCCTTCGATTATGTTGCTTTCGGTTTCGGTGATGATGACCTTAGAGTCTGAACCGCTATTGTGTATGTGGCTGCCCCTGTGTGATTAATGGCCTCGCAATTTGTCGAGAGCTTTGTCCGAAATTACAGTATGCGATTCGATGTTCGGTAGGGAGTTGGTAATGGCTCCGGCCGTGGCTCTCCCAGCCGCTCGAATGCTTATGCCCGGTGATGGTTAGCTGAGGGCTGATATGACTTCGAATCTCTTTGTTGTTTCTATTGTTTTCATGCAGTTCAATTAGATGGCCTGGTTCGGATTTGGTAGGCTTCAGTTAATCGAACTATCTGTTATGTTCCCATTCGAGCTGTTTTGTGATAGTCTGATTCTGAACTTGATTCTTTGTGGTAATAAGGGCATTGCTTCGTTGCCGTGGATGTTATTTCGACCCTTCTGGTTTTCGAACCACCTGTTTACTAATACGATCAACTTTTTAACATTCGCCTTTCTTGTGTAGTTGAGCGGGGCTGTGATGTATGATGGCTGAGACCTGGCTTTGATGTTTTGTGGCAACAGATATGCTGGTTTATGGACTTACTGAGGCTCGTGGGGCTGGCATGTTGGTTTTTCGAAATTGATGCCTCCTTTCTGAGTTAAAACTGATTGTTTTTCGAAACTTCTTTACTTTGCTCAGCTTTGAACATTTGGACCTGTTATGCATTATCTGATGTCCTTTTGTGTCTTTGCAGATGTCAGAACTAGTTTTATGTTGGTGTTCATCCGGATTTGTTTTGATATGGGCTGTAATACCTTGTTCGAACCCTGATACTTTTAGTGTTTTTGGATTTTGCAGACATTCACATCCATCTCAATTTGGCATTTTAGTCTCTGATTTGAACCATATTGCACTTGGTTTTGTGAATGGCTTCTGATTCTTCCCCCGTTCGTTTGTGGAATCGAAGCGAACTACTGTGATTTTGTGCCTCTGTTCACACTCACTTTTCTTCTTCTTCTTTTAGTGAATTGATGGAGGCTGCGAATTTGGGGCGGTGATGTTCATCTGAGCCCTCTATGCTTGGTGCTTTGTTTTTTCGATGTGCTTTGCACATTTGGGACCCAATCTGAACTGACATATCACTGTGATTATGTGAGCTTATCTGCTTATTTTGGTATGACCTTACAACCTCACTTCGCAGGTGTAATTTGATGACTCTATCTTGATGCCCTGTTTGGCTTTAACACAGTCTTTCTGATATTTTGATTGTTGATTTTTTTTGACACATCTCAGTTAGCTTTGGCCTTACACTCTGTTAGGAAATTGGGGTAATGATGTTGTCTTGTGAATTTATGCAGATGGTATGCTTCCTTTCGAGTTTCAGCCCCCTAAATTCGAACCTCCTTCTGATGGTGGCATCTTGAGCATGAATCTACCTGATAGCGTCCCAAAACTTATTTACTTGATGAATGGTGTTCTAATTTATTTGATGGAATTAGTGCTCAGCTTGATTTTGAAACGAATCCAATTACGGAAAAATCGAATCAGTCCCGCTTCTTTTATCTCTTCTATCTCTCGGCTGCCCCTTAGATAAGAACAGATGTTACCTGATCTGACCCTAATGGCGCGGATCGGTAACGGGGGTAGGACGCAGCTTCGGTTGTGCCACTCCCAGCACTCGATGATGACATCGTTCTGAGAGTGTCAAAAATCACCTTTAACCTTTTCTTGCTTCTGTTTTTTTTCTTATTTTTTTCAGGTGATCGGGAATTTCGTGGAGCACTCAAGGGGCATCATGAAGAACACTTAGGATTCTTTTAGGACCTTCTTTTAGAGTAGATACTGATTGTAAATGCCATTCTCTTGTAATCATCTTGAATAAAATTCGAAAGTGTTCTTTCAATTCTACTGTACTTTAATATTTATGAAATAAAACCCAATAAATACTCATGTTTATTTTCTCAATTATAAATTTAAATATCCATGAATAATAATTCACAAATTATTTAAATCCACCTTTGAGTTGTAAATTATGAATATTTATGGATAAAAGTCTCAAAAATATTTGCCTCGATTAATTTTATAACCAGTATCCCGCGACATGATTAACCACAATCCCTTTGATCACATGATTTCTCTGAACGACATTAACACCATCCACTTTCTTTCAGCCCAAGCTCCTATCATTCAAAACAAAACACCGAAACGGCCCTGAGTCCAACTACTTCTGACAAGAGTTTCTCAATACCAATCGAAACGTGCCGACACCTTGACATAATCAATCCATGTAAATAAATGACTTAAGAATAAAACCTCATCTGGCCCAAAATTACGAATTATGCTTCAAAATGACCAAAACGCCCCTAGGGGTGATTCCTGCAAAACAAATCGCACTCAATGATTGGTTAGTGATTAAACGAATGCAAAATGAAATGCTATGCGAAATGACTGACTAAATGTAAGGGTAAAATTTGGGGTATTACAGTTGCCCCTATTTAAATAGCTACACCAGATGATTTGAGTGACGGGGACTCGAGGAATCATGGTGGAGGGATTTAAATATAGATAACCGAAAATTTTGCCCTTATATGCGGCGATATGCAATGCTATGGACAAAACGAGGACAGATTAATGTAGATGATGCCATGAATATGATGTGATGCGTATGCTGGAAAGATGAATATGACGACACAGGGACAAACGCTATGAGGAGAACACACTGGGGAAAACGACGCGCTGGGACACAGTACAACACTGGGGAATTCTAAAATGATGGTCAACTGGTGTGAACACGACCAATTGTCATTTTTAGATCTGGGATGAGATTCTCAAATGGAGATGGCACCTATGAGACGGCCTCCACTGGGGAATCTAAAAGTAAAACTGGATCATGTACGACTGCAAGATCGATTACAGAATGCTGGAGCATTGAGCAAAGAATAACATCCAAGCTTCTGTGAACTATCCCTCGTGACAGGATCAAACGGACTTTTCGGGAATCCGTAGCAAATATACAGGTAAAAAAAAACGGTTGTATGCCAAAATAAATGGACTTTAAGAATAAGATCCTTAAATGGAGATGGCACCTATGAGATGACCTCCACTTGGGAATGTCTAATAATAATTGGATCTACACGGTTGTAAGATCGATTACAGAACGCTGGAGCATTGAGCAAAGAATAACATCCAAGCTTCTATAAACTATCCTTCGTGATGGGATCGGATGGATTTTTGGAAATCCGTATCAAATATACAGGGTAAAGACCGGCTGTATGCCAAAGTAAATGGACTTTGTTAGGAAATGCCCTGATAAGCTTCTCGAGGGAGAACTGTTGCTGATCGATTGTGAGGGACTTACATGCCAAAATGGATAAGCACTCAAATAAAGAGGCTGCTGCTTATCTGATATATAAATCTTCTCATATTTAAGGTCGGCGCCTGGAATATGATTCTGATTCTTCTTTTACTAAAGGGTAAATGAACTTCTTCATACTTCAAGATCGTGCTCTCCTGAGTATGATTCCGCTCCTTCTTTTACTAAAGGGTAAATGAACTTCTTCATACTTCAAGACCGTGCTCTCCTGAATATGATTCCGCTCAAACCTCCCCGTACTTCAAGATCGTGCTCTCCTGAATACGATTTGGTTCAAACCTACCCATACTTCAAGACGACAGGTAAAATGGAAGCCCAACTGCTCAATGGAGATGGCCATTTGCTGCGAGTCATAACGAAGGTAGGATTGGCTTCTCAGGCGAGAAATGTCGCTTTTTTTTTGCAAGAGTAGCAATAATAAGCTTCTCATGTAAGAACTGCTTGTAGAGGCGATAACAGATGATGATAAGCTTCTCGGCGGAGAACAGTTGCATACCGTTGCTAAAGAACGTTACGATAAGCTTCTTAACCGAGAACTGTTGCTGATCGATTGTGATAAGCTTCTCTTGGCGAGAACTGTTGCTGATCGTTGATGGTGTAAGGTTGTGATATCGATAGGCTTCTCAGGCGAGAACAGTTGCATACCGATGCTGTAAGATGTACTGATAGATTTCCAGGCGTGAACTGGCGTGTATCTGTAAAGGATTGTGATAGGTTTTCTTGAAAGATAGTGCAAAATAAATGCACGTCCGGGTACAGTGATAAGCTTCTCATGCGAGAACAGTCGCGTATCTGCCATGGTATGGTGAAAATCTTTAGATGGTGCAAAACAAATGCACATCCGGTTGGGCTCGACGACCGACAATACTGAGGTTCAATCTAGGATCGAGCTAGAAAGAAGACTGGTAATCAAGACTCCATCGAGGGAATGAACTCGAAGGGTAAATATCTTATCCTGGCGAGGAAAGATGGCTGAAGTAACCGTCATCCACGAGGATCGAGCTCTGTGGGGAAACTGGAAACACATATGTATTTTATGCTTAGGCTGACAATCTATTTGGAGAGAATGGACGAACCCAGTTACTCGGCGGTAACAACCAATGGTGGCGACACATAATAAACTTGTGAATGCTAACGCATATGTTGATGCATATGTTAATGTGAATGTATGTCAATGTCTATGTACGTTAATGTCTATGTATGCAAGATGTTATGAAATGAGTATGCAATGAGTATGTGTATGAAATAGGCATGTGATGCTTATGCCCCTGCGTATGCTGACGAAACTGACTATAGACAGGACGAGAGATGAAATAAACATCTCGACGGAAATACCCTGCGTTCCCGGCAATCAATACGTCAATCATGGGTGAGAAGGATCAATGGTAGAACCGAATCTGGTTTTAAAGTTCTGAATTCTCTGGGGAGAAGGTAATCTGCTTGGGTGCACAGTATCACGTCTTCACATGGGGAGAAGAAAACTTGAGGGACACTTTCGAGTTACCCAAGAAAAAGTTGTCAGCGTATAGTCTCACTGGGGACTGTGTCAGAGCCATGATTTTAAAAGTGTTTCTGCAACAATGAGATTTTTCCGAGGAGTGAAGAGATCCTTTCGAAATTTCCACTAGTCAAAGTAATTTTTTATATTTTCGATTGCGTTTTCGAAGAACGGTTTTAAAAATTTCCAAAGCACCTTTCATTTTCAAAATTTTTAAGAATAAATGGCATTTTGCATAACAATAGAAACAAGAGTAATGCACCAAGGAAATTAAGTAACAAAATGGTATCTTTTATTAAAGGATGGCAGCTTGCTGAGGGCATAGCTTCACAAATGATTATGCTTTGAAATTGGCAACATGGGAAAAGGTTACATTGAATCCAACGACACTTACTGACACTAATAACTAAGACTAATCCAGAATCTTGCTTTGGACGAGGATGAACGAACTGTAAAGTGGCTCTCATGTGGAAAGTGTGTTCGCGATAACCGGTGTTTTCTGATGCAATGAAATGCCTTTGTCCCTAACTTTTGCCTGGACCGCCCTTTCGGGTTTTCAATCCACCGGGACGCTCTTTTTTGCCTAAGTCGCCCTTTCGGGTTTTCAACTTAGCGAGCTTTTTATTATTATTTCTTTTTTTTCAACCCTTACTTTTGCCTAAGTCTCCTTTTGCAGGTTTTCGACTTAGCGGGTTTTTAGGCATAATATTTTCGGACTGCATCAGAATTCACGGGCTGTGCAAGCTCTTCACCATCCATTGTTGTAAGTATCAGAGACCCTCCGGAGAAGACGGCCTTTACAACAAATGGGCCTTCATAATTGGGCATCCACTTTCCACGCATATCTTTATGCACTGGCAAGATCTTTTTGAGTACGAGCTCTCCTTGACGGAACTCACGGATACGAATCTTCTTATCAAATGCTCTTTTCATCCGTTTCTGATATAATTGCCCATGGCACATAGCTGTCATGCGTTTCTCGTCAATGAGATTCAACTGATCCAGTCTGTCTTGAACCCACTCAGCTTCTTCAAGTTCAGCTTCCATCAACACCCTTAAAGAAGGTATCTCTACTTCAATGGGGAGTACGGCGTCCATTCCATACACCAATGAGAAAGGTGTTGCCCCTGTCGAAGTTCGCACGGAGGTCCTGTATCCATGCAAAGCAAACGGTAACATCTCATGCCAATCTTTGTAAGTCACGACCATCTTTTGCAGGATTTTCTTGATATTCTTATTCGCAGCTTCGACGACCCCATTCATCTTAGGACGGTACGGAGAAGAGTTGTGATGCGTGATCTTGAAACTGTCACACAACTCTTTCATGGTCTTGTTATTCAGATTGGTGCCATTGTCAGTTATTATCCGACTTGGAATTCCATAACGGCAGATAATTTCTTTCCTGATGAAGCGGGCAACCACTTGCTTAGTCACGTTGGTGTAGGAGGCAGCCTCTACCCACTTGGTGAAATAATCAATAGCAACAAGGATAAAACGATGACCATTAGAAGCCTTCGGCTCGATTGCCCCAATCATGTCAATGCCCCACATTGAGAACGGCCATGGTGAAGACAAAACATTCAACGGCGAGGGAGGTACATGCATTTTATCAGCGTAAATTTGGCACTTATGGCATTTTCTAGCGTATTGGATGCAATCAGCTTCCATGGTTAACCAATAATATCCAGCCCTTAACATCTTCTTGGACATAGCATAACCATTGGCATGAGTGCCGAAGGTCCCCTCGTGAATCTCTTGCAGTAACATGTCCGCTTCCCGTTTATCAACACATCTGAGCAAAACCATGTCGTGATTTCTCTTGTATAACACACCATTACTGATGAAGAATTTAGAAGCCAGCCTTCTCAACGTTTTCTTGTCCAGACCGGTAGCACCATCGGGATACTCTTGCTTGACTAGATAGTTCTTGATGTCATGAAACCAGGGCTTTTCATCCACCTCATCCTTTTCGACTACTTGACAATAAGCGGGCTCAACTTTGCGTTCAATATGGATAAGAGGTGCTTCATTAACGAATTTAACTTTCCACATGGATGCTAACATGGCTAAAGCATCAGCAACGTGATTCTCAGATCTAGGAACTTGCTCGAACTCTATCTCGTCGAAATACTTAATCAGCTCAACAATGTAGTCCTTATAAGGGATTAACTTCTCATTCTTCGTTTCCCATTTGCCTTGTACTTGGTAAATAACCAAGGCTGAGTCACCACTTACTTTGAGAAGTTTGATTCGGAGGTGAATGGCTGCTTCGATGCCGAGAATACATGCTTCATACTCCGCGACATTATTAGTACACTCAAAGTCTAACCTGGCTGTAAACGGAGTGAATCCACCCTTTGGGTTCATCAAAACGGCGCCTATACCATGCCCATTGAAATTCGAGGAACCATCAAACATCATCCTCCACCAAAGACCTCGTTCTGGACCTTCGCTCGGATCTGGCTCTTCACAATCTCTCTTGATCAACAAAATATCCTCATCAGGAAAGTCAAACTTAAGAGGTTCATAATCTTCAACTGGCTGATCTGCAAGATAATCCGATAAAATACTACCCTTAATTGCCTTCTGGGGTACATACTGGATGTCATATTCGGATAACAACATGTGCCAACGGGCTAGCCTCCCGGTTTGAGCAGGTTTTTCAAGAATATACTTGATCGGATCCATTTTAGAAATCAACAATGTGGTATGACAGACCATGTATTGCCGGAGGCGCCTAGCGGCCCATGCCAACGCACAACAAGTTTTCTCCAATGGTGAGTATCTGTTTTCACAATCGGTAAACTTCTTGCTCAGATAATAAATCGCATGTTCCTTTCTTCCAGTCTCATCATGTTGCCCAAGCACACAACCCATAGACTTCTCAAGAACAGTAAGGTACATAAACAATGGTCTTCCGGGTACGGGAGGAATCAGAATAGGGGGGTCTTGCAAATAATTCTTAATTTTCTCAAACGCTTTCTGACAATCAGGGTTCCACTCAACCGTCTGCCCCTTACAAAGCAATTTGAATATCGGCTCACAAGTAGCGGTCATGTTAGAGATAAACCTGGAAATATAGTTCAAACGCCCCAGAAAACCTCTAACTTGCGTCTCGGTTTGCGGAGCTGGCATATCTTGAATAGCTCGGACTTTGTCAGGATCTACCTCAATCCCTCATTGGCTAACAATAAAACCAAGCAATTTTCCAGATCTGACACCGAAGGTACATTTAGCAGGATTCAACTTCAACTGATATTTCCTGAGTCGTTCAAACAACTTCACCAAATGGTCTAGATGTTCCTCTTCACTCTGAGATTTGGCTATCATATCATCCACATACACCTCGATCTCTTTGTGCATCATATCATGAAAAAGAGTTGTCATAGCGCGTTGGTAAGTTGCCCCTGCGTTCTTCAAACCGAAGGGCATGACTTTGTAGCAGAAGGTTCCCCAAGGAGTAATGAAAGTAGTCTTCTCTCGATCATCGGGATCCATTTTGATCTGATTATAGCCAGAGAAACCATCCATAAATGAGAATAACGCAAAACTGGCTGTATTGTCTACAAGTGTATCAATATGTGGCAGAGGGAAGTCGTCTTTCGGACTTGCTTTGTTCAAATCCCTGTAATCCACACACATTCTAACTTTACCATCTTTCTTGGGCACTGGCACAATGTTGGCAACCCAATCTGGATATTTTGCAACTGCCAAGAAACCTGCATCTAACTGTTTTTTAACCTCATCTCGAATTTTCAAAGCCATGTCGGGTCTCGTTCTTCGAAGCTTTTGTTTGATAGGTGGACAATCTGGCTTAAGTGGCAACTTGTGAACAACAATATCTGTGTCTAGACCAGGCATATCTTGATACGACCACGCAAACACATCAATATATTCTTTTAACAACTTAATCATCCTCTGCTTAACATCTGTCCCAAGCCTTGCACCAATCTTGACCTCTTTCTTGTTTTCCTCTGTACCAAGATTAATTAAGTCCACCTGCTCTTTATGCGGTTGAAGCTCTGTGTACTCGTACTCAATCAATTTTGTCAGTTCAGTGGGTATTTCAAAATCTTCTTCACCCTCGTCTTCAGCTTGATTGATGGGTGCATCCCAGTTAGGAGTGTCAACAAAGTCATTGGATCCAACAAGGTTTGCGATGTCTCTGCATGATGGAAGGCTTACTTAATTAAAATGCTCGAAGATATGTAAGATAAGAAATGAAATGCTATTTTTTTGTTTTATTTTTGAAAAAGGTTGCCAACTTCACTTTCTAAAGGTGAAAACAAAAAACGCAAATGAACCAAAGTGGAATTGAACAAAATGCCTTTATTAATATCCTTTTAAAAGTGAAAGGTGGCCCAACAAAAGCGACCCTATAGCCTTGGGCAGAGCTACGGATTTTTATTTGAAAACATAAGTGAAAATGCTAAAAATTACTTTGACAATGGAAAAATAACAGGGATCTCTACGGCCTCCCAGTTGTTCAAAGTTGCATCACCCTTAAACACCAGGTTGCTCAGATCTTCGTTTTCCTCACAGTCACTGACGGTATTGACTTGGAAACCTCCGCTGACAAATACCTCTTGGATAACCTTCGGACGCCCTTCGACAGTTGTGGCAGCTCCATTCTGAGTTGGTTTGTAACCCAACCCAAAGCGATCAGTCTTGGTCTTGACGTCAATTACTTCTCCCCAACCTTCCGGAACGCCCTTGTCAATTGTTGATTTGGTACTCTTTAGAGATGCAAAAGATGGATTACCCTGGCCCACTGTCTCTTCGACTTCTAATAGAACAGCATTGGCGATCTCGAGTGCTTGAAAGGAGATTTCCAAAGCATTCTCATCGGCCTCGATGTAACGAAAAGAAGACAGGTTACTGACCATCAGATCCTCCTCACCGTGTATAATAACCAACTTTTCATCGATCACGAACTTCATCTTTTGATGTAACGTTGAGGTTACTGCCCCAGCGGCATGAATCCACGGCCTTCCAAGTAAACAACTGTAATTGGGATTAATGTCCATGACTTGAAACGTGATATTAAAAACTTGCGGACCAATCAGGATAGGAAGCTCAACCTCCCCCATTATCGACCGGCGAGAACCATCGAAAGCCTTGACGATCAAAGGAGTAGGTTTCAATACAGTCTCTTTGAAAACCAACTTATCAAGAACCCTCTTGGGTAGAACATTCAAGGAAGAACCGGTGTCCACTAGCACTCTTGCTAAATTGTCCTCCTGGCATTTCACTGATATATGTAAAGCACGATTATGATTCGGGCCCTCCTTTGGTAACTCTTCGTTGCTGAAACTAAGGGTGTTACATGCGGTCAGATTGGCAATCACACTATCAAACCGACTGGTGCTGATATCTTGATCCACATGTGCTTGAGTCAAAACTTTCTGCAAGGCCATCCTATGAGCGGGTGAACTCATCAACAGAGATAAAATCGAAATCTTGGAAGGAGTTTGATGAAGTTGATCGATAACTTTATAGTCACTTTTCTTGATGATCCTCAAAAACTCAGCATCTTCATCATTCGTAACGGCTCCCTTACCTTTGTCTTTGACAGACACTGGGATACTAGTTGTCTCCTTAGGTGGGACCTCATTGAAACGGGGAGTATACACACGGCCACTGCGAGTCATCCTGCTTGCCTCTGCGATATTAGTCACAGTGTCCTTAAACTCTTCATTTGGAATAACCTTCCCAGACTCCTTGTCAATCATCGTCACGTCATATTTCCAAGGTACAATTTTAGGATCACTGAAAGGAAACGGACTTGGTTTTCGAATAATTATAGGCTTAGGCTGATTCGTTTCAGGGATAGACGACTTTGGTATATCGAACACGGGATTGGCAGAACTTGCCCCTGACAGATTAAACACTGGTACCTTACCCTTTGATTCAGGCTGATGGAAGACAGGCTCAACCATAACGACTTCATTCTTCTTGGCTTGGCTTGTCACTTGTAAAATACCCTCATCAATCAACCTCTGTACATCGTTCTGAACCAATACACAACCCTTAATACTGGCTTCACAACTTGCGCATGCAACGTGGGAAGTATCTACCAGACTGACTTCAAACAATTTCGAATGGAATATCTTAAGAGGAGTCTTAATTTGCACAATATCAAGGACATAACCTTCCTCAGAATCGGCACTAATGGAATTAACACTCTCATGGTTAGGAAAAGGGTTCTTCTTAACATTCGGTTGGGGATCTTCAAATGACAAAATCTTCTTTTCCAATAAATCCCTGACAAGATTTTTGAGAGCATAACAGTTCTCTAGATCATGACCAGGCGCCCCCTCATGAAATAAACAATGAGCGGCGGCGTTGTAATTGGCGGGTAGAGGATTAGGAGGCGGACCCAAAGCTCGAGTAGTTATTAGACCTTGCTTGACTAATGAGGGATACAACTCGGTGAAAGTCATTGGAATCGGCGGACAAGGTTTATACTGTCTCTTGTTCGGAACATTCTGGCGAGGAGCTGGATTCTTTGGCTGTTGATGAGCGGGAGCGTTGGGCGCTTGTTGATAGTTAGGAGGCGGATAAATAGGAGATTGTTGCATAGGTTGATACATAGGAACCTGTTGATTGAAAGAAGGCGCAACAGCTGCAACATAGGGTTGTTGAGCATATTGGATCGGGTACCCTTGAGGTTGAGCATAACCTTGCGGATATTGATAAAATTGGTCTCTTCGTCTACCAGAGGATATAGCATTAGTCTCACCTTCTTTCTTCTTCTGAGAGCTGTACGAAGGTTTCTTCGGCTGATCCTTTGAAACACCATGAGTATTCGTCATTTTACCGCTTTTCATACCCAATTCAATCTTGATACCCACAACAACGATGTCAGAGAAATTTGAAGTCACACTACCCACCATTCTTTCGTAAAATTCTGGACGAACCGTGTCGACAAACCAATCAGCTAACTCTTTCTCGGTCAAAGGAGGTTCTACTTGCGAAGCAATCTCTCTCCACCTTTGAGCGTACTCTTTGAATGACTCAGAATTCTTTTGTGACATACTCAACAACTGTCTTCTGTCAGGAACCAGATCCATATTGTACTTGTAGTGTTTGATGAAAGCGTCATATAAATCCTGGAAGTTCTTAATGCGAGACTGGTCCAAAGTTAAGTACCATTTGGAAGAAGCACCCTTCAAACTGTCTTGGAAGCAATGAATCATCAATTTATCATTTTCAACGTGGGCAGCCATTTTGCGATAGTACATGATCAGATGGCTCTTAGGACAAGTGGCACCTTCATAGCGATCGAAGTTCGGAGTTTTGAACTTCGGGGGAATAACCAAACCTGAGACCAAACAGACGTCCCTAGCAGCAGTCCCAAAAATTTGATCGCCCTCTACCTTTTTCAATCTCTGGGCGATAGTATCTACTTCCTCACGAAGCTTGTCATGTTTCTCATAACCTTCAACATTCTCATCAAGATTATCGAAGATGGTCTCATTGAAATACGGTTGCACACGGGTGTGCACAACAGGTGGTGCAAAGATAGGAGCCCCCCTAGAAACTTCAGAAAATAAAGGAACGGCTTGCTGAATAGGCTGATTAATCGGAACAGTGGCTTGAGGAGGCACAAAACCGGGAGCAAGACCATAAGGTGGGTCCCTTACTACGGTCACATTCGGTGGAGGGTCCACAGTAACGCCGGTAATCTCGGAAACAACAGTGGGCTGGGTATCCATCTTAGCATTCATGACATGTAACAATTCCATCATACGCCCCATACCCCCTCGCAGGTCTTCAAGTTCATTGCTAAGGCGATCAATCTCTTTTGTCTGATCCTCCATTCTCTTCCGAGTTTGAGCTCTGGTGTTGTACTGGTGCCGAGGACTCAGGGTGACGAAACTGGAAGGCGAGAGAACCGAACATGAGAAACGGAAGACACATGCAATGCAAGAAAGTATATGATGCTATGATGCGAATGCAAATGAAGATTTCATGGAATTCAAACATTTACGAATGTCATGGGGTACCAAAATTTTTTTTTTTCTTGTTACTATTTCATTTTTATTCTATCCCGCGATATAAGTGATGTTTGAATTCCATGAAATACAATGCGATGGGATGCTTTATGGATGCCATGCACATGAATACACAGAACCCTAGGTTAAAAGTCATGAGCGGAGTTAAGGTCTACCCATCCCCAAAAGGAGTGTACTATAGGTTAGTTGTACCTGCCGAACAAGGTTCTAGAAAGTGCCCAAAGTCATCAGCCCATCTTTCGGATATTATCGACCTTCCGATTGACTCGGGGGTTAATAATATTCTCAAGAGAACCTCTTTTGAGTGTAGTATCGCGTAGCAACCGTTGTAGGATTACTCCCACATAGCTCCCGCACTACGTCCTAAATAAGGCCAAGGTGGTGTTAAGGTACTACGGTTCCCAATATCACAGACTCCAATCGACCATGGAAAAAGTTTTCACGATTGCTCGTTCAACCGAACCATTTTCGAAAAGGTCTCAACTGAGCGGTGATTCTCGAATCAACTTAGTCGGGATTCAACTCCCTATAAGCCTCATCAAATATATCCCCATCCTATAATAATGTCACTAGTCCGGGCGTAGGACTTATCTCACAACACAAAGAACAGTCCCAAACCAGAGCACAAATATATACATGCAAAATAGCAAAACAAGTAGCAATAAATATGAACAAATTAGGGATACCCCTCAAAAATTAAGAATATTCCCCAGTGAAGTCGCCATTTTCTGTTGCGGTGGAAATAGGATCACAAACTATTAATGAGTTTGAATCGCAATTCAATTCACAACCGCTTTTTGATTTATCCGAAGGAAAAGGTCAAAAAGGGAAAACCTATTTTGCATCGTAAACACAATGCGGGGAAAGATCTAGGGTTCGGGGGTTGGTTAAATTTAGGGAAGGTATTAGCACCCTAAACTTCTGTAGTACTCTACAGGAACCTTTTGTTCAAATGTTTACTATTTGCTTTATTTATTTGCTTGAGGTATATGTACAAAGGATTAAAAGTGAGAAAAGAGACCTAAGGGGTTAATTCTAAGTTTACTCGGCAAGACATCGCATCTTGTGCCTACGTATCCTTACGGGAGTGGAATCAGAGTAATCGTAGTTCCCCTCAAAAGGGAGGTTAGAGACTTCTTGAATGTGGTCAAGGTCTCAAAGGGAATAAACATGTCTTAAGGACACGCTTACATGGAGTGTAGAAACTCCAAATCTCTACGTTGAATTGTTAAGTTGTAATTAGGGTTAAATTAGGTTAGGGATTCCGCGGCGGGAAACCCTAAAATGAGCGCGGCGGCTCTTTGACCTAATGCTAGGGGTAAAATTGTAATCTTGTCTGCGGCGAGGCATTTGTGAAAATTTAGGGTTGAAAAGGTGTAAGGGTTGAAGGTGAGGACTATTGACACGGCGGTCAAACGGCTAGACCTAATTCCTTCGGAAGGTGCAATGTGACAGAATAATTGGTGAAAGTGTGAGAAATTGGATCATGCAAACAGAGATAAAATGCTAATTAAACTATGCAGGCAGGAATTTAAAGGCAGAAATTAAAGAGCGATTGTTAAGTTCGCGAAGTTACATGAGAGGAGCAGTTACAAAAATGATAACGACATAAAAATGAAATAAATAACGGTAAACGCAATAAACTGCAAAACGAGCAAACACCGTTAATGGGCAGAATTGTCAGATGGTGACGAAGTGAAATTATGCATCTTTTTGTGGTTTTATTTTTGTGATATAATCTTCAATTTAAAAATGAAACTCTTAATATTAATTTAACTCAACCCTAAAAACTATTTAAACCTAATTATTATATTTTCTAAAAAAGGGATTTAATACATTTATTTAAAAAAAATGGTTTTTATTTATTATTATAAAAAGGTTTTTTTATTTTATATAAAAAAGTTTTTAAATTATTATTTTATAAAAAAAATAATGTCAATATTAGTTTAAAAAAAATTTTAATAAAGTTTAAACTAATTATAAAAAAAGAAAAAAGGTAAAAAGAAATAAAAGGGGTTGGGCCGGTCATCACTCCCGGACCCAACCCGGTTGGTGAGATATAGAAAAGGAAAAAAAAATAGGGTTTCAGAAACCCTATCCCTCGCGGCGCCGTTAAGCCACCGTCTTCCTCATCGTCTCTCTCTCTGTGATTCTTTCTTCAATCATGTTAAAACCCTGAAATTAAACCGAACAATGTTAGAATGACGGAATTATGTTCCTTTCTTACGTTTCTTGTTCGCAATCGGTATTGAAGAGAGGCGATGATGGTGAACTGAGCCTCCAAGGAAGGTTTGCCCGTCGCGGATGGAGGCGGCGTCGGTGGACCTTCCTCGATCTTTCGATTCGTACCCTGACGGTCACCTTCGATGAAACCCTTCTCCTCTCTCTCTCCCGCGGTCGCTAGGGTTTTGTGTTCTTCGCCGTTTTTGTCTAGGGTTTCGTTTGAGGTGATGCCATTCTTATATACTCTCCCCTCTCGATTTTGAATGGGCCTTTGGATTTAAATTTTTCTGATATTATTTACCCTTTTGTGAAAGGTTTGATTTGATCTCAAAAACCTTCCGTTTTCGGAAGCGATTTGCACAATATGATATGATCTTCTGATGGAGATCCTTTGATTGAGCCCGTTTTGGATTGACTGGAGATTTTCCTTTCCTTTTTAGGGTCCGCTTGATTGGATTTTGGTGAGATTGATTGCTTCTGACGTTTGGATTTTATTTTTCAGATGTGGAATGGGATCCCTTGTTCTCAATGTGGATATCCAATTGCTGAGCCTTAATGAATCGATACCTGTTTTGATAGCTTATGGATTCACTCGCATTCTGAACTGATATGGCTTTTTTGTGAACTTGTTTCGTTCAGTTTGGTTATCAGTTGGAATTCACTTATTTTTCCTCTTCTTCTTTCAGGATGGACATTGTCGGGTCGACGCTGCCGGGAAGGGTTGTGCGGCGATGATGACAGTTCATCTGAGCCGTTTGGAAAAGATACTACAATCCTTGCTTTTGATTATGCTGCCTTCGATTATGTTGCTTTCGGTTTCGGTGATGATGACCTTAGAGTCTAAACCGCTATTGTGTATGTGGCTGCCCCTGTGTGATTAATGGCCTCGCAATTTGTCGAGAGCTTTGTCCGAAATTACAGTATGCGATTCGATGTTCGGTAGGGAGTTGGTAATGGCTCCAGCCGTGGCTCTCCCAGCCGCTCGAATGCTTATGCCCGGTGATGGTTAGCTGAGGGCTGATATGACTTCGAATCTCTTTGTTGTTTCTATTGTTTTCATGCAGTTCAATTAGATGGCCTGGTTCGGATTTGGTAGGCTTCAGTTAATCGAACTATATGTTATGTTCCCATTCGAGCTGTTTTGTGATAGTCTGATTCTGAACTTGATTCTTTGTGGTAATAAGGGCATTGCTTCGTTGCCGTGGATGTTATTTCGACCCTTCTGGTTTTCGAACCACCTGTTTACTGATATGATCAACTTTTTAACATTCGCCTTTCTTGTGTAGTTGAGCGGGGCTGTGATGTATGATGGCTGAGACCTGGCTTTGATGTTTTGTGGCAACAGATATGCTGGTTTATGGACTTACTGAGGCTCGTGGGGCTGGCATGTTGGTTTTTCGAAACTGATGCCTCCTTTCTGAGTTAAAACTGATTGTTTTTCGAAACTTCTTTACTTTGCTCAGCTTTGAACATTTGTACCTGTTATGCATTATCTGATGTTCTTTTGTGTCTTTGCAGATGTCAGAACTAGTTTTATGTTGGTGTTCATCCGGATTTGTTTTGATATGGGCTGTAATACCTTGTTCGAACCCTGATACTTTTAGTGTTTTTGGATTTTGCAGACATTCACATCCATCTCAATTTGGCATTTTAGTCTCTGATTCGAACCATATTGCACTTGGTTTTGTGAATGGCTTCTGATTCTTCCCCCATTCGTTTGTGGAATCGAAGCGAACTACTGTGATTTTGTGCCTCTGTTCACACTCATTTTTCTTCTTCTTCTTTTAGTGAATTGATGGAGGCTGCGAATTTGGGGCGGTGATGTTCATCTGAGCCCTCTATGCTTGGTGCTTTGTTTTTTTGATGTGCTTTGCACATTTGGGACCCAATCTGAACTGACATATCATTGTGATTATGTGAGCTTATCTGCTTATTTTGGTATGACCTTACAACCTCACTTCGCAGGTGTAATTTGATGACTCTATCTTGATGCCCTGTTTGGCTTTAACACAGTCTTTCTGATATTTTGATTGTTGATTTTTTTTGACACATCTCAGTTAGCTTTGGCCTTACACTCTGTTAGGAAATTGGGGTAATGATGTTGTCTTGTGAATTTATGCAGATGGTATGCTTCCTTTCGAGTTTCAGCCCCCTAAATTCGAACCTCCTTCTGATGGTGGCATCTTGAGCATGAATCTACCTGATAGCGTCCCAAAACTTATTTACTTGATGAATGGTGTTCTAATTTATTTGATGGAATTAGTGCTCAACTTGATTTTGAAACGAATCCAATTACGGAAAAATCGAATCAGTCCCGCTTCTTTTATCTCTTCTATCTCTCGGCTGCCCCTTAGATAAGAACAGATGTTACCTGATCTGACCCTAATGGCGCGGATCGGTAACGGGGGTAGGACGCAGCTTCGGTTGTGCCACTCCCGGCACTCGATGATGACATCGTTCTGAGAGTGTCAAAAATCACCTTTAACCTTTTCTTGCTTCTGTTTGTTTTCTTATTTTTTTCAGGTGATCGGGAATTTCGTGGAGCACTCAAGGGGCATCATGAAGAACACTTAGGATTCTTTTAGGACCTTCTTTTAGAGTAGATACTGATTGTAAATGCCATTCTCTTGTAATCATCTTGAATAAAATTCGAAAGTGTTCTTTCAATTCTACTGTACTTTAATATTTATGAAATAAAACCCAATAAATACTCATGTTTATTTTCTCAATTATAAATTTAAATATCCATGAATAATAATTCACAAATTATTTAAATCCACCTTTGAGTTGTAAATTATGAATATTTATGGATAAAAGTCTCAAAAATATTTGCCTCGATTAATTTTATAACCAGTATCCCGCGACATGATTAACCACAATCCCTTTGATCACATGATTTCTCTGAACGACATTAACACCATCCACTTTCTTTCAGCCCAAGCTCCTATCATTCAAAACAAAACACCGAAACGGTCCTGAGTCCAACTACTTCTGACAAGAGTTTCTCAATACCAGTCAAAACGTGCCGACACCTTGACATAATCAATCCATGTAAATAAATGACTCAAGAATAAAACCTCATCTGGCCCAAAATTACGAATTATGCTTCAAAATGACCAAAACGCCCCTAGGGGTGATTCCTGCAAAACAAATCGCGCTCAATGATTGGTTAGTGATTAAACGGATGCAAAATGAAATGCTATGCGAAATGACTGACTAAATGTAAGGGTAAAATTTGGGGTATTACACTAATCTTTTTATGATAATAACTAAAAAAAATCCATTTTATCTAATAAAACTTCCTTCTCAAAACCTAATTTATTAAAAATCATTTTTTATTTAGAAAATCTAGTTCATTTATAATTTAATTTAATCTCACTAAAATAATCAAGTAGCCTTTTTTCTTAAAATTAATTCACACCAACTTTTATAAAAAACTAATTCATCTCTTAATATATTTCCTCATAAATCAATCTCGCCTAAAATTAATCAATTCAACTAAAATAATCTCCCATCAATTAATCAATCGTGAACGCTCCCGTCTCCGCTCCGATTTCGCTCACGTGTTCACTTAGACTTTCACACACTTGTGCACCTTAACGCTTTCATGCGTCCGTGTATGGATTTATTTATCTGCCTTTACTTTACCGTTTATCTTTATTACATCGCGTCCAAAGGAAGAATCTGCACATAACGTAAAACTTGTGCGTATGCATTCCATTTGCATCATAAATCCCCATTTGATCCTTGATCCCATTCAAGTTGATCTCTAAGATATATCCTACCCCATAAGGAGGACCTTTGTCTTTTATTTTACAACATAGAAACAAACAAATCAACTTAATTCAAACTATTCAAACACATTAGAGAATAAGACATGAGTCATCTTGACAGTCGAGATATAAATCTCCTGCCTCATAACAATACAATCAATTTTCCTACAAGTTGTGGTGGCTAAGTCAAGTCTTCTCCTTCGAGATGACAACTCGTCTTTTCTCCTAGACCCAATCAATCAACTACCCTTATCCCTTAGGAACTTTGACCACAGTCAAAGATCTCCTCAAACCCTTTATGGGAACTACAAATACTCTGATTCCATTCCCGTCAGGATATGTAGGCACAAGATGCGATATTTTGTCGAGTATACTTATATATAAACCCCTAGGTCTTTTATCCCTTAAGCAGACAACCCTTAGCAATAAACAACATAAAACAAGAGGTTTCTGTAGAGTACTACAGAAACTTAGGATGCTTGCACCTTCCCTAAGTTTAACCAACCCTCAAACCTATAACTCTCTAGCTTTTGCATTTGCATTGCATTGTGGGTAATTCGATCTTTTCCCCTTCCTTTGGACAAATTAAAGACCGGTTGTAATGAATTTAGATTCAAGCTCATCAATAACTTGGTATCCAATTTTCACCGCGACAAAATCCACAAAAAAATAACATCACAAATTGAACTTCATCAAACAAGAACAACAACCACTCAGACATGCTCAGTAATTGCATAACACATCAACCACAACAATCATAAACTCATAACACACATGGACTAAGAAAGTAAGGGTTGAGAAAGTTTACTAAGTGGAGATGGTCCACTGCCTCTTTAAACCTTGCAGATTATTGAAGGAAACCTCACCAAATGTTTCAACAATCTTTAATAGTGATGAATCTAGCAGGAAAACTTGAACAATCTCCTTGAAAAATTAAATTTGAAGATGGAGAAATTTGAGAGAGTTTGGATCTCAGATCTGGAAAAAAAAGGATGAATGATGTTAGGTTTGGAGTGCATTGACTAAAATAGTGTTGCTTCTAGGGTTGGACATTTAGCAAAGTGGCTAGGAGGTTGTTTTTGTAGTTTTGCGAATGAAAATGAAGAAGGAAGCACATGTATTTGTTGGCATGGTTTTTGGCTTGGAGTAAGCTTTGTAGGAGGTTTAGAGAGTGGTTTGGGTGAGCAAAAAATGTGAAAATGTAAGGTGAATGAAGTGTGAAGAGAGTTAGCACGCGTGGCAATTTTTGTGTGATGCATTCTCATATTTCCTACTTTGGCAAAGGAATTCAAATTGTATGATGAAAGCATATGTGTTTTTTGGATCATTTTGAGTAACATTTTGGCAAGGAGAATGTGGTACAATTCGTGTATGATGAGGCATAAAGTTCATGCTGCATGATAAATCCAAAAGTGTCAATATAAATATGCCTCGTAACCATAACCATACACCACACTTTAGGTAATTATAACTTGGTGAAAACAACTCCAATGGATGAGTTTTTTTAGATTGCAAGAAAATAGGGAGAAAGATGAAACACTTTCATGTTCATTGATTCTTGATATAAGGCTAAAAGGATTAAGAAAAATCTACATGAAAGTATGTCCACAAATTAGTCAAGAAACTTGAAAAAAGTTCTAAGTTACAAGACACTTTTGACAACTTGATGACATAAAATTTGAAGCTTCATATTTTGAGCTCTAGGTACTCAAATGATGAGTTCTTGGTATGCTTGAAAAGCTTGGAAGAATCTTAACAAATTTTGTGTTAGAGGAAGATTGAATTGGAGTTTGGATCATAATGAAAAATATCTTAGAAGTTAGCTTCATGAAGTTGGAAAACCACTTGCTAAATTTGGCATCTTGAGCACCTTAACTTTGGGAGACCATAACTTGAGTTCTTCTCACTCAATTGGAGAGTTCTTATATTCAAAAGCCAGCTTAGAGAATGAGGAAATCCTTTCATGTTGGAGGAAAGATAAGATAAAGCTTGGAACATCAAGCAAATGGCCCTTGAAAACATGTCTTCCAAGCTGAATTTTCATACTTAGAAAAAATTCTAAGTGTTGAAATCACCACTCTTGATTTTTCTCAACTTTAAGCCACCATAACTTTTAATCCATGAATCTTTTGGACTTGCTTTCTTCTACAAACTTGTAGTTCATGATATCCTCTTTAATTTTATCACAAGTTTGCCTCATTTGGATCAAGGATGAAAAAGTTATGAATGTTACAAGATGGCTAGAAATTAGGGTTTTCCACACTTTGAAAAATTTCACTAAAACCCTAATTTGCCAGTTCTCCTGATTTTATGATTCTTCTTGATCCAAACTCAAAATAAAACTTAAGATGACTTGAAATTTCCATGATTGACTTCAAAAATACCAAGAGTTGGACTTTGTGAAGCCACAATTGACTTTCTTGACCAGATGAAACCCTAATCCTCTTTCCATTAACTGAGGCATATGTGATGACTTGGGAAGAGATATGATACATGTGTGAACCCCTTGAGATGTATATTGGGCCATAAAACCAATATTTTCTCCAAGAGTCAACCATAAGAAACCTTTGATCAAAAACCCTAATTCAGGCACAAGAGATAGGAGAGTATGATCAATGTTTGCAAACCCTAATCCAGATGATTATGTGTGATTGTTGATAATTTATTGATGATGAAAGGACTTTGAAGCTTGAGAATACCACAAGACTGAATACATCATCTTGTTTATTTGCTTTAGGAGTCATCTCCTCCTCTTGAGCATCCACAAAGATACCTTGATCCCATGTTTAGAACCAATGCTATGCCCAAATGAAGATGCAAATGAAAATGCTAATGAAATGAAGTATAAGCCAAAAAGGTTAAAGAATAAGAGGGAAAATTTTAGGGTGTTACAATTTCCCCTATTAAATAAACTTGGACCTGAAGGAATGATAACAACAACTTTCAGACATTCAAGGTAAAAGAAGATTGAATACAAAAAGAACCCAAAAATTTGTAAACTGTGGGGAGAGAAGAAATACAGTGATTGCCAATTGAAGTGGACTTAAAAAGAATGTCGGCCGAAGGCGGACTCACATCAACATAAGAAAGGTTTTCCGGCTAAAGGCGGACTCACAACTGAGGGTTCCAGTCGAAGGTGAACTTAAAAAAGAAAATGCCTGCCAAAGGACGACTTACAAAGGTTTGCTGGCCGAAGGCAGACTCACAACCGAGGGTGCCAGCCGAAGGTGGACTTAAAAATAAAACGCATACCGAAGGAGGAGTTACAAAGGTTTGTCGGCTGAAGGCGGACTCACAACCGAGGGTTCCAGCCGAAGGTGGACTTAAAAAAGAAAATGCTTGCCGAAGGAGGACTTATAAAGGTTTGCTGGCTGAAGGCGGGCTCACAGCCGATGGTGCCAGCCGAAAGTGGACTTAAAAAAGAAAATGTCTGCCGAAGGAGGACTTACAAAGGTTTTCCGACCGAAGGCGGACTCACAATCGAGGGTGCCAACCGAAGGTGGACTTAAAAAATAAAATGCTTGTCGAAGGAGGACTTACAAAGGTTTTTCGGCCGAAGGCGGACTTGCAACCGAAGGGTGCCATTCGAAGATGGAGTTTCAAAAGGATACATGAAGTGACATCAACAGACTTATGACCTGAAGAGAATATAAGATGACTCCGCTTGTGAAAAGAGAAGTCCAAATAGACGACTCTGTAGGGGAAGCACAAAATAATTCCTCTGAAAGGAAACACAAGTAGGATGAACAAATCCATTACTTGAGCTATAAAGTTAAATGATATCTCCTGAGATATGCCACTTTCTGTTAGGAAAAGATTAGGCACCGGGAAAATCAAACCTGACTTATGCTTCAAATGCATATGTTTGAATTTTTCTATGTGTCACATCGCAGCGAAGAAGGGCCAGCAAAGACAGAAGAGTCTCCACCATTCATTATTTATCCCAAAAAGAGGGAAAGGAAACGATCAAAGAAAACCTACGAAAAAGGGAAAAGACAGGTCATCGCAACCAAATCTTGGGTTCGGGATTCGGTTACGCAAGGGGAAGGTATGAGCACCCCTCATGTCCGTTATACTCAACGAGATCCATGCTTGTTATCTATCTAAAAGGGTGTCAATCTATCAAAGAGATGGCTCACAAAGACAAAAGAAAAGAAAAGAGACTCGATAGAGCATCGCCGCTCTATGCTTACGTACTCCCTCGTGCAATGGGAAAGTCAGAGTCAACGTAGTTTGGAAAGCTACGGGTGAAGGGGGGGAAGGTTGCTCGCCAAGACATCTCCGTCTTGTGCCTACGTATCCTCATCTGGTATGAGAAATCAGAGCAAATGTAGTTCGGGCTAACACGACCGCAGGTTGGTTCAAGTGTTTTAACTGAGTAGGGTTAAACCTTGGTTCTAGCTGTTAGGGACGATGCCTGTTTGCGGTAGAGTCAAGACTTAACACACTCTTTCTGAAAATGATTTTCAAAAAATCCCGAAGGATAAAAAGGTTTGATGTTTTGTTTTATGTTTTTTATGAAGAAGTGAATTGAGTTAAGTTTGTAACTCATGTTGCACTAAAGACTATGACTTGAGAGCGAATGCGTCGCATGTCGCCCAATGAGCATACGTTAAACACTCTAGACAGATTGAGAGGAGGCCCCCCCAACTATCATTCCTCAAGTACTTAAGGCTCGTAGCGTACAACATATATTATCCTTTATTAAATGTCTTATGAAAGTTAGGAGATGAGAAAAGAAGACACAAACTCTAAGGGGAACTGATCAACCCTAATGTTGTCATGCATAATGATCCTAAAGTAGGGATTAAGAGGGGAAATCTATCCTAATGTTATCATGTAAAGGATTGAACACCTAATGTCTCTCCTACTCCCATCTTAAACAGAGGGACTAGGAGTCCTAAGGGATCACGGCAAAAGACCAAGTAAACAACAGATAATCCAATCACAGATGAAATGAAGAAGGAGATGAGATTGACTTAAACAAGTCAAAGAAAATTCAATCATGGTATGAAAAGATGCAAAGATGAAATAAAAAACTCAAATGATGCAAACAAATGATCAAAACAAGTTGACTTACACAAGTCAAAAAGAGTGAGATGAAATGGGAGAAGTAACAACTCCTACAACCATTCAAACATCAATCACTCACACAAAAGCTAAGCATAAGACAAAACCAAAAGGCCATGATCAAAGAGAAGATAGGAGAAAGAATCTTGGGCAACAAGTACATGAAAATTATCTCAATCAAGGATCCAACAATGATCATGTAAAAGAAGTGAACAAACAAGTGCCAAAAGGCTCCATCATCCAAGACAAGATCAAAGCAAAATCATGAACACCAAATTGTCTTGAATGAGGATAAAATCATATGGGGCATAGGTGAAACTAAGAGAAAAGCCTCAAATCAAACCTAGAAGCAAGGTATAAGCACAAACAAGATCATGGCAAGTGAAAGAACCAATGTTCTAACACAAATTAAACACTTAAACCCAAGTGGAATTGCCTAACTTCTAAGTAACTTATGAAACAAGTTACACAAGTTTATGACCTAAAAAAATCAAGAATCAGTACCTTAATCATGTCATAAAGGATCATCAAGACTCATAGGGTGCATATGGGATCCATAAAAGTCATCTCCCAAATGAACTAGGTCAAACTAGTTTGTATGAACGCTTCCTAGGATGACTTGACTTGCAAGCTTCATCAAAATAGGGAAAGTGTTCAATAAATCCCAAATAAAAAGCACAAGGTAGCTAAGTCCAATGGAAAACAGAAGCCAAAGTTTCAAATTCAAACTCAACTCAAGGCATCACCAAACAATTCAACTGTTAAAGGTGCTCCACCTTATCAAGCATTAATCGAGGCACATCAAAAACCAATTCAAAACTAAATGAAAATTGATTAACTATGACCTAAACCAGCCCTCAAAACTCCTTTAATCCATCACCTAAGTGGGATAAAAAGTTTGGTCATAGGGGGTTTAAGAATGAAGGTCAATGGCCATGATCAATCTAGGGTACACACCAAAATACACTTCAAATCATTAATTCCAAATAAATAAACAAAATAAAAGAAAAATGGAAAATAAAAATTTGGAAAACTAAATAGCATGTCAAAATATAAGAAAACATTTTTTGGAATTTTTTCTGACTATTGGAAGTATTTTTATTTAAATAAAATGAAAACAGAAAAATAAAATGAAATAAAATAAATGGAAAAGGGAAGGGGTGCCATAGCAAAAACCAATTGAACTGAAAGCAAGGCAAAAGCGCATCTGGGCTTAAAACATGGGAGCGTGATTAGCCCTTGGGGCCTAATTCAAAGCTAGCCCTCAGACTTAATGAAACACAACATTTCATTAAGTCCAGTCACCTTCAAACCATACGCGTGGCCTGGTCAAACCAATGAAAATGTGCCAAATAACCAAGTCAAAAATTCCAACACATTGTGTCAGCTGAAATCAGACAGGTGAGTGGGACACTGGAGCTTGGGCTCCGGTCGTCTTCTCCAGCCAGCTCACCAGAGACCAGTCACCAAAACTTCATGAAAATGAACAAATCTGATATGGTTCGAAAGCTGAAGTTGCAAGGAGCTCAAATATGCCACTCATTTCTTAAAAAGGTTCTTGGACAGAGAGAATCGAAGGCAAGAAAATTTGATAATACATTCTGAAACCTCATCAAAAAAAGACAACAATGGTTCAAACATGGCCTACCATAAGTATGCTTCAGATGCAACCCAAAATGCTCTTAGAAAATGCCTAGAATGAGAGAAAATAAAGAGAGAAACTTACTGAACGGAGCAGCTCCGTTGGCTCTTGAAATGGCACGCAAGTTTCAGTCCAAGCTATGCAATTTTATCCTTGAGCATCACTAATGAGAAAATGAGCAATAGCTTTGATGGATACTCAATGAATGACCAGATTCGAAGAGAGAAAGAATTCTGAAATTTTTTGATAGAGAGAGCTCTTCTGTGTGATTCCTTCCCAACTGAGCATCTAGGGTTGTTTTTCAGTTTATGTATGGGGGCTCAGTGACACTCATGCAGACCCATAATGGCTGGTTTAGTTGATTGAAATTTTTTCCACAAAATCCTCTTTTCATGCACACACGAGTTTACTCTTTGTACCATCCATTTTAAGGTCAACAAAAGCACAAATAGAGTGTGCCAAAATGAAATGAGGTTGTTTGGTGAATTGAGAATGAGTAGTAACCAAGTTTGTACCAATACCTCATATGGAATGGAACTTGAAAAAAAGTGATGCATAATGACTCCATATGTTGGTCCAAATTAAGCAATGCACATCATGACCAATATTTGATGAGGTTGTGTGAAAAAAATCACAAATGATGACTTGTAAATGAAGTAATTCAATCCATGACCAAAAACCTAATTTTCCAACCTTGAAGGGGTTCACATGGCCATATAATCCATCAATTCTCATGAATTTTAATTTTAATGTGGATTTAAGACTCTTATGCACAAGTTTCATGTTGGTCAAAATTGGATTTGAGGCCTTAAAGTTCATGGAATTGACCATTGAAACAAATGACCTATATTAAACTTTCCAAAAATACCCTGGACTTGTTAAGACCATAACTTGAGTTCCACACATGAGAAAAAGGACTTATATGACTTTTTGGAAAGATAAGACAATGAAGAACAACTTTCCTGTTCACTTGAATTTGAGGAGAAACTTGATTCTAGGCCAAAAATGCCTTGGAAGTGGGTTGGCTTTAAGTTGACCAAAATTCTCTTCATCTGAGGACCCTAACTTGTTGGCTTCATAACTTGAGATGTACACACTCAATGGATGAGTTCTTGTGCTCAAACGAAAGCTAAGAACATGCCCTATAAGTCTCATGTTTTCATGAAAATAAGATTGAGCTAGCATCAAGGGGAAAAGTGTCCTTGAATTTAGGCACCAAAGAAGGGATTTTACACTGAAAACCTTTGAAACCCTAAATTAGTAACTCCTAGAACTCTTGATTCCTCTTGATTTGATCTCATCATGACATCTTATATTCTCTAAGATAAATCCCCATGACGTCAATGACTTATATCCAAGTCTTGAACCTTCTCAAGTCCACAGTTGACTTTGGGTTGACCAGATGAAACCCTAGTTTCATATCTTTTGACTGTGGCTCCTGCAGATGAATTGAATGACTACACAAGCTCCATAATGACCCCTAAGGTACTCAATGAGATTTTAAACAAAGTTGTAACCAAGAACAAAGCCTCATGATCCTCTGTGGATCCTCTGATGATCTTTAAGACAGGAGGTAACATACATACCAATCTCTCTCCTCTAGGAGCTTTGAAACTTCATCTTGATGATAATAAACACCTGATGGCTTGCCCAAATGCCCTTGCTTTAGCTTGGAACAAAGAATCTCTCCTCTTGAATTGCATAATACACCTCTTGATCCCCTGTTAAGAATAATTCTATGCAAATGCAAATGCTAAAATGAAATGAAACATAAGCCAAGTACAAGAAATGGTTGGTCAAATTTTGGGGTACAACAGCTGCCCCTATTCAAACGACTTGGACCTGAAGGGATGAAAAGCAAACGAATTTCAAACTTTCAAGGTAAAAGGTGGTTGAATACAACATAACCCGAAAATTTGGCAACCGCAAAACAGAACTGTAGAAAGGTCCACCAGAGTGTAAAATAGAATCATTGAAGAAGAAGTAACCAATAACTGCAGGGAAAATGAGCTAACTCATTACCAAATAGAAAACATCGACATGCAGTCGCGAAAAAACATCTGCTAACACGTAGTAGACGACACTAAGTCGGTAAGAACATCTGACGTCGCTGTCAGGCATCTGTTAAACAAACCAGGCAGCGAACCCAAAGGCCGGTTCAACACGAAGTTGAGAACCTATGCTAATCCAAGCAGGCATCCGTTACTATAAACGAGCATCGAACCCGAAGGCCGACTCAACCCAAAGTTGAAAAGAACATCTGACCTCGCTGTCAGGCATCTGTTAAACAAACCAGGCAGCAAACCCGAAGGCCGGCTCAACACGAAATTGAGAACCTATGCTAATCCAAGTAGGCATCCGTTATTAAAAACGAGCATCGAACCCGAAGGCCGGCTCAACCCAAAGTTGAAAAGAACATCTAACCTTGCTGTCATGCATCTGTTAAACAAACAGGCGTCAAACTCGAAAGCCGGCTCAACCCGAAGTTGAGAAGAACATCTGACCTCGCCGTCAGGAATCTATTAAACAAACAGGCATTGAACCCAAAGGCCGGCTCAACCCGAAGTTGAGAAGAACATCTTACCTCGTTGTCAGGCATCTGTTAAACAAACAGGCATCGAACCCAAAGGCCGGCTCAACCCGAAGCTGAGAAGAACATCTGACCTCACTGTCAGGCATCTGTTAAACAAACAGGCATCGAACCCGAAAGCCGGCTCAACCTGAAGTTGAGAAGAACATCTGACCTCGCCGTCAGGCATCTGTTAAACAAATAGGCATCGAACCCGAAGGCCGACTCAACCCGAAGTTGAGAAGAACATCTGACCTTGCCGTCAGGAATCTGTTAAACAAATAGGCATCAAACCCGAAGGCCGGATCAACCTGAAGTTGAGAAGAGAGTCCGTCGATTCACAATCTGAAATAAGAAATCCGTTGGGGAAACAATGAACTCAACCATGTAGACTCCGTTGGGGTGCATGATAAGATAAACACATCTGTCAATGACCTGGTCTGGGTACCACATAGGCTCAAGAAAAACACCAATATTTGCCGGGGTCTGGATACCGCACGGGCTCAAGAAATATACCAAATACATGCTAGGATCTGGATACCGCACAGGAAAAGGAGATAAACTGGTGGAAGTCAGGGTCTGGATATCGCACGGGCTTGAGAAAATAAACTGGTGGAAGCCAGGGTCTGGATACCGCACGGGCTAAAAAAATTATATCAGTAAGATGAACACGTCCGTCAACAACTCTTGCCGGGATCTGGATACCACACAGGCTTGAGAGAGTTCACCGGTGTCTGCTGGAGATACATCTGAAAACAAGAGGTAACAACCTGGCTTATGTTTCAAATGCACATGTTTGAATATGGCATAATGCTTCATATGAAATGGAAATGCTACACGTTTCGGAGGATGCTATGCACAATGCAAATGCAAAAGAACCGCTCCAGCAAAATAAATGCTGAAGAGAAGGAGCCAACTCCGCTGGGGATGACCGGGTGCCAAGTACGGTTGGACTTTTGCTGGGAGAAATAAGCCCTGGATGGCTTCCTGGAAGAGAACATCCTGGGTAAACTGTTCTGCTGAGAACAAAATCCACTCCGCTGGGGATCCAAAATCAACCCGGCTGAGGACAGCGGCCCTAGATGGCCTACCAGAATATAACCTTTCTGGGGAACAAACGCCTCGGATGGGGAAAACAGATCCACTCTACTAGGGAAATCAGCCCTGGATGACCTTTCTAAATACGACTCTACCGGGAAGTAAGGAAAACTGTGGGGACTTACTCCACTCTGCCGGGGATTCTGCTCTGCTGGAGATTTGAATCTGCTCTGCTAGGGATAATGAATGAGATTTACTGGGAAGATATCCCAAAATTTTTCTGCTGAGGATGGTGAGTAACAATCTCCAGGCCAATCCCACTTCGCGGGGAAGAAAACTACTCCAACGAATTCGCTGAGGATCTGCAGGGGATGAAAATTTGTTAGGGAAATATCTCAAAGGCAACTTATTCTGACGAATACCAATGACCAACTGGATTCTGCTACAGATAACAACTCCGCTGGGGATCAACCAATGAGGGAATCAACATCTTCCTCTGCTTGGGGAAATGAGCAATAAACTCAACAATATCAACCTCTGCTTAGGGAATGAGCCAATGACCTAGGCTCTAAGGGGAAAGGAGTCAAAGGTTCTGACTCTGTGGGGAAGCAAAACTTTGAACTTGCTCCATTGTTGGGGATAATCCCAAGTTTACCTGCTGGGGATAACCTTGACCACACACAGTCCCAACCTACTAGGGAAACACTAGTCTCAAGCGGCACGTCTCCCTCTTATAGGGGCAGAGACATGGTGGTATTTACTGGGGATACCTCACTGGAATAGTCTCGGGAATGAGAACCCTGCAACAAATACAAACAAAGTATCCTGTATACAACAAGAGCTATCTTGGTCATTATCCATGACATGGTTCAAGCAAATCAAAGTTTTAATGATTATTAGCAAAGCCCACAAGTTTATGTATGCAAGGTTTTATCAAAAACATTGGGCGTCTTTTGCAAACAAAACAGTAAAGGCTAAAACAAACACAAAAGCTTTCTGAATAATATATACTTCATTGATAAATGGCCTGTAAATAGGCAAATTTACAATAGATGCAACTCCTAAAAAGAGAAAGTTGCGCAAATAGTACATAAATATAACATATATACAAAATGTCGGCAATGTGGTACAGAAAACCACCATGTGTCGACTCGACTATGACTCGCATGACTTCGATGCTTCTCCAACGCTTCGTCCTTTGAAAAAGACTAACTTGATTGGTTGACCCTCGGGTCCTCCCAGAATCCACTGTGCTCGAAAGATCAACATGCAGACCGCAGTCATTTGCTTTTCAAATCCCTAACTTTTGCCTGAATCGCCCTTGCGGGTTTTTGATTCACCGGGATACCCATTTTTTCCGAAATCGCCTTTTCGGGTTTTCAACTTCGCGGGCTTACATCTTTTCCTTTTTATCCCTAATTTTTGCCCGAACCCATTCTTTTTATGGTTCGCCGGGATGCCCCATTTTTTCCTGGACTTTCTTTTTCTTTCCAGCGGGTCTATTTTAAGCAATGTATTTTTTAACTGCGTCTGCATTCACAGGGGATGTGAAATCTTCACCATCCATGGTTGAAAGTAGCAAGGCTCATCCGGAGAAAAATTTCCTTACCACGTATGGACCTTCGTAGTTGGGAGTCCATTTTCCCCCGTGATCTGTCTGTGGAGGGAGAATCCGCTTTAACACTAGGTCACCTGCCTGAAAGCTCCGAGGGTGCACCTTCTAATCGAAAGCTTTCTTCATCCTGCTTTGATACAAACGACTGTATGCAATGGATGCCAATCTTTTCTCGTCCATCAAGCTGAGTTGATTCAATCTATTCCTCACCCATTCTTCCTCATCAAGTTGGACGTGAACCAAAACTCTCAAAGAAGGAATCTCGACTTCCAATGGTAGGACAACTTCCATACCATACACTAGCGAGAAAGGAGTTGCCCTAGTTGAAGTACGTACCGAAGTACAATATCTGTGTAATGCAAAGGGAAACATCTCGTGCCAATCTTTATAGGTCACAACCATCTTCTGCACAATATTCTTTATGTTCTTATTGGCGGCCTCAACGACGCCATTCATCTTCGGACGATAGGGAGAAGAATTGTGATGCTCGATTTTGAAACTCTGGCACAGTTCCTTCATCATCTTGTTATTCAAATTCGAACCATTATCAGTAATGATTCTTTCGAGCACTCTGTAATGACAGATGATGTCCTTCTTAATGAATCGTACCACGACTTGTCTGGTGATGTTGGCGAAAGAAGCTGCTTCAACCCACTTATGAAATAGTCAATTGCCACTAAGATGAAGCGGTGTCCGTTAGATGCGGTCGACTCGATCTTGCCCCACATGGAAAAGGGCCAAGGAGACGCCATGACATTCAGAGGACTTGGCGGTACATGCATCTTATCGGTATAAATCTGGCATTTGTGGAATTTCTTGGCGTATTTGAAACAATCAGACTCCATAGTCTACCAATAGTAGCCTTCCCTCAACAGTTTTCGAGACATTGCATGTCCATCTGCATGCGTACCAAAAGCACCCTCGTGGACTTCTTCCATAAGCAAACTTGCTTATTTTTTGTCCACGCATCTCAACAGAACCAGATCAAAGTTTCTTTGGTAGAGTACATCATCCTTGTTCAGATAGAAGTTTCCAGACAATCTTCTCAAGGTATTCTTATCCTAGCTCGATGCCCCAGGCGGATATTCTTGATTTTTGAGAAATTTTCGGATATCATAATACCATGGCTTCCCATCTGAAGCTTCCTCTATTGCGAATATGAACGCTGGCCTATCAAGGCGAGAGATGACAATTCTCGGAGCGTCGTTCCAATAATTCACTTGTACATTAAGGATAATGTAGCCAAGGCATCTGCCATCTGATTCTCCGCTCTCGGCTCGTGATGGAACTCTACTCTGTCGAAGAAAGGTAACAACCTCATTTCATAGTTCATGTAGGGAATCAAGTTAGGTTGACGAGTCTCTCATTCTCCTTTGATCTGATTGACTACCAAAGCTGAATCACCATAAATACCAAGGTTCTTGATTCTCAAATCAATCGCTTCTTCAATACCCATGATACATGCTTCATATTCAACTTCGTTATTGGTACAGGGAAATGTTAACCTGGCAGTAAATGGTATGTGCGAACTATGGGGAGTGGTAATGATTGCCCCAATTCCACTGTTGTAGGAGTTAACAGCACCGTCAAACATCATCTTCCATTGGGAGTCTATCTCAGGACCTTCATCAGGTAACGGTTCATCACAGTCTTTCATCTTCAAGAACATGATATTCTCATCAGGAAATTCAAACTTCATCGGCTGATAGTCATCGATTGGCTGCTCTACTAGATATTCTGATAGAACACTCCCTTTGATAGCCTTTTGGGAGACATATTGAATGTCATATTCTGTCAAAACCATCTGCCATCTAGAAATCCTTCCCGAAAGCGCTTTCTTCTCGAACACGTACTTAATCGGATCCATCTTCGAAATCAACATGGTTGTGTGATTCAACATATATTGTCTTAGGCGTTTGGCGGTCCAAGCAAGTGCGCAACACATCTTCTCTAACATTGAGTATCTAGACTCACAATCTGTGAACGTTTTACTCAAGTAGTAGATGGCGTGTTCTTTTCTTCCTGTCTCGTCGTGTTGACCGAGAACACAACCCATGGAGTTCTCAAGAATTGTTAAGCACATTATCAATGGTCTCCCAGCCACTGGAGGCATCAGTATCAGAGGCTCCTGCAAATACTCTTTTATTCTTTCAAATGCCCTTTGGCAATTTTCATTCCAGACCACCGCTTGATCTTTCTTTAACAGTTTGACCATTGGTTCACACGTGGCTGTGAGGTGAGATATGAACCTTGCAATGTAGTTCAATCTACCCAAGAAACCACGAACCTCTTTCTTTGTTTTCGGTGCTGGCATCTCTTGTATAGCTTTTATTTTTGCATGATCGACCTCGATTCCTTTTTCACTGACTATGAACCCCAATAGCTTTCCTGACCATACACCAAAAGTGCACTTGTTCGGATTCAACCTTAGTCTGAATTTCCTTAACCTCTCAAACAGCTTCAACAGATTCACCAGATGCTCTTCCTCCGTTTACGACTTTGAGATCATGTCATCAACATAGACCTCAATCTCATGATGAATCATATCATGAAACAAAGTGACCATCGCCCGCTGATAGGTTACCCCTGCATTCTTTAATCCAAAGGGCATTACCTTATAGCAAAAAGTCACCCACAACGTGATAAAGGTCGTTTTATCCATGTCCTCCGGGGCCATCTTGATCTGGTTATACCCGGAGAAACCGTCCATGAAGGAAAACACTGAATACTGAGCAGTATTATCAACAAACACATCAATGTGAAGGAGCAGGAAATTGTCTTTCAGGCTCGCTCTGTTTAGATCACGGCAATCTACACATATTCTGACCTTACCATCTTTCTTTGGTATAGGCACAATGTTAGCGACCCACAGAGGGTAGTTCGTCACGACAAGAAATCTGACGTCTAACTTCTTCTAGACCTCTTCTTTGATCTTAACTGCCATGTCCAGTCTAGTTCTTCTTAGCTTCTGTTTCACAGGTGGGAAATCTTCTCGAAGAGGCAAGCGATGAACCACAATATCCGTATCAAGTCCGGGCATAGCCTCGTATGACCAAGCAAAGACATCTTTATACTCTCGGAGCATTTCTACCAGTCTTTGCTTGACATCATCCTCTAAAGCAGCTCCTATCCTGACTTCCTTTCTATCTTCCTTCGTACCCAGGTTGACGACTTCGATCTCCTCCGGATGAGGCAGAATATCCTTCTCTTCTTGTCTCAGCAACCTGGCGAGCTCTTCAGGCAAGTCTTTGTCTTCTTTAATCTCTTCTTCAGCTTGAAATATTGGATTATCAAAGTCATACCGAGTCATAGACGAGTCTGAATCGGTGGAATCTGCTATATGAAACCTGCAATAATGATGATTTGATGCTTAAAATGATATGCAAACAACACAAACCACATTGCCATTTTATTGTTAAAAGTAAAAACAAGAAAAACAAGGATCGCAATATTTGAATGCAAAAACGCCCTTTGATTAATGATAAAACAATTGTTCAAAACATAAACAAGGATAAGGCCCTACAGACAAAGACTGCTATGCTCCAGGTAAAACATAAGGCTACACATAATCAGAAAACAAGATAATTACTCTTCACGGGTCACTTGGACAACTTCAATAGTCTAGTTGTTCAAGCTTCGGCCGGGAACACATGGCTGGATCCATGCATCCATATCATAATCACTATCATCTTCATCCTCGGACACATCGTTGATTCGGTCAAATATCACCCCACCACTTGTAAACTGGACTGGTCCCGTGTAGCGTGGAGTGCTTTGTGAAGAAGAAGACGACGGGATGTACCCCAATCCAAACTTATCTTGCTTATTGGGGATACTCAGCACCTGCCCCCAACCTTGAGATGATCCATACTTTACCACAACTTGCGCTTCTTTGAATAAAGACATAGCAACCTCAGGAACACTGCCCACAACTTGCGCCTTCTCTCTGACCTGGACTGTCTCAAATGCTTGACATAGGGTCTCATGTATCTCCCCATTAACTTCCACATACTTGAACGAGGATAAATGGCTAATCATAATGTCCTCCCCACCACAGACGGTGACAATGTTACCCCCACCATATACTTTAACTTCTGATGCAAGGTCGACGTCACTGCCCCTGCCGAGTGAATCCAGGGCCGACCTAACAAGCAACTGTATGCTGGTTGGATATCCATTATATAGAAGACAACGTCAAACACCTCCGGGCCAACTTGGATAGGAAGAGTTACTTCTCCAAACACAGACCTCCTTGTTCCATCGAATGCTCGTACAATCAAATCACTAGGAGTGCATATTATTAATTGGATGTCAAGCTTCATCAAAGCCTTTTTGGGCAACACATTAAGTGAAGACCCGGTATCCACCAAAACATGAGATAATACAACTCCTCTACACTCAATGGAAATGTGCAGGGCGTGATTATGGTTTTTCCCTTTAGGTGTCAAGTCGAGATCAGTAAATCCTAATCCATTTCCAGCATTCACATGCGCCACCACTCCTTCAAGTTGGTTCACCGATATCTCTTGTGGCACATACGCAGTGTTCAGAATCGTCAGAAGAGCATTCTGATGTGCCTCAAAGCACAATAGTAATGATAAGATTGATATTTTTGACGGGGTTTGTTGTAGATGGTCCACAATCTTGTAATCGCTTTTTCTAATTAGACGCATGAATTCCTCAGTGTCTTTTAACAAAGCATCCTTCTCGCCCCCTTGAGAACTTTCTTCAACAATAGCCTTCCCCTTTCCTTTATCCTATCTTTCAACATTAGCCTCTAGAGGTGCAAACACCCTCCCACTTCTCGTCATTCCGCCTGTTCCCACCAAATTATCCACCGAATTAGACGTCGTTCTCTTCAGCTCTTGTTTTTGGCCGTTACAAAAGACTTCAGCCCCATAATTCTACGGGATCGCTTTAGTGCTTTCATAAGGCACATGCCCTGCCTTGGTGATTATAACGGTAGCTGGCCTCGGCGGCGCATATATGTTAATGGTTCTAAAAAGAATTGAGATAGCGACAACCTCATCCCGCTCTTGACCAATCACCATCTCATCTTTCTTCTCACCAATTCTGTCAAATTGTAGCACACCGTCATTCATTAATCCTTTCACATGATTTTTTAAGTCTTCACATCCCTCAGGATGAGCCAAACAACCTTCACAGTTTTCCATACAGCCTGGAAGCACCCTACCCTTCAACAGCCTACTCTTAACAACACTCAAAGGAGTTTTCAACTCTTCAACATTGCTTACCAAATTCAAACCTTCTTCCTCCACAATAGCGTTTACCCCAACCGCTCCATGGTTAGGCATAGGGTTTTGCACAACATTGGGCGCATCATTTGTAAAATTGATTGTTTTACTATCTATAAGGTCCTAAACCTTATGCTTGAAGGCCTTACAATTGTCTATATGATGGCTGGGAGCACCTGAGTGAAAGTCACATCTGGCGTTTGCATCATACCCTGGGGGTGGTGCGCCAGTCAGAGGTGCCATCGTTCTTTTTTGGACCAACTGAAGCCGCAACAAGTGTTGCAAGAGCTGTGAGTATGGCATCGATGGTGCATCAAATTGTCTATTCATTACCCTCCTGCGGTCTTGAAACCGTCGCGGTGCATAATTCTACTGTTGTTGTTGTTGTTGACGCTGTTGCTGTTGTTGTTGAGGTTGTACTGCTGGAATATCAATACTCGCAATCTGAGGTTGTTGATGATGATACTGTTGATTTCTGTTTCTATTTCTATTGTTACCTCTGTATCCTGAGAGCACGTTCGTCCCTCCTTCCCTTTTCTTATTACCAAAATTCTTCTTACCTCCTCTAGATGAGGACCCCTCTCCCGCTTGGATCTTTCCCAATTTAATCCCATTTCCACTCGTTCACCAGTGATGATTAAATCTGAAAAACTACCAGACATATTCCCTACCAACTTCTCGTAGTACACACTAGGCAATGTAGCTACAAACAGATCAATGAGTTCCCTCTCCACCATGGAAGGTTGAACCCTTGCAGCAAGCTCGCGCCACCTCTGGGCATACTCTTTAAATCCCTCATTACTCTGTTGTGACAAATTCTGCAACAGCACACGGTTAGGCGCCAAATCACTATTATATTGATAGTGTCTGATGAAAGCTTCTACCAAGTCTCTCCAGCTTCTAATGTTGACTGGCTCCAAACCCATATACCACTCCAAGGATGGACCAGATAGGCTATCCTGAAAGAAATGCATCAGCAACTTCTCGTCATCAGAGTACGCTGACATTTTTCTGTAATATGAACGAAGAGGCACCCTGGGACAGGTCGTTCCCTTATATTTGTCAAAGTCTGGGACTTTGAACTTTGGAGGGATCCTCATACCTGGGATCAGCCCCAAGTTTGACATGTCCAGACCAAGAGAGTTCTGATTTTCAAGGTTCCTAATCTTCTCTTCTATAAATTTGAACCTTCTGTCCGCGTCAGGTTGCAGACCTGCTCCCAGATCTCCCATGGAGAAAATATCGTCTTGTTTGTCCTCCTCCCACTGAGGACCAGCATTTCCGTGTACAACGCATGTTGGTGCTGGAACATGGACTCTAGTCTGATTACCTTCGCCCGGAGGAATAACAACTGTTGGGATGGCAGTGGCATGAGGAGTGTCATTGTCAGCTGGAGGAACATCAAGGGTCCCACCATGCAGAACTCCACTTCTATCAACCCTAGCAATAAGAGGTTGAACGAGTGTTCTCAGCTGTTCTTGAACGTTATCGACCCCTTGCATCAGGTTCATGAATTGCGCCATACGGTCATGGAACTCCTGTAGCTCAATTTGAATTTGGTCCATGACCTTTTACTGATTTCCCCTTGTTGAATAGCGGTGAATCGTGCGGTCTTCAATCCTGAAACAATGCTGAGAAAACCACAGAAAGAAATAAGGTCAACAAAACTAGAACACCTGCAATGCAATATGAAAAATGATGCAAAATGCAGACATGTAAATATGGTTCAGGGAAATCTTCCCCTTGAATCTAGTTCCACAGGAACAATAGGAGAATGAAGAGCCAACAAATGGAGCCACAAAACCTCTATCGTAAATAGAATGAGGAACAGAGTATCAACATACAATACATCATCAAGGAAAAACAACTGAGTCAACACGGCCTCATCCAACAATCCTGTTGATGGTCGGAATACAAAGCAACAAAATACAAAAGAGAAAAAAAACATCAAATGCGACAGCGAGTCTGGAACTCCTCCAACAACTCCTTCGTATCCGAATGATCAGGCCTAGAAATCAATCCCTGGATAAGCAACTCCTTCCTGCTGATGGTAGCTTGCAAGCCTTGAGCATAATCTTCCCAAGCATCCTCCCCAAATGCATCATCAAGTCTAGGCTTCTTCAGGTCTACTCTCAATTTTTACTCTTCCAACGTTGCAAGAGCTTCTCGGAGTTTACAGTTGCTTTCGTATCGTCGAGAGGATTCACCTGGATCTTTTTCATCTCTGATTCGGTTGAGTCTTCAACGTGTCAATCTGTTGACGAAGCCCATCTGCTCTTTTTTTTGTTGTTAGTTAAAATAACATTCCATTGAGCGTTGAATTTTGATATTTCTAGGTGTGCTTTCTCTAACTCTTTGTTCTTCCCTTTGAAAGCATTACCCAAACTCCTCGTATCCTGACCAAGACGTTCTCTAAAGCGAATTTCTTCAGTCAGTTCTCTCCCCATCTTGTTTAGGGTATCTGTCTTCTTCTTGGATAGGTGAGTGGCTTGATTCTTCTCACTCCTAAGCTGAACGATCTCCTCCAATTCTTCGTTCACTCTGCGTAGTTCCTCCTTTTTAGCCCACAATTGATTGTACTTTTGGATGTCAACTGTCATTGGTTCTTCAACTACCAGAGGATACAGAGGCTCCCTAAGTGGAAATGGTAGCAATAGTCTCTCAACTCTTTCCTGGATCCATTCCACATATGGTCCATCGCTCTTGCCCAAAGCAATCTTTCCTTTGTGTTGAACATTACTCCAAGCTTGGTGTAATCTAGTCAAAATGTCACCATCAACTAGCCCTGTGAAATATAGAGTTTCCTGTATTTCTTCTTCCTTCGGGGGTTCTCTCAGAGCATAGCCAAACTGTCTGACGGCGAGAGCAGGATTATAATTGATGCCACCTTTGCGCCCGATCAAAGGAACGTTGGGGAAGCTTCCACAACTGAAGATAATCTTACTTCCTAGAAGGTCTCTGTTGAACCACACAATATTCTTCGATGTTAATCCCATGAGCCTCTCAGACCACTCAACTGTATTTTCCATATCAATAAAGGGTCCATACTTGGGCAGATGTAAAATAAACCATCTGTACAGCAGTGGCACACAATATGAGACATTCCTTCCTCTCCTATTCTCATTCTTATAGTGGATAGAATGATAGACATCACCTAGGAGTGTTGGCACAGGATTCTTGGAAGCAAAAATATGGAAGGCATCCAAATCAACAAAATCAGGTATATAGGGGAACAATTCTATGCCATAGATGCAGAGAGCCAAAATGGCATTGAAAATGACCCAACATCCCTCTTTTGAACAATTCTATGCCATTGATAAGGGGAACCCAGGAACTCCATTTCTCCATACCATGTTTCCATCCAATTCAGAAACATCCAAATGAAGAGCATTGGCTAGCTTAGTCAAATCAGGCTCCTTTTCAGAATGCACAAAAGGCACTTCTTCCAATACAGGAATCCCCAGCAACTGAGCAAACTCTTCCAAGGTTGGTAACAAAACATATCCCAGGAATGTAAAGCAACTCAATTGAGGATCATAAAATTGCAGCAACATATGGATACCATCCAGCTCATACTTGGAGACCTTGCAGGCAAAACTCAGAAGCCTCCCATACTCTTTTCTGAAGTCTTCCATGACCCCACGCTCAACCACAGTAATAAGGCTAACCAAAGATCCTACATCTGGTACCGGGAACTTGTACACATCAGCTTTCTTGAGACCAGGCTCCATGATGATGGTGGATTAGATTACTAGAATCAAGAGGAAAATATGCGCTTGAAACACAAATACATGAAAATGTTAAAATGCAAATGAATATGCAAATGCAAACAGGGGATCAAGATTGTTGCGCTGCTGACTGAGTTGAACCAGAGCTTCGCTTTGGCAAGAAAATATCCAAAATAACACCAAACCAAGATATAGGAACCTCATAACATCAGATATCAAAGGTCCGCACTGATAAGAAATCTGGGTAGGTTGGAGGTCAGTTTTCCTGCATAACCCTCCCCCTCGCGAGGTATGGACCTAATATCTGACAAGGTTCAGCATCCTATGCGCTCTTCAGCGTCACAGACTTTCGAGAAACGATGATACGTTCACCATTTATGGTTTGGTATCATAGTCTAACGAAGCGGCCTCACTTAGCTGACTCCCAAATGATCGGTCTCCAGAGTAGAAAGTGTTCAAATCCAACATCCCGCTCCTGACCAATTTACAGGATGGGACATCTTCAAGGAAAACCTCGTCAGAACGCGAATTTCGTGAGGACTAGTGCATGCTGCCATACAGGTCCTCACTACTCTTCACTCTAATGCTATGGATATTTTCATGCCTGGGTTTTGGCTTATCACACAATGGAACCATCCCACCCAACAGCACAACAACATGATAATGATATAAAATGTTGAAAATAAAATGCAAATGCGATAAAATACAGACACAACACAAATACACATATATACACCCAAAGATAAAACACACAAGCACTAGGGTTGACTCGCATAGCGGATGGGAGATTTCCCCAGTAGAGTCGCCAGTTATCACATCGCTGCGAAGAAGGGCCGGCAAAGACAGAAGAGTCGCCACCGTTCGTTATTTATCCCAAAGAGAGAGAAAGGAAACGATCGGAGAAAACCTACGAAAAAGGGAAAAGACAGGTCATCGCAACCAAATCTTGGGTTCGGGAGTCGGTTACGCAAGGGGAACGTATGAGCACCCCTCACGTCCGTTATACTCAACGGGATCCATGCTTGTTATTTATCTAAAAGGGTGTTAATCTATCAAGGATGGCTCACAAGGACAAAAGAAAAGAAAAGAGACTCAATAGAGCACCACCGCTCTATGCCTACGTACTCCCTCGTGCAATGGGAAAGTCAGAGTAAACGTAGTTCAGAAAGCTACGGGTGAAGGGGGGAAGGTTGCTCGCAAAGACATCGCTGTCTTGTGCCTACGTATCCTTATCTGGCATGAGAAATCAGAGCAAACGTAGTTCGGGCTAACGCGACCACAAGTTGGTTCAAGTGTTTTAACTGAGTATGGTTAAACCTTCGTTCTAGCAGTTAGGAACGATGCCTGTTTGCGGTAAAGCCAAGACTTAACACACTCTTTCTGAAAATTATTTTCAAACAATCGTGAAGGATAAAAAGGTTTAATGTTTTGTTTTGTGTTTTTTATGAAGAAGTGAATTAAGTTAAGTTTGTAACTCATGTTGCACTAAAGACTATGACTTGAGAGCGAATGTGTCGCATATCACCCAATGAGAATACGTTAAACACTCTAGATAGATTGAGAGAAGGCCCCCCAACTATCATTCCTCATGTACTTAAGGCTCATAGCATACAACATATATTATCCTTTATTAAATGTCTTATGAAAGTTAGGAGATGAGAAAAGAAGACACAAACTCTAAGGGGAACTGATCAACCCTAATGTTGTGATGCATAATGATCCTAAAGTTGGATTAATAGGGGAAGTCTATCCTAATGTTATCATGTAAAGGATTGAACACCTAATGTCTCTCCTACTCCCATCTTAAACAGAGGGACTAGGAATCATAAGGGATCATGGCAAAAGACCAAGTAAACAACAGATAATCCAATCACCGATGAAATGAAGAAGGAGATGAGATTGACTTAAACAAGTCAAAGCAAATGCTATCATGGTATGCAAAGATGAAAAGATGAAATACAAAACTCAAATGATGCAAACAAATGATCAAAACAAGTTGACTTACACAAGTCAAAAATAGTGACATGAAATGGGAGAAGTAACAACTCCTATAACCATTCAAACATCAATCACTCACACAAAAGCTAAGCATAAGACAAAACCAAAAGGCCATGAACAAAGAGAAGATGGGATAAAGAATCTTGGGCAACAAGTACATGAAAATCATCTCAACCAAGCATCCAACAATGGTCATGTAAAAGAAGTGAACAAACAAGTGCCAAAAGGCTCCATCATCCAAGACAAGCTCAAAGCAAAATCATGAACACCAAATTGTCTTGAATGAGGATCAAGGCATATGGGAAAGAGGTGAAACCAATAGAAAAGCCTCAAATCAAACCTAGAATCAAGGTATAAGCACAAACAAGATCATGGCAAGTGAAAGAACCAATGTTCTAACACAAATTCAACACTTACACCCAAGTGGAATTGCCTATCTTCTAAGCAACTTGTGAAACAAGTTACACAAGTGTCTGACTTAAAAAAAAATCAAGAATCAGAACCTTAATCATGTCATAAATGATCATCAAGACTCATAGGGTGCATATGGGATCCATAAAAGTCATCTCCCAAAAGAACTAGGTCAAACTAGTTTGTATGAACACTTCCTAGGATGACTTGACTTGCAAGCTTCATGAAAAATAGGTAAATTGTTCAATAAATCCCAAATAAAAAGCACAAGGTAGCCAAGCCAAAAGGAAAACATAAGCCAAAGTTTCAAAGTCAAACTCAACTCAAGGCATCACCAAACAATTCAATTGTTAAGGGTGCTCCACCTTATCGAGCATTAATAGAGGGGCATCAAAAACCAATTCAAAAATAAATGAAAATTGATCAACTATGACCCAAACCAGCCCTCAAAACTCCTTCAGTCCATCACCTAAGTGGGATAAAAAGTTTGGTCATAGGGGGTTTAAGAATGAAGGTCAATGGCCATGATCAAGCTAGGGTACACACCAAAATACACTTCAAATCATTAATTCCAAATAAAATAACAAAATAAAAGAAAAATGGAAAATAAAAATTTGGAAAATTAAATAACATGTCAAAATATAAGAAAACGTTTTTTGGAATTTTTTATGACCATTGGAAGTATTTTTAATTAAATAAAATGAAAACAGAAAAATAAAATGAAATAAAATAAATGGAAAAGGGAGGGGGTGCCATAGCAAAAACCAATTGAACTGAAAGCAAGGCAAAAGCGCATCTGGGCTTAAAACATGGGGGTGTGATTAGCACTTGGGGCCCAATTCAAATCTAGCCCTCAAATTTAATGAAACACAACATTTCATTAAGTCCAGTCACCTTCAAACCATACGCGTGGCCTGGTTAAACCAATGAAAATGTGCCAAATAACCAAGTCAAAAATTCTAACACGTTGAGTCAGCAGAAATCAGACAGGTGACTGGGACGCTGGAGCTAGGACTTCGGTCGTCTTCTCCGGCCAGCTCGCCAGAGACCAGTCACCAAAACTTCATGAAAATGAACAAATCTGATATTGTTCGAAAGCTGAAGTTGCAAGGAGCTCAAATATGCCACTCATTTCTTAAAAAGGTTCTTGGACAGAGAGAATCAAAGGCAAGAAAATTTGATAACACATTTTAAAACCTCATCAAACAAAGACAACAATGGTTCAAACATGGCCTACCATAAGTAGGCTTCAGATGCAACCCAAAATGCTCTTAGAAAATGCCTAGAATGAGAGAAAATAGAGAGAGAAGCTTACTGAACGGAGCAGTTCCATTGGCTCTTGAAATGGCACGCAAGCTTCAGCCCAAGCTATGAAATTTTCTCCTTGAGCTTCACTAATGAGGAAATGAGCAATAGCTTTGATGGGTGCTCAATGAATGACCAAATTCGAAGAGAGAAAGAATTCTGAATTTTTTTGATAGAGAGAGCTCTTCTGCGTGATTCCTTCCCAACTGAGCATCTAGGGTTGATTTTCAGTTTATGTATGGGGGATTAGTTACACTCATGCAGGCCCATAATGGCTGGTTTGGTTGATTGAAAGTTTTGCCACAGAATCCTCTTTTCATGCACACACGAGTTTACTCTTTGTACCATCCTTTTTTAGGTCAGCAAAAGCACAAATAGAGTGTGCCAAAATGAAATGAGGTTGTTTGGTGAATTGAGAATGAGTAATAACCAAGTTTGTACCAATACCTCTTATGGAATGGAACTTGAAAAAAAGGGATGCATAATCATTCCATATGTTGGTCCAAATTAAGCAATGCACATCATGACCAATATTTGATGAGGTTGTGTGAAAAAAAATCACAAATGATGACTTGTAAATGAAGTAATTCAATCCATGACCAAAAACCTAATTTTCCAACCTTGAAGTGGTTCACATGGCCATATAATCCATCAATTATCATTAATTTTAAGTTTAATTAGGATTTAAGACTCTTATGCACAAGTTTCATGTTGGTCAAAATTGGATTTGAGGCCTTAAAGTTCATGGAATTGATCATTGAAACAAATGACCTAAAATAAACTTTCCAAAAATACCCTTGACGTGTTAAGACCATAACTTGAGTTCCACACATGAGAAAAAGGACTTCTAGGACTTTTTGGAAAGCTAAGACAATGAATAACAACTTTCATGTTCACTTGACTTTAAGGAGAAACTTGACTTTAAGTTGACCAAAATTCTCTTCATCTGAGGACCCTAACTTGTTGGCTTCATAAATTGAGATGTACACACTCAACGGACGAGTTCTTGTACTCAAAAGAAAGCTAAGAACATGCCCTAAAAGTCTCATGTTTTCATGAAAATTATATTGAGCTTGTATCAAAGGGAAAAATGTCCTTTAAGTTAGGCACCAAAGAAGGGATTTTACACTGAAAACCTTTGAAACCCTAAATTAGTAACTCCTTGAACTCTTGATTCCTCTTGATTTAATCTCATCATGACATATTAGATGCTCTAAGATAACTTCCCATGGCCTCAATGACTTAGATCCAAGTCTTGAACCTTCTCAAGTCCACAATTGACTTTGGGTTGACCAGATGAAACCCTAGTTCCATATCTTTTGACTGTGGCTCCTGGAGATGAATTGAATGACTACACAAGCTCCATAATGACCCCTAAGGTACTAAATGATCTTTTAAACCAAGTTTTAACCAAGAACAAAGCCTCATGATCCCCTTTTGATCCTCTGATGATCCTCAAGACAGGAGGTAACACACACATCAATCTCTCTCCTCTAGGAGCTTTGAAATTTCATCTTGATGATAATAAACACCTGATGGCTTGCCCAAATGCCCTTGCTTGAGCTTGGAACAAAGAATATCTCCTCTTGAATGCCACAATACACCTCTTGATCCCCTGTTAAGAGAAATGCTATGCAAATGCAAATGCTAAAATGAAATGAAACGTAAGCCAAGTACAAGAAATGGTTGGTCAAATTTTGGGGTACAACACTATGGCGTAATGCTCCATACAAAATGGAAATGCTACGTATTTTGAGGATGCAATGCAAAGATGCTTATGATATACAAAAGGACACTACAATGAGAGAAGTATTAAGAAATCAGAAACAAATTTGCTGGGGAAGACAAACTGAACTGCCATCAAGGTTATAACCTCTGCTGAAAAAAGACCCCAAAATGAGCTTCCATTCTGCCAGGAAAGGAATGACAAACACCTACTGGGGAAACGTCCCAGGAATCTGATGAAGCATAGTTTCAATAACAATCGGGCTTTGAACCTACTAGGAATATCAACCTCTGCTGAGTTACCTGCTGAAGAAATCAATAACAAACTCTGCTTAGGGAGAAAAGTCAATGATACCAAACCTGCTAGGAAACAATATTGAACTTATCCTTCTGTTGATAAATTATTCCATATCTTTACTCTTTTAGGGATAAGGAACCATCATTATTAGAGACGTAAACATGATCGGGAAGCACAAACAAAACACCACTATCCTATCTGGGGTAGCCAACTTCTGGACACTTGCCAGGGAGCATAATCATTTTGGCAATGTGGAAATAGATTTCCATTAGGTTCTGATTCAACTATGACTCGCATGTCTTCGACGTTCTCGGATACTTTTGTCTTCTAAAGAGACTGATTGGACTGATTCCTAATCTTTGGAAATCCCATGTGATAAGATGTGCTTACAAATTGAACGCAGCGCATCCCCTCGCATTCAAATCCCTAACTTTTTCTTGGATCTCCCTTTCGGGTTTTCAATCCACCAAGATACCCATGTTTGCCAAAGTTTCCTTTTCAGGTTTTCAAATTTGCGGGTTTATTCAATTATTTTCTTTTATTTTATCACTAATTTTTTCCCGAACCTCCTTTTTTTTTGTGGTTTGTCGGGATGCCCTTTTTTTCCTGGACCTTTCTTTTTGTGATCCAGTGAGTCTTTTTTATGCGAAATATTTTTTTACTGCGTCTGCGTTTACAGGGGATGAAAAATCTTCACCATCCATAGTTGATAGCAATAAGGCTCCTCTAGAGAAAACCTTTCTCATAATATTTGGTCCTTCATAATTTGTAATCCACTTGCCCTTGTGATCCGTCTGAGGAGGAAGGATCATTTTCAAAACCACCTGTCTATAAGCACTGATGATGCACTTTCTGATCAAAGGCCTTTTTCATCATGCTTTGGTATAAATGATCATGTGCAATGGCTTCCAGTATTTTTTCTTCGATGAAGTTCAATTGATCAAACCTGGTTCGTACCCAATCACCCTCATCAAGCTTCACATCCGCCAAAATCCTTAAATAAGGAATCTCAAATTCCAATGGTAGAACAACTTCCATACCATACACTAGTGAGAAAGGGTTGCCCCTGTTGACGTATGCTTTATACTACTGTCGCAACTTTGAAAAAAAATGGTAAAAACAAACAGAAGAGTCGCCATCGAACGTTATTTATCCTAAAGGAAGGAAAGGAAACAATCGAAGAAAGCCTAAAAGAAAGGAGAAGATAAGGTCATCGCAACCAAATCTTGGGTTCGGGAGTTGGTTACGCAAGGGGAAGGTATTAACACCCCCTCACATCCGTTGTACTCAACGGGATCCACACTTGTTACCTAATCAAAGGGTGAGTTATCTAAAAGCTACTACTAAAAGGAGACTCAATAGGACATCGTCACCCTATGCCTACATATTCCCTCGTGCAATGGGAAATTCAGAGTCAACGTAGTTCAGAAAACTACGGGTGATGGGGAAGGTTACTCGCCAAGAAATCACCGTCTTGTGCCTACGTATTCTCATCTGGTATGAGAAATCAGAGCAAACGTAGTTCGGGAAAATAAACCACAGGTTGGTTAAGTGCTTTTTATGAGCGATGTCAAATTCCCATTCCAGCAGTTAGGGACGATACATATTTGTGATAGAACGAAAAATTAATGTACTCTTTTTTGAAAATGATTTTGAAACAGAATCTCGAAGGATAAAAAGTTTGAATTTGTTTGAGATTCACGTTGCACTAAATACTATGATATAGGAACAAATGCGTCGCATATCGCCCACGAGGCGTACACTAAACACTATAGACAAGTGAGGAGAACCCCCCTCCCCCCGCACTAATCAATTCCCATATGCTTAAGGCTCGTGATGCACAACATTCATCATCTTTATTAAGTATTTTGAATTGTTTTGAGATGAGAAGAGAAAACCCAAAAAGAAACACTAAAGAGAACTGAAAACCCTAATATTATCATACAAAATGGTCCTAAAATTAATATAAAAGGGAGGTCTACCTAATGTTATTATACAAATGATGGACCAAAAGTTAGGATAAAGGGAATTCTACCTAATGTTATCATACAAATGATGGACCTAAAGTTGGGGTCAAAAAGGGATTCTCCTAATTATTATCATGCAAAGGATTGAAAGTCTAATGTCTCTCCTACTCCCACCTTAATCAGAAATTAAGTGGGACTAGGAATCCTAAGGGATCACGTGAGAAAACACAAGTAAACATTATCCAAGTCAATCACAAATGAAAACAAGATTGAAACTTAAACAAGTCTCAAGAAGAGATAAGAGATGAGGAAAAAAAGAAGAAGATGCAAACAAGATGAACAATTATGGTAATTCAAGGTAAGAGGCATCAAGAAAACATGCATTTCAATCATACAAGGTGAACACCCACATCATGTCAAACAACAAAGAAGCATCCAAATGTCAAACCAAATCAAAGATTTGTAATCAAAAGCACAATGGCAAAACAGAGTGTCCGCACACATCTAAATGACTTAAACATCTTACAAGAAGCATTAACAATCATCATGCAAGAAGAGATGAAGTCAAATGAGAGAAGAAACAAGGTAGGGCAGTAGCAACATTACACCATATTCAATCCATGTCAATGATCAAAGAATAAGCACAAAGAGTTAAGTCATACATTCCATTTACAAACAAAACAAATGTTATACAAAACAAGCATACAAAACATGAAAAGACATGAAATTTGGGCATGGGATTAAGTGTAGGCAGCAAAATCAACACGGTTATCAAGTCAAAGATTAATTCATGAACACACAAAGAAAATAAAAAGGTTTGAACTCAAAACATGCATCAAGAATAAGTTCATACACCAAAGTAATTCTCAAAGATAGGAGGCACTCAAACAAGAACATACATGATCAAGTATCAATCCATAATGGTTAGAAACAAACTCAAATGACATGAATCATGTACATATTCAAATCAACAATCAAAGTCAAGAAGAGACAATCTCAAGTTGGAGCATAAAAGTCAAGCAAACACATCTCAAGTTATTCATGGGAGAAATACATGATCATGTAAGGAAAATGAGACAAGGTAAGCATACAATGGACCTCTAACCATGAAAACCATAAAGTTAGACATGTTTAGAAAATAAAATAAGAATCATCAAACATTCATTGAATCATCCAAGAATTAAGCTCAAAAGATTAGGTCAAGACATCCACAAACTCCTAGTCAAAATAACAACAACTTGATGCACCATCCAAAAATAGAAATAAGACCAAATAAACTCCAAATAGGAATTAAAACTCAAGTCATATGTGTTAAGAATCAAAGTGCAAAGCATCACAACAAGGATTGCAAGAAAACATCATCAAATGGTTCAAACAAAATCAAGTACTCAACTAGTCGAACATACTTCGAGGGCCAACCAAAATCAAATAAAAATCAACCAAAAAGTGATCATCAAAGCATGAAAACAACATCCAAACAATCTTCAACATATGCTAAATTATAGTAAAAAATTAGGGTTAAGAGGGCATGAAAAAAGGTCAAACATCAAGGCATTGTTTCAAAGACTAGGTCAAAGAACACTTCATGAAATTAATTCAAAATAAAATACTAAAATAAAAATAAAAAATAAACTAAAAATGTGGAAAATAAGATAAGATGTCAAAGTATTTTTTGGTATTTTTGAAATGATTGGAAGTATTAAAAATAAAATCAAAATGCAAAGAAAAGAAAATAAAAAGAAATGGAAATGAAATAGGGAAAGGAGGTGCAATAGCAATAACCAGATCAACATGAACATTGTGTAATGCGCTATTCAGCTCATAAAGGGTGGTGTGAAGAGAAAATATGTTAGGCCCAGGTCAAATAAAACTAGAATTCAAACAAAAAGGGAGCCACATGTGCAACTCATTAAATGAGTCAACATGACTCAGCGCCATATGGGATGCCACTCAATAGGTCAAAGAGTCAACTCCCCAAGACAACTCAGACGCCGAAGCTAGGGCTCCGGTCTTCTTCTACGATAGTCACACTAGAGTTATAGAATGAAACATCATCAAAAACAACAAAATCATACATCATTCTGAAGGGAATTTCAAGGAGATCACGAATCAAGCATCAAAAAAAATTTATAATGTCTCTAACATGAAGAAAACATGCCACAAAGTTTTGTCATGCTTTATGGAACTTGAACAAAACAAAAAATCCCAAACAACATCCTTATGCTTTTAGAAGTTCAAATGTGACAACCATGTGTCCAAAAGAGCAAAAATAAGAAGGAAACGAATGGAGAAAGTTGTTACCTAAATGGAGCTTTTATGGCTTCTGACCTTGCTTCAAGCCTTCAACTAAACCCCTCCTTTTGCTTCCATCAAACCTTAGGATGAAGATGGGAGCAGTGAGATGAATATAAAATCCTTATAGAGAGTTTTTTTAGAGAGGAAGATTTGTGAGAATGAGAGAGAGTGTGTGTTATGGTTGGCTGCAAAATGATATTCTGATGCTTCTAGGGTTTCTCTTTGCATTATATATGAAGTTTGTGAGGTTAAAAAGGCCAGTTACTATGGTTAAGGATGAAGTTAACACAATGTGAAAAATTGAAAATAACAAAAAGGTGGCTCGGGTTTTGCTTATGTATCATGGCCACTCATGGTTATCCTTTTTAGTGGTTGCAGACTAAAAAAAAGGAAGGGTAATCGAGTAGTCTAAATGTTCCTTTTTGTCATCTTCCAAATTTGGCAATGCTTGACCATGAAGAATGCAAATGTTCATGACTTGTTGGTTCTTTTATGGTAAGGTTTTCGTGACATAAAACTAGTGGTATGGTGCGTGTGAATTAGGATGAAGCATGCTGCAAAAATGAGTCCACATTGTGCCAAAGATAAGTAACATATCATTCCCTTGAAATCATGTTCAAACAACACACTTTATTTGATCATAACTTGGTGATTTTTGATGCAAAAAAAAAGTTATTGTGATCAATGCAAAACCAAGACTACAATGAACATCTTTCATGTTATTGGCAACTTGAGACAAGCCTTGGAAGGTCATTAAAAGAATGGTTTAAAATCATGTCTCAAAATCCGCCCAAAGTAACTTAGAAAATATTTCTAAGTTATTAACTTTGACATCATTGAAATCTCATCTTTGAAGCCACATAACCTTGAAAAGTTTATATCCAGTGGAGATGATCTAGTAATGTATAGAAATCTTGAAGAATGGTTTTCAACTTTCATGTTCAAAGAAAGTTTATTTGGAGTCAAGATCTTGGTGAAAAATGACTTGGAAAATAGCCTAAAAAAATATGCCTAAAACTTGTCCAAGTTTGACATCCTTGAAACCCTAACTTGGAGATGATAACTTGAGCTCTACACATCCAATGGATGAGTTCTGGTACTCAAAAGAAAGCATGGAGGATGCTCTACAACTTACATGTTCTAGGAAAAGTCATTTGAATCTTGAATCATCATGTGAGATAGGCTTAAAAACATGTACTTCAAGCTGAACTTACATACTTAGAAAAATTTCTAAGTGTTGAAATGACAAAACCTCCATTTTCTCAACTTTAGCTCTCCATATCTCTCAAAATATAGATCCTTTGGACTTGCTTTCTTCTACAAACTTGTATTCCATGATGCCCTCTTTAATTTGATACCAGGTTTTCTCCCACTAGATTAAGGATGAGAAAGTTATGGATGTTGCAAAATGGCTAGAATTAGGGTTTTCTACACTTACAAAATATTTCAATAAAACCCTAATCCCACCAAACTCCTGATTTTATATTTCTCCTTGACTTTACTTGTTCCAAACCCATGAAAGCACTTGAGAACACATAGAATGCCCTTGGTTGACCTTGAAATCCAAGACTTTGACCCCCATTGAACCACAATTGACTTTATTTGACCAGATGAAACCCTAACATCTTTTCCATTGATTGAAGCTCTTGCCATGACTTGTGATGACCCATAATTCGTGTAGAGGACTCTCAAGGTGTGCATTGAGCCATAGAATCATGTCTTGCCCAAATAACTAGCCACGTATGACTTTTGAACCAAAACCCTAATCTAGTTGTATACAAGATAGGAGGATATGATCAATGCTTGTAACCTTGCTCCAAGTGGTTGTGAAACATGTCTTGATGATGAGAGGACCTTGTGGATTGAGTATACCACAAGGTTGAGAATGAACCCTTGCTTGAGCTTTGAGGATAAATTTCTCCTCTTGAGTGTAGAATATGATACTTTGATCCCCTGCCTAGAACCAATGCTATGCACCAATGACAATGCAAAATGATATGAAACATAAGCCAAGATATAAGAAAGAAGGTGGTCAAAATTAGGGGTGCAACAACTGCCCCTATTTAAATAACTTAGACCTGAAGAGATGACAACAATGACTTTCAGACCTTCAAGGTACAAGGAGGTTGAATACCAAAATAACCCTGAAATTTTCAATATGCGAGGATGTACATAGTGAAGTGATTGTCAACCGAAGATGAGCTGAAACGTAGCGGATACCAACCAAAAGTTGGGATAGCCGACAAACTCAAGATACTAACCAAAAGCTGGAATAGTGAGAGGTAACAGACCAAGAAGATAATAAAGGCTATCAACCAAAAGTTAGGATCACCAAAGAGAGCAACAACCAAAAGTTGTGAGAAAAGGCTACTAACCAAAAGTTAGAGTCACCCGAACGCCGACCAAAGGCGAACACACCAAAATGAAGACTACAAACCAAAAGTTGGGATCATCAACGAGAAATACCAACCAAAAGTTAGGATAAAGGCTACTAACCAAGAGTTAGGATCGCCGGAACACCGACCAAAGGTGAACACATAAAAAATGAAGACTACCAACCAAAAGTTGGGATCATCAGCGAGGAATACCAACCAAAAGTCGGGATAAAGGCTACTAACCAAAAGTTAGGATCTCCGGAACACCAGCCGAAGGAGAACATGCAAAAATAAAGACTACCAACCAAAAGTTGGGATAACGACTTCGCAGAGGAAAATACCAACCAAAAGATGGGATGAAAGGCTACTAACCAAAAGTTAGGATCACCACAAGGGACACCAACCAAAATTTGGGATATGACCCACAAAAGATACCAACCAAAAGTTGAGATAAAACTGGGTATACAGGAAGTAGAGTCAACCGACTTATAACCTGAAAAGAAAATTCCGCTGGGGAAATGAGAAGTTTAAACAAACAAACTCTACCGGGGAGTACAAGTGAGATGAACACATCTATCAATGATTTTTGCTGGGGATAAAGATAACAAAATCCTTTGGATTATGCCAATATCTGCTGGAAAAACGTTTAGTAATAATGATATCAAACCTGGCTTATGCTTCGAATGCATATGTTTGAATATGGCGTAATGCTCCATACGAAATAGAAATGCTACGCATTTGGGAGGATGCAATGCAAATGATATGAAAAAGAACACCATCGAGAAAAGCGCTGAGAAGATCAACAAACAAAATTTGTTGAGGAAGACACATTGAACGACTTCCCTAAAAATAATCTCTGTTGAAAATTCCAGTCTGTTAGAAATTGTGGATAACATCTCTTGGGAGATCGTCCCAAAAATCTGACTTTCAAGAGTGCCAATGACCATTGGACTTTGTTAGGGATATCATCCACCACTAATTTACTTGTCGAGGGAATCAACAACAAAATCTGCTTGGGAAGAGAAGCTAAAGATATCAATCCTATCAGGGAATGACACTGAGTTTACTCTGCTGCTGGGGAATGACCTTCAACCTTACCCTACTGGGGATAAATGTACATCGTTGCTGGTGAAAGTACTTTTTGATCTAATGGAAGGACCCTGCGGGGAGACAAAATCTTTATCGCGGGAAGATAAAGAATCTTCTGCTGAATAAATGCCTGATTGCATATCAACACCATCCTACTGGAATGGTCAACATTTTGGACATCCACTGGGGAGTATAAACCAAAATGGTTGGGGAACAAACTCCAAAACTCTTGTTGGGGGAGGAATGATTCACCATGCACTGCTGATATTGTTAGAACTTTACCGTTGGGAAGAAAAGCTCTATTGGGGAAGAGGATCATGTCATCCTGCAAACAAACAATAAGCAATAAGATGTTCTATATGAGAAACGGCTACCTCGATTACCGTTCATGACACCTATCATTCAAGTAGGTTCATTGTTTTCAAAATGCTTTGTAAATCCCCAATGTTTTCACATGCAATGTTTATCAAAAATATCAAACGTTTTTGCAAACAAAACAGTAAAAGTAAAAAACAAAAATGAAAAGCTCTTGGAAAGAAATGAATACTTTATTGATTGAAATGGCCTGTAAATAGGAAAGTTAAAACATGGATGCAATTCCTGAAAAGAGGTAATTGCGCAAAAATTACAAAAAGAAATATACAAATGTCAGCAATGTGGAAACAGATAACCACCATGTGTCGATTCAACTATGACCTGTATGTCTTCAATGTTCACCAATCCTACGCCTTCTGAAAAGACTGACTGAACTGATTCCTATCCTCTGGGATATCCATGTATCAAGATGAATTCGCAGATCGAACGCAGACCGTAGTCATTTTTTTTCAATCCCTAACTTTTGCCTGGATCGCTCTTGTGGGTTTTCAATCTACCGGGATACCCACTTTTGCCAAAGTCGCCTTTTCAGGTTTTCAACTTTGCGGGTTTGTTCTTTTTCCTTTTATCTCTAATTTTTGCCCAAACCTCTTCCTTTTATGGTTCGTCGGGATACCCCATTTTTCCTGGATTTTTTCTTTTTATATCCAGTGGGTCTCTTCTAAGCAAACTATTTTTTAACTACATCTGCGTTCATAGAGGACGTAAAGTCTTCACCATCCATAGTAGACAGTAATAAGGCTCCACTAGAGAAAACCTTTCTTACCATATATGGACCTTCATAATTTGGGGTTCATTTTCCCCTGTGATCTATCTAAGGAGGAAGGATCCTTTTCAAAACCAAGTCACCTGTCTGGAAGCACCGAGGACACACTTCCTGATCAAAGCCCTTCTTCATCCTACTTTGGTACAACCAGCCATGAGAAATGGCTGCCAATCTTTTCTGATCAATAAGACTCAGCTGATTCAACCTGGCTTACACCCACTCAGCTTCGTCAAGCTTCACATCAGCCAAAACTCTCAGAGAAGGAACCTCAACTTCTAATGGTAGGACTGCCTCCGTACCATATACTAGCGAGAAAGGAGTTTCCCCTGTTGATGTACGTACCAAAGTACGATAACTGTGTAAAGCAAAGGGCAACATCTCATGCCAATCCTTATAGGTCACCACCATCTTCTGCACAATCTTATTGATGTTCTTATTCCTACCTCAACATCGCCATTCATCTTCGGACGATACGGAGAAGAATTGTGATGTTCAATCTTGAAATTCTGGCACAGTTCCTTCATCATCTTATTGTTTAAATTTGAACCATTATCAATAATGATTCTCTCTTGGATTCCATAATGACAGATGATGTCCTTCTTTATGAATCAGGCCACTACTTGTCTTGTGACATTAGCAAAGGAGGCTGCCTCCACCCACTTTGTAAAGTAATCGATGGCAACTAGAATAAAACAATGCCCATTAGAAGCAGTCGACTCAATCTTCCCAATCATATCAATGCCCCACATTGCAAAGGGCCAAGGAGATGTCAACACGTTCAGAGGGTTAGGTGGCACATGCACCTTGTCAGCATAAATCTGGCATTTATGGCATTTCCAGGTGTATTTGAAATAATCAGATTCCATAGTCATCCAATAATACCTAGCTCTCAACAATTTTCTTGCCATTGCATGTCCATCGGTGTGAGTACCAAAGGAACCCTCGTGAACTTCTTCCATCAACAGGCTTGCTTTGTGTTCATCAACACAACGTAACAAGACCATGTCAAAGTTTCTTCTATATAACGCATCATCCTTGTTTAAGTAGAAGTTGCCTGAAAGCCTCCTCAAAGTCTTCTTATCTTTGTTAGATGCCCCAGGTGGGTACTCTTGAGTCTTAAGAAAGTGCTTGATGTCAAAATACCAGGGCTTTCCATATGACGCCTTTTCAACTGCAAATAGGAAGGCATGTCTGTCAAGACGTATGCTGGTGATTGATGGAGCTTTGTTCCAGAAATTCACTTTATACATTGACGATAACTCTGTTAAAGGATGGTAGTAGTCTTCTAGCATAGTTCTTGTATGGCACCAAGTTGGCCTAACCAGTTTCCCATTCTCCTTTGATCTGGTTAACGAATAGTGAATCGCCATATACATCAAGATTCTTGATCCTTAGATCAATGGCCTCTTCCAAACCCATAATGCACGCTTCGTATTTTGCTTCGTTATTAGTGCATGTGAACGTCAATCGAGCAGTGAACGGTATGTGGGAATCGTGAGGAGTTGTAATGATTTCCCCGATTCCACTGCCATATGAGTTAACATCACCATCGAAAACCAATTTGCACTGAGATCTAATCTCAGGACCCTCGTCAGGCAAAGGCTCATCGCAGTCCTTCATCTTCAGAAACATAATGTCTTTATCTGGAAATTCAAACTTCATCAGCCGATAGTATTCAATTGGCTGCTCAGCAAGATATTCTAACAAGACACTTCCCTTAATGGATTTTTGGGAAACATATTGAATATCATATTTTGTCAGAACCATCTGCCACTTGGCGATTCGTCCGGAGAGTGCTTGCTTCTCAAACACGTACTTGATCGGATCCATCTTTAATTTCAACAGTGTTGTGTGATTTAACATGTATTGCCTCAAGCATTTAGCTACCCAAGCAAGTGCACAACATGTTTTTTCTAGCATTGAGTACCTCGACTCATAATCAGTGAATTTCTTACTCCGGTAGTAAATAGCATGTTCTTTCCTACCTGTCTCGTCGTGTTAACCGAGCACACATCCTATTGAATTCTCAAGAATCGTTAAATACATGATCAGAGGTCTCCCTGCAACTGGAGGAATTAGTATCGAAGTTTCTTGTAAATACTCTTTTATCTTCTCAAAAGCCTTTTGGAAATTTTCATTCCAAACGATCGCCTGATATTTCCTTAGCAATTTGAATATAGGCTCGCAAGTGGTTGTAAGGTGAGAAATGAACCTTGCAATGTAGTTCAATCTCCCTAGGAAACCACAAATCTCTTTTCCGTCCTCGGTTCAGGCATTTCTTGAATAGCTTTGATTTTTTCAGGATCAACCTTAATACCCCTTTCACTGACAATGAAACCCAACAAATTTCCAGATCTCACCCCAAAAGTGCACTTATTAGGATTTAACCTCAGCTTGATATTCCCCAGTCTTTCAAACAATTTCAGAAGATTAACTAAGTGTCCTTCCTCTGTTTGTGACTTTGCAATCATGTCATCAACATAGACTTTAATCTCTTGATGAATCATATCATGAAAGAGAGTCACCATCGCCCGCTGATAAGTTGCACCAACATTTTTTAATCCAAAGGGCATCACTTTATAGCAAAAAGTCCCCCACGGTGTAATGAAAGTAGTTCTCTCCATGTCCTCTAGGGCCATCTTGATTTGGTTATATCCATAGAATCCGTCCATGAAGGAAAACACAGAATATTGAGCGGTGTTATCAACCAAAACGTAACTGTGGAGGAATAGGAAATCATCTTTAGGGCTCGCTCTATTCAGATCTTTGTAATCAACATACATCCTGACCTTTCCATCTTTCTTAGGTACAGGAACAATGTTAGCGACCCACAGAGGGTAGTTTGTGTCGCTACTGCGAAAATCGGCGCCGGCTATGACAGAAGAGTCGCCACCGTGCGTTATTTATCCCACAAGAGGGAAAGGAAACGCTAAGAGTAAACCTAACGCAAAGAGGGAAAGGAATGGTCATCGCAACCAAATCCTGGATTTGGGAGTCGGTTACGCAAGGGGAAGGTATTAGCACCCCTCACGTCCGTCGTACTCGACGGGATCCACGCTTGTTTTCTATCTAAGGGTGTGTTATTCTAACTACTCTACAGGTCTGGGTTAAAAAGAAAAGAAAATGACTCGGCAAAGTATCGCACTTTATGCCTACGTATTCCTGTCTGGAACGAAAAATCAGAGTCAACGTAGTTCGCCTACCTACGGGAAAGGAGGGAAAGGTTGCTCGCCAAGATATCGCATCTTGTGCCTACGTACTTTCATACAACATGAAAGATCAGAGCAAACGTAGTTCGGGCTACGGAGGACATAAGCTTGTCTGACAGTTTTTATCTCCTTCTGAAAAGGGTTTTCCTGATTAAAGGTCCAAGAGGACAAAAGCAGAGTTTGAATGTTTGTTTGAGTTTTTACGAAAGAAATGTTTTTTAGTCTGTTTGCAACTTGTACTGCACTAAAGACTTGTGATCTGAGAGTGACTACGTCGCATGTCACCCTAAGGGTACCATACTAAGCAACCAGATTACTGAAGAGTGACCCTCCAACAACCTTTTCTCAAATAGCTTAAGACTCGTAACGTACAACACGCGTTATCCTTATTACTGTGTTTTTTAATTGTTTTGAGATGAGAAGAGCAAGACGCTCTAAAAAGCCTATGGTTGAAAGGGGAACTAACCTAATGTTGTCATGCATGGGTCAAAACCTAATGTCTGTCATAATTTCCTCTTGCACAGAGGAAATCAGAGATCCTAGGGGATAAAGAGCAAAAGAAAGCAAGCAATTACAGTAAACAGTAAAATGCATGCAATGCAACAATATAAGAGAGGCAATGGAGAAGACAATAGGCAAGAGGAGACAAGCTCCACCTCAAACCTAGAGGTAATCAACACAAGGAAAAGACAATACAGAGAAAGATGAAAGATACAGAGGAGGCAACCCAAGCAGCAGCAACAAACTCCTACAGCAGACAGCAACAGCAGCTCTAAACAACAAAGTTGGATAAACAACAAAGTTGACAGCATAGGCTTCATCTTCATGCTAGCTTCTAACTTCAAGCTTTAACAAGCACACTCCAAGAGGAGGATTAATCATCAAGATCAAGTTATAATGTTAAGGAACTTAATGACAACCAAAGGAAATCACTAAGAACTCAACATTGCAAATGAAAGGTATCCTCAAAGTTCTACTCACTTGGGCATACCACTCATCCCTCCTAAGTAGAGATGGAGCTTCCCAAGGAGGACTTTATGTCATTGGACAGAATAGAGGCAAACAATGCACTCCATGTTTGAAGAAAGAATCAAAACTAGGTCTAAGGCACTTCCTAAAACCCTAATTTCCTAAGCTCCTAAAAAAAGCTCCACAAGAGGAAAAGCCTTCAACTCCAAGCTCCAATCTTCAATCCCAAGCATATTCAATGAATCCAGAAGCTCCACCAAAAAGAACTCAAGCTTAAACCAGCTCCAAAGCAGCCAACCAAGCCAAACAAACCAAAGTACTCAAAAGAGGAATCCACAAATACAAGCCAGTTGCAAAATACAACTAAAATAGAAAACCAAGTTGCAAAATTCTAATAAAATTCCTAGGGGAACATGAATGTTTGAAAAACCTAGTGTAAAAGGATTGAAGCCTAAATCAACTTCTAAGTTATCTAAACAATTCCTACATTGAGATAGGTAAAAGGAATCCACAAGTTTGGGAGGGTCCTAATCTCAATACCTAAAACAGAACCTAATTTTGTTCTAAAAATCCAATAAAAATTATAGGGGAACATGAATATCTACCCTAAAACATACTAAAAAATAAAAGCCAAACTCCTCACCAATTGGAAGAACTAAATTCAACAAAACAGGTGAGCAATTATGCAAAATTAAAAGAATTAAATAAAATAAGAAAAATCAAATTAAATTGAAAAATGCATGAAATTGTATTATGTTAATCCCAGAAAATTACAAATTCCATGAGGATCATGAGGATATTTTTAAAATAATTTTTGGATCCAAATTGGAATTAATATGATTTTTGGAATCAACAAACAATTAAAATAAAACAAAATGAAATAAAAAACAAATAAAAGCTACGAAATAATGAGAGCCATAGGATCAGTCAACTGGTCAATCCATCCAAGCGCGCTGGTGATGCCACGCCATTTATTTAAACGCAGCGTTTTGAATTAATCTGGAGTCAACAAAATAATAAGTCTCAGCCACACGATCTGGTGGTCAGTCAATGGTCCAAGGCTGATCTAACGGCTCTCACATTATCTTCTTCACAAATCCAACTCGCCTGAGTGAGAAACAGAGTGGTGGTTGGTGGTGGCCGGAGAAGACTCCGGTTGTCTTCTCCGGCGAAGGTCCAGGTTCAGATCACCAGAAATAACAGACTATATACCAATTTTGCTCAGAATTTCACGTACATTCCAGATCTATCATCAAAATGCTCTAATTCTCAACACATAATCAAACACGATCCAAATTTCAGAAATAACATCATCAACAACTCTCACTAAACTCAAAACTAATGGTATAAATCTCTTCATCTCGTTGCGTACATCAACCTGATCTAAACAACTAGCATTAAAACCTTATGAATCAAGAGATTCAAGTCCAAACAGTCATGGCATGTCATCTTCAATCATCACCAATTGAGTCCAAATCAAGCCTAAAACGATCTATGTCATGTCTAGATCCTAACCACAAGTCTAAAGCTAACTGAATCATGCTAAATCATGCTGAATTTTGAGAGATGCTAACCTGGTATAGATCTTGAAATAGAGGCAGTTAGAACTCGTGGCTTGCTTCAAAAAGCTCCAGAAACTTTCAATGATCCACAAGGAAGAGATTGCACACCTCAATTTGGCTTGAATTGGCTCCAATCTGAGAATTCGATTTCAAGTTGCAGCTGTGAAATTTCACTTGCTCTTTTTGGTTTCAACACGAAATGAAGCTCAACCTTGATCTGAACTCATTCTAATCAATATATAGAAGAGTTTCATGGGCTTTTGGATCCAAATTGAAGCCCAAAACAGTGGTTTGCAATTTCTGGTTTTTCATTCAAGTGCCATGTATCAGTCGTGCATTGCAAGCTTTGCATTGGTTCTAGAAGTTTCTCACACCTTGCACATGTCATTTGGAGCGAAATTGGAATGGAAGAATGGCCTGAATTGCCTTGTGTATGATTTTGCATATGTAACTTACAAGTGAAGTAACCATATGCTATCTCTCAAAACTTGAACTAAACTCAAAATTCTGTTAAAACCAAAGTGTTTAAAATGTGATTTCCAATCAGAAAATGTACCCACTTTCTTGGTTTGAGGCATCTAGCACAAAAAGTCAATTTTCCCTCCTTTCCATATTTGAATTTCCTTCATTTTCAAGCCATTTCAAGTGACTTTTTGATATGAGCCAAACAAAACTCTCATGAACACTTGGTTGCACTCAAAACATCATTTTAAGCAATTTCCATGTTGAACAAATTTCCATTTGAAGCTTGCAAGTTGGAGATTTTGTCCTGTGCTTGAAAATGACCTATAATCTCACTTTCCCAAAATACCCCTGACTTGTAAACCTCATAACTTGAGTTCTACAAATCAGATGGAGGACTTCTAGTACAATTTAGAAATCTAAGATGATGAGGAACAACTTCCATGTTGGCAAAAAGCTCAGGTGAAACCTCCTTCTAGGTCAAAAATAGCTTTGAAGTCAGATGATTTTCACAGACAAATTTCAGTGGCATCTGAGGACTTGTAACTTGTCTGGACCATAACTTGAGTTCTATAAATCCATTGGAGGACTTCTAGTACTCAAATTAAAGGTATTGAGATGCTCTACAAGTTTCATGTTGGCCAAAGATCCATTTAAAACTTGTATCTTGACTTTGAAGTTAGGCACTAAACAGGGTAATTTGCACTAAAACCCTAATTTAGCAACTTCCCACATTCTTGATTCCTCTTGATTTGATCTTGGCACAACACCACAAATGTATTATCACATCATTTCATGAACTCCATGACCTCACAGTAGGCTTTGATACTCTTCAATTGCATAATTGACCTAGGGTTGATCTAGATGAAACCCTAATTGTCTGCACTTCAACTGTGGCTCTTGCATTTGACACAATGACTTGATTTAGCTTCAACATGGTCCTCTAGGCACTCCGTGAGCTCTATACACATCTTATATTCACACCTCATGCTTCACATCCCATTGATGGTCCTCAGCTGATCAAGACCTCCCACCACCTCCTGATGACTTGGATGACCTCTCAAGCTTGGATAAGATTTCTTGCTAGGCTTCTCTTGATAGTAATCACACTTGATCCCCTGTTGGATGAATGATATGCCATGATATGAAAATGATAGAACTATGCCAATGATAATGCAATAAAACATAAACCAGGTAAAAGATGTTGAGCAAATTTTGGGGTGCAACAGTTTGTGACAACAAGAAAACCAGCGTCAAACTGCTTTTGAACCTCTTCTTTAATCTTGACTGCCATGTTTGGCCTCGCCCTTCTCAACTTCTGCTTCACTGGTGGATATTCTTCTCGGAGAGGCAGCCGGCGTACCACTATATCTACATCCAGCCCAGGCATGTCTTGGTAAGACGAAGCGAAGATATCTATATACTCACATAGCATCTCGACCAATCTTCTCTTGACACCATCTTCCAAAGCAGCCCATATTCGGACTTCTTTCTTTTCATCCTCGGTACCCAAATTGACGACTTCAATATCCTCCTGATGAGGCAAAATGACCCTTTCCTCTTGCTTCAGAAGCCTGGAAATTCCTCAGGTAGGTCACAGTCTTCGCCAGCTCTTCTTCAGCTTGATAGGTAGGATTATCGAAGTCATACTGAGCCATCACTGAATCAGAACCTATCGTATCTGAGATGAAAGATCTGCATGATTTATGTTTTATGTTCATTATGAAATGCAAACAAATAGAAACACATTGCCATTTTTCTGTTGATAAAAATGTAAAAATAAAAAGGAAAAACAGGGATCAAAATATTTGAATGCAAAAAAGACGTCCTTTATTTATGATAATGTTGAAAATAACAAAAGAGGCCCTACAAAATGAGTCACTACGTCTTGGGCAGAATGTAGGACTGGACATAATAAAAAACAAATGAAAATTACTCTTTGGTGGTAACTTGAATGATCTCCTTGTTGGTCCAATTGCACAGCTTCTGGCCAGGAATCCAAGCATCCATGTCGCAGTCGTTATCACCTTCATTGTCCCCTATGGCATGAATCCTGTCGAAGATGACTCCACCACTGGTGAATCTGACAGGTCCCTTGTATCTTGGAGGGTCTTGAGAAGTATTGGAGGGCTTATACCCTAGACAAAATTTATCTTGTTTGACAGGAACATCAAGCACTTGGCCCCACCTCTGGGAAGTTCCAGACTCAACAATAACACGGGCTTCTTTGAAAGATGACATTGAAACCTCTAGGCCTTTGACTTTGACAAGAGGTTTCTCCTAAATTTGTACTGCTTCAAAGGCCTGACAGAGCGTCTCGTGGATCTCCCCATCCACCTCTACATACTTGAATGATGACAGCTAACTAACCATTATATCTTCTTCCCCACATAATGTAACAAACTTTCCTTCCATCATGTATTTTAGATTTTGATGCAAAGTTGATGTGACTGCTCCCGCGGCATGTATCCATGGTCGGCAAAGCAAGCAGCTGTATGCCGGTTGGATATCCATTATATAGAAAGTTGCATCAAAAAATTCAGGTCCCACCTGTAATCTCTCCAAACGCAGGACATGTGAATCAAAAACTTCAGGTCCCACTTGGCGTACAAATCAACCCCTGGGTGTCCAAATTCATTAATGCCTTCTTGGGAAGCATGTTGAGTAACGATCCTGTGTCAACCAGGACGTGTGACAATAATGATCCTCTGCACTCCATGGGAATATGAAAAGCATGGTTATGATTTCTCCAAGCAGGATTTAAATTTAGGTCTGTGAAACCTAAACCATTGCCAGCATTGACATGCGCTACTACCCCTTCCAATTGGTTAAAATTTCCTGCAGTACATACGCTGAATTCAAGATCCTCAATAAGGAATTATGGTATTCCTCTGAACATAACAATAAGACAAAATAGATATTTTGGATGGAGTTTGATTTAAGTGTTCCACAATCTTGTACTCTTACGAATTAGCCTCATAAAGTCCTCATCATCTTTTGAAAAAGCATCACTACCATCCTATTGCTGCACATCCTCTTCAACCACTGCTTTCCCTTTATCATTCTTGTCAATATTAGCTTCAGGTGGAGAAAATACCCTTCCACTACGAGTGATTCCTCCGACACTAACTATGTTTTCAACATTAGAACCACCATATGACGAACTGGTCAACTCTTGATTCTTCCCATTACAGAACACTTATTCCCCATAGTTCCATGGGACGGCTTTGGTGCTTTCATACGGCACGCGTCCTGGAACGGTAATGATCACCGACGTTGGCCTAGCAGGTGCTGAAATATTTATGGTCCAGTAAGGAATTGATATCGTGGAGATTTCTCTTCCATCATTACTAACCCTGTCATCGATATCCTCCCCAACAACTCTGTCAAATTGTAAACAACCATCATTAATCATTTTATGGATACCATTCTTCAAAAAACTGCAACCCTCAAGTTGCAATTCACACTTCGAATAATCAGCAGAACACCCTGGAAACACTCATCCCTTCAATAACATGTCCTTCATAAAACTTAAAGGTGTCTTCAACTCCTTAATATCAGTTATCAGGTTTAATCTCCCCCATCTATTACAACATTTTTTTTTTGGAAATGCCATGATTTGGCATTGGATTCTGGCCACAACTCACACTATCTTTGGGCGTATTCTTAGGAGGTTATACTCTTGCTCACAACTCACACCATGGGAGGTTGTACTCTTGCTCACAACTCACACCACGTTTGGGCGTATTCTTTAAAACCTTCATTATTTCTCTACAACAAGTTCTGTAACTGCACCCTGTTCAGTGCCAAGTCACTATTGTACTAATAATGGAGAACAAAAGGCTCTGCCAATTCTCTCTAGCTTCTGACGTGGGTTCTCTCCAACCCCATATACCATTCCAATGACAGTCCTGACAAATTATCTTGGAAAAAATGCATTAACAACTTTTCATCGTCAGAGTATGCAGACATCTTTCTATAGTATGCCCGAATATATACTCTAGGACAGGTCGTCCCTTTGTACTTGTCAAAATCTGACACCTTGAACTTTAGGGGAATTCTGACCCCTGGAACTAGACCAAGATCTGACATATCGAGACCTAAAGAATTTTGGTTCCCATAGGCCTTCATCTTTTCCTCAATCAACTTGAACCTTTTGTCAGCCTCCGACGGGAGACCAACGTTCATATCTCTCATTGGAAAGACATCATCTTGATTATCCTCCTACCATTAAGGGCCAACAGCCCCATGTACTGTACACACTTCCATCAACACCACCCATCTGAAATCCATCATGAGGACCTCCTCCCGGAGGGTTAACAACTGAGGGGAATACCATTGCCTTGTGGAATAGTGCCACCAACAGGTGGAGGAATAACTGTAGTTCCTCCATGTAAAACATCGTCTTCATCAACCCGTGCTATTAGAGGTTGGACCAGAGTCCTTAATTGTTCCTGTACATTAGCCACATTATGCATCAACTCCATGAATTGAGTCATGCGCACTCTTATTTTCTGAAGCTCATTTTGAACCTGATCCATGATCCTTTGCTGATTCCCTAGAGTAGAGTATCTATGAAAGCCTGATTCTATGATCCTGTCAACTGATAAAGAAAACCAAGAAGAGATAAGAGTAAATCCACGGAGAACACATGTTATGAAAATGAATATGCTAATGCAAAATGAAAACATATCTTTGTGTTTCATGGAGATCTCCCCCTTGATTCTAGTTTCACAAATAAACAATCGGTAGAGATAAATGGAAGAATTAAAAGCTTTATTCATAAATAAAATGAGAATAATAGGTCAGCATGCAATCCACAAATAGACGTCTTCGAGCCTAGGCTTCTTTAATTCTGCCTAAATCTTGAGCTCTTTAAAAGCTGATAAAGTTTCTCGCAGTTTCTTCTCACTTGTAAATCTGCGAGATGACTCTGCCAAAACTTCTCTTTCTTTGACTCTGAGCTGCATCTTCAACTTGTCAACTTGGTTGTGAAGCTCATCTTCCCTGTTTTTGTTGGCAGTTGCCGTAGCGTTCCACTGATAATTGAATTTAGATATCTCCAGATAAGCTTTGTCTAAATCCTTTTTTCTATGCTTCAGAATGCTACCAGTAATCTTCAGATCCTAACCAACTCACTCTCGCATCCAGATCTCCTTAGATAGCTCCTTCTCCACCTTGGTTAATGATTTTGTCTTCACTTTTTCCAAATGGACAACTTCATTCTTGTCATGCTTCAGCTAGTTGATCTCCTTTTTCAATTCTTCATTCTCTTTGCATAGCTCTTCCTCCTCTGCCCAAAGCTTATTGTACCTCAAGATATCAACCGTCGTAGGCTCTTCAACTATCAAAGGATACAAGGGTTCCTCAACAGGGAAAGGCAATAATATCTCCTCAACCCTCTTATGGATCCACTCTATGTAAGGATCATAAGCTCTGTAGTAACCCTTCCCTAAGGAAAGCTTCCCCTTTTTATGAACATTTCCCCATGCTTCAACAACTCTTTCCTAAATATCAGGGTCAGCTACACATGTAAAGTACAAAGATTCTTGCACTTTCTCGTCCTTTGTGGGCCCTTCAATGCATATCCAAATTGTCTGACGGTGAGAAAAAGGTTATAGTTAATTCCCTATTTTCTCCCCATCAAAAGTACATGGGGGAAGTTACCACAATTGAAGATAATCTCTTTACCAAGTAAATCTCGGCTAAACCAGACAATATCTTTGGCTGTCAAACCCATGAGTCTCTTAGACCATTCAGACGAACTCCTTAAATCAATGAAAGCTCTAGAACAAGGGAGGTGATCTCTAAACCACTTGCGGAAAAGTGGTGTACAACAAGAAATCGTCTTTTCCCTCCTTCTCTCATTCTTATAATGCACTGAATGATATAGGTCTCCTAGGAGAGTGGGTACATGGTTCTTGGAAATGAAGATACAAAAAGTGTCCATATCAATTAAGTTCAGTATGTTAGGAAATAACACAATTCCATAGATACATAAAGCCAAGATAGCACTAAAGACCACCCAACAACCTTCTTTGGTGTATTTCTGGGCTTAATTCACCAAGAAAGATAAAGTAAAGCCAGAGAATCCATTTCTGTTAACTACATTAGCAACCAACTCAGATGTGCTCAAATAAAGAGCGGCAATAAGCTTCTCGAGATCGAGTTCTTCCTCTGAATGAAAGAATGACACCTCATCTTGGATAGGAACTCCCAAAGTAAAAGCATATTCTTCTAAAGTAGGGACCAACACATAATCCGGGAAGGTGAAACAACATAGAGGATAGTCATAAAACTATAGTAAAGGGAGAATGGCTCCTTGCTCATAACTTGTGACCTTACAAACAAGACTCAAAATCCTCCTATAATCCCTTCTAAATACCTCAAGAGTGTCGGGATCAACCATGGCAATCAGACCAAATAAAGGTCCCAAATCTGGTGACGGGAACTTTGTATAAAGTGACTTTGCTTTTCTCAACCTCCATCTCTATAGAAAACCAAGACCATATTCAAAGGAGAGATAAAAAAACCTGAAAAACACATAAACATGCAATGTTAAGATTCATGATGGTTATGCAGATGCAAACAGGGGATCAAAGTATCCAATGCTGTTGTACTGTTGAATGGATATAACCAAAACTCTGCTCTGATAAGAAGACCCAAAAAACCAGAACACTGAGGTGATAAAAAACCATAATATCCAGAATCAAAGGTCCACTCTAACAAGAAAACCAAAAAATCGGGCTGGTTGAAGGTCAAAGTTTCCTGCAAAACTCATCCCTGTCACATGTGGGTTCTAGTCTTGTACGGTATGGCATCCTATGCAGGTCATCAATATCATGGACTCTCAGGTCGAGAAATGATGATACGTTCACCATTTTTGGTTTGGCATCATGGTCAATCAAGGAGGTCTCAACTGACTTCCCAATGAACGGTCTCCAGAGTCGTTAGCTTTCTAATTCAACACCCCCTCAACTGCCCTAAATGCGCAGGATAGTATATCTCCAAAGAAAACCTCGTCTAGATGTGAATTTCGTGCGAACTCTTGCGTGACTAAATGCCACACAAGTCCGCACTACTCTCCACACTAATCCTATGTATATACTTAAGCTTGGGTGTTTAACTTATCTCTCATGGAACAACCCACCCTACATCACAACAACAATAGCATAATAGGATAACAATGATAAAGTGCAAAAAGTAAAAATGTAAATGCAATAATATACAACAGTAAATATACAAATACAACATACATATGCACAAAAATAAACACCCAAAGATAAAAACAGTCAAGCGCTAGGATTGACTCGCATAGGGAACCAGAGTCCCTAGTAAAGTCGCCAATTGTCGCAACTGCGGAAAAAAAACCGACGAAAACAAACAAAAGAGTCGCCACCGAACGTTATTTATCCCAAAGGAGGGAAAGAAAATGATCAAAGAAAACCTAAAAGAAAGGAGAATACAAGGTCATCGCAACCAAATCTTGGGTTCGGGAGTCAGTTACGCAAGGGGAATGTATTAGCACCCCCTCACGTCCGTTGTACTCAACAAGATCCACACTTTTTGTCTAATCAAAAGGTGAGTTATCTAAAAGCTACTGCTAAACAGAGACAGAAAAGGGGAAATAAAAAGGAGACTCGATAAGATATCGTCTCCTTATGCCTACGTATTCTCTCGTGCAATGGGAAAGTCATAGTCAACGTAGTTCGGAAAACTACAGGTGATGGGAGGAAGTTTGCTCTCCAAGACATCGCCATCTTCTGCCTACATATTCTCATATGGTATGAGAAATCAGAGCAAACATAGTTCGGGAAACTAAACCACAGGTTGGTTAAGTGTTTTTTATGAGCGACGTTAAATTCCCATTCCAGCATTTTGGGACGATGCCTGTTTGTGATAGAACGGAAAAGTAACGTGCTCTTTTTTGAAAATGATTTTGAAACACAATCTCGAAGGATAAAAAGTTTGAATTTGGTTTAAGAGTTTTAGAGAAGTGAAATGAATTTGTTTGAGATTCACGTTGCACTAAAGACTATGATATAGGAACAAATGCATTGAAAATCGCCCACGGAGCGTACACTAAACACTCTAGACAAGTGAGGAGAAACCCATCACTCATCATTTTCCATATTCTTAAGGCTCGTGACGTACAACATTCATCGTCTTTATTAAGTATTTTGAATTGTTTTGAGATGAGAAGAGAAAACCCAAAAAGAAACACTAAAGAGAACTGAAAACCTTAATGTTATCATACAAAATGGTCATGAAGTTAGGATAAAAAGGAGGTCTACCTAATGTTATCATACAAATGATGGACCTAAAGTTAGGATAAAAGTGAATTCTACCTAATGTTATCATACAAATGATAGACCTAAAGTTGGGGTCAAGAAGGGACTATCCTAATTGCTATCATGCAAAGGATTGAAAGCCTAATGTCTCTCCTACTCCCACCTTAATTAGAAATTAAGTGGGACTAGGAATCCTAAGGGATCTTGTGAGCAAGCACAAGTAAACATTATCCAAGTCAATCACAAATGAAAACTAGATTGAAACTTAAACAAGTCTCAAGAAGAGAAAAAAGATGAAGAAGAAAGAAGAAGATGCAAACAAGATGAACAAATATGGTAATTCAAGGCAACAGGCATCAAGAAAACATACATTTCGATCATACAAGGTGAACACACACATCACGTCTAACAACATAGAAGCATTCATATGTCAGACCAAATCAAAGATTTGGAATCAAAAGCACAATGTCAAAACAAAGTGCCCACACACATCCAAATGACTTAAACATCTTACAAGAAGCATTAGCAATCATCAAGCAAGGAGAGATGAAGTCAAATGAGAGGAGAAACAAGGTAGGGAAGTAGCAACATTACACCATATTCAATCCATGTCAATAATCAAAGAAGAAGCACAAAGAGTTAAGTCACACATTCCATTTATAAACAAAACAAATGCTACACAAAACAAGCACATAAAACATGAAAAGACACGAGATTAGGGCATAGGATTAAGTGTGGGCAGCAAAATCAACACGATTATCAAGTCAAAGATTAATTCATGAACACTCAAAGGAAACAACAAGGTTTGAACTCAAAACATGCATCAAGAACAAGTTCATACACCAAAGTCATTCTCAAAGATAGGAAGCACTCAAACAAGAACATACATGACCAAGTATCAACCCATCAAGGTTAGAAACAAACTCAAATGACACACATCATGTTCATATTTAAATCAACAATCAAAGTCAAGAAGAGACAAGCTCAAGTTGAAGCACAAAAGTCAAGCAAACACATCTCAAGTTATTCATGGGAGAAATACATGATCATGTAAGGAAAATGAGACAAGGTAAGCATACAATGGACCTCTAACCATGAGATCCATAACCTTAGACATGTTGAGGAAAGAAAATAAGAATCATCAAACATTCATTGAATCATCCAAGAATCAAGCTCAAAAGATTAGGTCAAGACATGCACAAACTCCTAGTCAAAACAACAACAACTTGATGCACCATCAAAAAATAGAAATAAGACCAAATAAATTCCAAATAGGCATTCAAACGCAAGTCATATGTGTTAAAAATCAAAGTGAAAAGCATCACAACAAGGATTGTAAGAAAACATCATCAAATGGATCAAACAAAATCAAGTACTCAACTAGTCGAGCATACTTTGAGGGCCAAACAAAATTAAATAAAAATCAAACAAAAAGTGATCATCAAAGCATGAAAACAGCATCCAAAAAATCTCTAACATATGCCAAATCATGGTAACAGATTAGGGTTAAGAGGGCATGGCAAAAGGTCAAACATCACGACGTTGTTTCAAAGACTAGGTCAAAGAATACTTCATGTAATTAATTCAAAATAAAATACTAAAATGAAAATAAAAATAAAATAAAAATGTGGAAAATAAGATAAGATATCGAAGTATTTAAAAAGTATTTTTTTGGTATTTTTGAAATGATTGGAAGTATTAAAAATAAAATCAAAATGCAAAGAAAAGAAAATAAAAAGAAATGGAAATGAAATAGGGAAAGGAGGTGCAATAACAATAACCAGATTAACATAAACATTGGGTAACACGCTATTGGGATCATAAAGGGTTGTGTGAAGAGCAAATATGTTAGGCCCAGGTCAAATAAAACCAGAATCCAAACAAAAACGGAGCCACGCGTGCAGCTCATTAAATGAGTCAGCATGACTCAACGCCATACGAGATGCCACTCAGCATCAACACCTAAAGACAAATTAGATGTAGGAGCTAGGGCTCTGGTCGTCTTCTCCGGTGGTCACGCAAGAGTTACAAAACGAAACATCATCAAAAACAACAAAATCATACATCATTCTGAAGGGAATTTCAAGGAGATCACGAATCAAGCATGAAAAAACATTTATAATGTCTCTAACATGAAGAAAAAAGGCCACAGAGTTTTGTCATGCTTTATGGAACCTGAACAAAACAAAACAACAATAACCCAAACAACATCCTTATGCTTTCAAAAGTTCAAATGTGACAACCATGTGTCCAAAAGAGAAAAAACAAGAGAGAAATGAATGGAGAAAGTTGTTACCTTAATGGAGCTTTTATGGCTTCTGGCCTTGCTTCAAGCCTTCAACAAAACCCCTCATTTTGCTTCTATGGAACCTTAGGATGAAGATGGAAGCAATGAGATGAATAAAAAAACCTTAGAGATAAAGTTTCAAAGAGAGGAAGATTTCTGAAAATGAGAGAGAGTTTGTGTTATGGTTGGCTGCAGAATGATATTTTGATGCTTCTAGGGTTTCTCTTTGCATTATATATGAAGTTTGTGAGTTTAAAAAGGTTAGCTACTGTGGTTAAGGATGAATTTAACACAATTTGAAAATAACAAAATGGTGGCTCAGGTTTTGCTTATGTATCATGGCCACTCATGGTTGTCCCATTTAGTGGCTGCAGACCAAAACAATGAAGGGTAATGGAGCAGTCTAAATGTTCCTTTTTGTCGTCTTTCAAAAATGGTAATGCTTGTCCATGAAGAATACAAATGTTCATGACTTGTTGGTTCTTTTATGGTAAGGTTTTTGTAACATAAAACTAGTGGTAGGGTGCGTGTGAATTATGATGAAACATGCTACAAAAGTGAGTTCACATTGTGCCAAAGATAAGTAACATATCATGCCCTTAAAATCATGTCTAAACATCACACTTTCTTTGATCATAACTTGGTGACTTTTGATGCAAAAAAAATGTTCTTATGATCAATGCAAAGCCAAGACTATAATGAACATCTTTCATGTTATTGGCAACTCGAGACAAGCCTTGGAAGGTCATGAAAAGAATGGTTTAAAATCATGTCTCAAAATCTGCCCAAAGTAACTTAGAAAAACTTTCTAAGTTATGAACTTTGACATCATTGAAACCTCATTTTTGAAGCCACATAACTTGAAGAGTTTTGATCCAATGGAGATGATCTAGTAATTGATAGAAATATTGAAGAATGATCTTCAACATTCATGTTCAAAGAAAGTTTATCTGGAGTTAAGACATTGGTGAAAAATGACTTGGAAAGTAGCCTAAAAAAATATGCCTAAAACTTGTCCAAGTTTGACATCCTTGAAACCCTAACTTGGAGAGATCATAACTTGAGCTCTGCAAATCTAATGGAGGAGTTCTAATACTAAAAAGAAATCCGGGAGGATGCTCTACAACTTTCATGTTCAAGGAAAAGCCATTTGAAGCTTTCATCATCATGTAAGATAGGCTTGAAAACATGTACTTCAAGCTGAATTTCCATACTTAGAATGACAAAAACTCCATTTTCTCAACTTTAGCTTTCTAGATCTCTCAAACTATGGATCTTTTGGGCTTGCTTTCTTCTTCAAACTTGTAGTTCATGATGTCCTTTTTAACTTGATAACAAGTTTGCTCCCATTGGATCAAACCCTAATCCAACCAAACTCCTGATTTTATGTTTCTCCTTGACTTTGCTTGTTCCAAACCCATGAAAGCACTTGAGAACACATAGCATTCCCTTGGTTGACCTTGAAATCCAAGACTTTGACCCCATTGAACCATAATTGACTTTTATTGACCAGATGAAGCCCTAACATCTTTTCCATTGATTGAAGCTCTTACCATGACTTGTGATGACCCATAATTCATGTAGAGGACTCTAAAGGTATGTAATGAGCCATATAATCATGTCTTACCCAAAGAAATAGCCACATACGCCTTTTTAACCAAAACCCTAATCCAGTTGTATACAAGATATGAGGAGATGATCAATGCTTGTAACCTTGCTCCAAGTGGTTGTGAGACATGTCTTGATGATGAGAGGACCTTGTGGCTTGAGAATACCACAAGGTTGAGAATGAACCCTTGCTTAAGCTTTTAGGATGAAGTTATCCTCTTGAGTGTTGAACAAGATACTTTGATCCCCTGCCTAGAACCAATGTTATGCACCAATGACAATGCAAAATGATATGAAACATAAGGCAAGATATAAGAAAAAGGATAGGAAAATTTTGGGGTGCTACAAGTACGAGTGTTAAGCAAAGGGTAGCATCTCGTGCCAATCCTTATATGTCACCACCATCTTCTGCACAATCTTCTTAATATTCTTATTAGCTGCCTCGACAACACCATTCATCTTCATATGATATGCAGAAGAATTTTGATGTTCAATTTTAAAACTCTGGCACATCTCCTTCATCATCTTTTTATTCAAATTTGAACCATTACCGGTAATGATTCTTTATAAGATACCATAACGAAAAATGATGTCCTTCTTTATAAAACAAGCGACTACTTGCTTAGTAAAGTTGGCAAAGGACGTCGCTTCCACCCACTTGGTGAATTAATCGATGGAAACCAGAATAAAGTGATGCCCATTGGAGGCGGTCGGTTCAATCTTTTCTATCATATCAATGCCCCACATAGAAAAGGGCCAAGGAGATGTTAGCACATTCAGAGGAGTCGGCGACACATGCACTATGTCACCATAAATCTGGTATTTATGGCATTTTTTGGCGTATTTGAAACAATAGGAATCTATAGTCATCTAGTAATATCCTGCTCTCAACAACTTTCTAGCCATAACATGTCCATTGGCATGAGTACCAAAAGAACCCTCATGAACTTCTTCCATTAACAAGCCTGCCTCGTGTTCATCAACATAATGGAGCAAGACCATGTCAAAGTTTCTCTTATACAGCTTATCATCATCATTCAGAAAGAAATTACCAGTCAACCTCCTTGAAGTCTTCTTGTCTTTGTTGGATGCCCCAGGTGGGTATTCTTGGCTCTTGAGGAAGCACTTGATATCATAAAACCACGCTTTACCATTTGAAACCTCATTAGCTGCAAACACAAAAGCTAGCCTATCAAGACGCATTATTCTGATTGCCTAAACTTCGATCCATTAGTTCACCTTATACATAGACATTAATGTTGCCAATGCATCTGCCATATGATTCTCAGCCCGAGGTACATGATGAAAGTCAGCCCTGTCAAAGAAAGGTAATAATCTTCTGGCATAATCATTGTAAGGTATCATATTGTCCTAGCGAGTCTCCCATTCACCCTTAATTTGATTAATTACCAACGCTGAATCGCCGTACACATCAAGATTTTTGATCCTCAGATCAAAGGCCTCTTTTAACCCCATGATGCACGCTTCATACTCTACTTCATTGTTTGTACAAATGAACATCAATCAGGCAGTGAAAGGCATAGGAGAACCTTTTGGGGTGGTGATGATTTCCTCGATTTTGTTGCCATATGCATTAACGACACGATTAAAAATCAAACCCCATTAGGATCCAATCTCAGGCCTTTCATCAGGCAATGGCTCGTCACAATCTTTCATTTTTAGGTACATGATGTCCTCATCAGGAAATTAAAACTTCATTAGTTGATAGTCTTTAATTGGTTGTTGGGCAAGACATTCTAACAGAACACTTCCCTTGATGGCCTTCTGGGAAACATATTGGATATCGTATTCTGTCAAAACCATATGCCAACATGCAATCCTGCCAATAAGTGCCTTCTTCTCGAACACGTATTTGATCGGATCCATCTTCGATATTAACAAGGTTGTATGGTTTAACATATGCTACCTCAAATGCTTGGCTTCCCAAGCGAGTGCACAACATGTTTTTTTTTCCAGTATTGAGTACCTTGACTCACAATCAGTAAATTTCTTACTCCGGTAGTAGATGGCATGCTCTTTTCTACCTGTCTCGTCATATTTACCGAGCACACACCCTATTAAATTCTCAAGAACTGTCAGATATATTATCAATGGTCTTCCTGCCACTGGATGCATGAGAAATGAAGGTTCCTGCAAAGACTCTTTTATCTTTTCAAAAGCTCTTTGACAATTTTCATTCCACCTGACCGCTTGTTCTTTTCTTAACAAATTGAATATTGGTTCCCACGTGGCTGTGAGATGAGAGATAAATCTAGCTATGTAGTTCAACCTCCCTAAGAAAGCACAAACCTCTTTTTCTTTTCTCGGCTCAGCCATCACTTATATTGCTCTTATTTTAGCAGGATCAACCTCGATTCCTTGCTCACTGACAATAAAACCCAGCAGTTTACCAGACCTTACCCCGAAGGTGAACTTGTTCGGATTCAACCTCAGCCTGGATTTCCTCAACCTTTCAAACAATTTGTGCAGATTAACCAGATGCTCTTCCTCTATCTGGGACTTCACAATCATTTCATCAATGTAGACTTCAATCGCAGTGTGAATCATATCATGAAAGATAGTCACCATCGACCGCTGATAAGTTACCCCAACATTTTTCAATCCAAAGGGCATTACTTTGTAACAAAACATTCCCTATGGTGTTATGAAAGTTGTTTTCTCCATGTCTTCTGGGGTCATCTTGATTTGGTTATACCCAGAGAAGCCATCCATGAATGAAAACACAAAATATTAAGCAGTATTATCCACTAACACGTCAATGTGAGGGAGCGGAAAATCATCTTTCGGGCTTGCTCTATTCAAATCTTTATAGTCAACACACATCCTAACCTTTCTGTCCTTCTTAGGTACAGGAACAATATTAGCAATCCACGGAGGATAATTAGTCGAAGCAAGAAACCCAGCATCCAACTGTTTATGAACCTCTTCTTTGATTTTGATAGCCATATTTGGTCTTGTTCTTTTCAGCTTCTGCTTTACCGGAGGACAACCCTCTTTGAGAGGAAAACGGTGCACAACGATATCCGTATCAATCCTAGACATATCCTATTAAGACCAAGCAAAGATGTCCATATACTCTTGTAGCATTTCAACCAATCTTCTCTTAACACTGTCTTTCAAAGCAACCCCAATTCTGACTTCTTTCTTGACGTCCTAAATACCTAGGTTAATAATCTCAATATCTTTTTGATGAGGCTGAATAATCCTTTCCTCCTATTTCAAAAGTCTGGTAAAATCTTCAGGAAGTTCACGGTCTTTATTAGTCTCCTCTTTGGCTTGGCATATTGGACTGTCGAAATCATACTGAGCCATAGCAAAATCATTATTGATGTGATATGGAGTGGTTAATATGTATGAGTGATGTTTTATGCTTTATTAAGAATGCAAAAATGAACAAAATACAAAAAAAAACACATTTCCATTTTAAATATGTAAAAGCAAAAAATGAAAAACAGAGAGCAGAATATTTGAATTAAAAACGTCCTTTTATTTATGATAACATTAACATGTGGCCCTACAAATGAGTCACTACATCTTGGGCAGAACGTATGACTTGACATATGTAAAAAACAAGACAATTACTCATCACAATATGATTTCCTCAGAAGACCAGTTGTAGAGTTCTTGGCTTAGATTGCAGGGGTAGATCCAGTTATCCATGTCATAGTCACTATCGACTTCATCTTCTCCTATTATATTAATCTGGTCAAAAATGACCCCAACACTTGAAAACTTTACAGGACATCTGAACCTTGGTGGAGCTTGTGATGGCCTGTATTCCAATCTGAACCTGTCATGTTTCATTGGCACCTCGAGAACTTGGCCCCATCCTTGAGAACTATCGGCTTCAACCACAACACGAGCTTCCTTCAAAGAAGACATTGAAACCTCAGGCTTTCTATCCTCCACTGGAGGCTCCTTTTGAATTTGAACTGCATCAAAAGCCTGACAAAGGGTTTCATGTATTTCACCATCAACTTCCACATATTTAAACAATGACAAATGACCGACCATGATGTTTTCCTCTCTGCAAACAGTAACAACCTTTCCTTCAACCATATATTTGAGCTTCTGATGTAAGGTCAAAGTGACTGCCCCAGGAGAATGAATCCACAAATGGCCCAACAGACAGCTATAGGCCGGTGGATATCCATGATATAAAAGGTCATTTCAAAAACTTCCAATCCAACTTTAATGGGTAACACCACTTCACCGAACACATGCCTCTTTGATCCATCGAAAGGTCATTCCACCAAATATCTAGGTCTACAGATCAACCCCTGTGTATCCGACTTCATGAGGGATTTCTTTGGCAAAACACTTAACGATGACCCAGTATCCACCAAAACATGAGACAACAAAGAAACCCCTACATTCCATGGAAATATGTAAGGCATTATTGTGGTTCCTCCCAGATGGCGTCAAATCCAAATCAGTAAATCCCAAACCATTTCCTGCATTGACATGAGCTACTACCCCTTCGAGCTGATTCACAGAAATTTCTTGGGGCACATATGCAACATTCAACACTTTCAAAAACGTATTTCTATATGCCTAAGAACATAGCAACAAAGACCTAATGGAAATCTTTGATTGAGTTTGATTCAATTAGTCAACAATTTTATAGTCACTATTCCAGATTATTCTCATAAACTCCTCGACATCCTTCGAGAAGGAATCATCACTAGACTATTTTTATGCAGACTATTTGTTTGAAAATGAAACCGACTTGATGACGTGTCAAGGGTTAAGATTGTGAGAAACGATATTAGTCCCTGAGGGTGCCCCCAATATCAAAACACGAGGAGTTGTGAAGTGTGTGCGAAATGTCGATGATTGCGAATGCGTACGAGCATTCGTCTTAGGAGAGCGTTGAAAATAATTGAGTTTGAAAAAGTCGAAAGGTTGAGTGAACAACAACTCAAAGGGCGTGCCTCGAGAGTTATTCACTCGAAAACTCAAGGAATGCTAGATTCCAAGAATCTCCTTCTTTCGGAGGTTTAATCGAGAAAAAGTTGAGAAAATGTTTTGAAATAGTTTGAAGTGAAACGAGGTGTGAAAATAATTTTAGGAGAAGTGATAATTATTTGACAAATGAGACGTCGGCCTCACAATCAATTAATCGGAGTTTTATCGAGATGCTAGATCTCGACGACACTTTTTTCATTTGGAGAATGTTTGAATGAACGACGGAAATATCACACAGAATGCTAGATTCTTATGATATTTCTTTGTCTAAAATAGCGTACTAAACGAAAGGTAGAACGACATATTATTTAAGGTGTACACCTCAATAATGTTCGTCCAAAAATCCAAGAAGTGCTAGACTTCGAAGATTTAATTTACTTTGAAAAAGTACTCAAGGTGAGTCGAGGTTTGAATTTAAATTTTAAGCGTGCATACTTTAGAAAAAGTTTAAGAGTAAAATTTTAAAAAAAAAATTTAAAATATTACTTGATAATAATTTCAAAATGTATATTTTATTTAAAAGAATAGAATTTCTTTATAAAAAAAAAATTAATTAAATGAAATTGATTTTTTTAAAAAAATGTCTTTTGCAAATTTTAATTTGAGCGAAAAATAATCAAAAAAAAAATCTGAAAGACGAAATAGCCACAACCCGATGCGTATGCCTCAAGAGCGGTCATTCAAGAATCCAAGGGGTGCTAGACCCCGAGAACTCACCACTTCCGATATTAGATTAAGAAAACTATGATGTATATTTATCGCAAAAGAATTGAAATTAATCGAAGTTTTATTCGTATTTGAAAAATGATTGATAAAATGATCTTGAAAATTATCTTAGTATTACCTATTAATTAGCTAGCCTACATAAATCAATTTATAAAATAAAATACTAACATTATATAAAAAAAAATAGATAAATAAAACCGTAAAAAAAATGACGTGCAGCCATTTTGCTAACTAGAATGCAAAGAATTCCATATAGTTATCCTCAAATGAAAACCGTATCAGCATGGATACACAAACATATTAGCTTTGACTCCTAATTTTTTTAGAAAAGATTTGCAGCAGGGCATATGCAAAATGCATCAGTTCAACTCACTAAACATTGAATTTTAAAAAGGAAAAAGAAAGAAAAGCGAAACAGAGTCCAACTTGCTAATCAATTCCGATGTACCAAATCGGAACCAACTTTGTACACAACTTAAAATTGAGTCGCAACCACCAGCCTTAATAGGAACACGAGCTTTAACGACGACCGAAATCAGGTAGTTGAAGCGAATCACACAAAGCAACGACTTTGCATCGACATGCTTATCTAATCGGCATCCTCACGGTATCCCACATCGTGTAGAGAAGCAAAAACCTCAGGTTGTCAACTATCTGCAATGTAAGGTCCAATATCCACACAAAAACAGCCAACACAATCCTTGTGTAACCGATTATATTATGCACAACATTTGACAAAAACAAAACCATATCATAGTGCCATTAAATCGGAACCACAATTCTAACACGCGGTAATCCGGCAGCATTTATAAACAACAACATGATTAAGCCAAAAACAAAGTTAACAGCACAAGTGGTAAACATTTCATGATTTTCAATCCTGAATTTCTAAAGTGTCACAATAAATATGGCTACCGTAAATCAACAAAACGCAAGCATACGTAAGCATAAAAAACGCGCTGAAACAGGTCCATAACAATCTAGAATTTGAACTTAAATCCCACACACAAAATGCAATAACGGTGTCGAAATAGTTTGAACCGAAATACAAACCACATAATATTTAAAACTTAAAACGGAACCAAATCTCTTATCCAACACCCAGATCACAACACATGAATAGCATCTGTAAGATTCAAATCACCACGCAAACAACAACATATGATTTGAACTCAAAACAAATTATAAGATAAGCCATAGGGTCAAAATAATACCCAGCTTTGACAAGAATAGTTCATGACGGGTTGTTGCTAGATATTGTCGCTACAGATCGGCCTTGCGATTGCTTCTGCAGCTCGAGTTTGCAAACAACTCTGCTCATACCACTGCCAGAAACAGAGTGAGACTAGGTTGTACCCAAAGCTTTCGGACCCAATTTACAACTCTGTTGTCATAGTTGCTGTAGAACCTCTCGTTTCGTACTGTCGCAAGGTCCTTCTCAGCCTTTCAAGTCGCTTTGGCTCAAACTCAAGACCAGATTTGTACCTGTCAAAAAAAAACATAGAGACAACAACCTCTAAATCAGTAATAAAACAGCAGCAAATGAATTTCCTATATTGCAAACCAATAGAATACCACAAGACCAAACAACGTTGTTCACAACTTCAAGGTATTATGCGTGATTCTGTAATGCTGTAGTCAACTGAAGCATATCATATAACCTTAAGAAGTTATGTCAAGATTTGCGTCGTGAACATCCATCTTCATTTGATTTCAACACAAAACCTCTTTCCGAGCTTGGTGAAGGTTCCACTGAGTCAATTAATGGAAGGGCACGAATCAATCAGTGGGTTCCTCATCGATTTTAGAGAAAGACGATCACGTTGGTGATATTGAGCCGGTTAGTGTGCTGGTGGTTGAAGAGAAGCTTTGGGGTTGTTGAAAAGAGGGTTGCAAGCGGAGGTGTTTTCCGGTGCTGAAACGGTGATGGCGACGCCGTTTTGAGGTAACGACGGCGTCGATTCCAGGGAGAAGAGAAGACGTGCACTGGGATCTCGTTTGGAGTGATGATGAGTTAAAACGGCGGAATGAGTTTGAGCGGTGGTGTCGTTTAGGGTTTGGGGTTGATTTGGGGCGGCGCCGATCTGGTTTGTGGGAAGGTCTTCTACCGTTCAATTCACTTTAGGGTTTTCAAAAGGGATTTGATGAACAGTGTTTCGTTTTTCCTCTTCCATCGGTCCTCTTCCACTAAATAACAATGCTGAAACCAAAAAAAAACCTTAATGGGCCGCATGGAATGGGCCTTCTCTTCCACTTGTTCTCTTTTTTCTTAATTAATTTTTTCAGCAATTGTGAACAACATTAAATATATAAATTTAAATTAAATTAATAACTATTTAAATATATAAATATTAAATATAAAAATAAAAGATATTAACAAATATATATGTAAAACAAACTAAAAAACAAAGATTAATATTTACAAATAAAAGAGCTATATGTGCATAAAATATTGTTATTAAAAATATATAAAAAAAAGAAAAAGATTTAGAAAATTAAGAAAAGAACTAAAATTCACAAAAATGCCTTTTAGGCCACGTGTCACGCTTTTAATTGGTTAAAAGAAAAAAAAATTGAAAAACGTCCAATTTCGGGTGGACACGTGTCTAAACCGCATGAAACAATAAATGCGAAAATATTTACAAAAGGGGTAGGACAAATTTAGGGTATGACACACGTCGTCGAGCCGTTTCCAAACCAACTTCCTTTGGCCTCGCATGCCATTTTTTCGATTCGGTCTTTTCGCAAACATTTCTAAAACTTACGAAAGAAGGAGATTCTTGGAATCTAGCATTCCTTGAGTTTTCGAATGAGTAACTCTCGAGGCGTGCCCTTGAGTTGTTATTAGTTCATTCTTTCAACATCAAAACATCCAACTCTTTATAATCCACTTATTCAGTCCATTCTCGAAAGAACTGAGTTCTTGGAATCTCGCATTCCTTGAATTTTTGAGTGACAAGCTCTTGAAGCGCGCTCTTGGGTTGCTTGTCAGTCACTCTTTCGCCTCTTTCTCAAACTTCAAACCCATTTCGAACTTCTTCCATATCGTGGTTGTTACCACGACCTACGGACGCTCTGATTCTTTATTCATTCTTGAATATAAGATACGTAGGCACAAGATTGCGATGATCTTGGCGAGCACACTCCTATCTTCCTCCATTGTTTCGTCAATTCCCAACCTTTCCCGTAGTCGAACTACGACGCTCTGATTTCTCATTCTCGTCCGAATGAGCATACGTAGGCACAAGGGCCCCAATCCTTGGCGAGCACCCTATCTTCTAACCACCCATCTCCCCTTTGCATCTTTAACCTTTTATCCTACCAATTCGCCTTTAACAACGAGAAGAAAGCAAGTAAACCTAAAACAACACTCCCCAAAATTACCTTAAGAGGTTCCCGTCGAGTACGACGGACGTGAGGGGTGTTAATACCTTCCCCTCACGTAACCGGCTCCCGAACCCGGAACATGGTTGCGACAGCCCTGTTCCTATCCTTTCGTTTTTAAGAGGTTTTCTCGATATTTTCCTCTCCCGTTTATTCGGGAAAAATAAAGTTCGGTGGCGACTCTATCGAACCGCATTTCCGCGCCTTTTGCGCGAGGGTCGTTTCTCCGAAATGTCTCCATGATTTTTCGAGGTGCGACAACTGGCGACTCTGCTGGGGAAGTTTGCTCCATGCAAAGAGAGAGTCGAGCCTATCTTTTGGTTTGTGAGGAGTGTTTGTTTTTATTTGTTTTCTTCTTGTCTATGTATTTGTTCTCTTGTGGATTTTATTTGTGCTTGTTATCTTGGTTGCCTGTTGGTTCTTGGTATGATATCATGAGTAAAGCTCTACGCCCGAGCTTTGGTAAAAGCAGAGAGAACACTTAGTTTAGAATTGGTAGTCGAGTAGTGTTAGTCACCAAGGATTCGCTCCTTGTGTGCCTAGCATGAAAGCTCCTCCAGAGGAGACCTATTCGTAGATCTCGTTGTAACACAGCTAGCCTGTTGCACGACTTGATTAATGAAGGGTCAGTGATTCTGGGAACCTTTTGTAGCACCAGTTCCGATATTGGTGGTCGTGTAGTGTTAGTCTCCAAGGACTCGCTCCTTGTGCGCCTAGCATGAGGACCCCGCTCAGGAGAGACCTTATCGTCATTATCGTCGTAATACAGTCAGCCTGTTGCGTGACGCTAATACGACTAGTGTCCGTGATCCTGGGAACCAAACATAGAAACCATCCCGTAAGTGGGTTTATGGGTAGAATGTTTAGATCTTCCCGTATAGGTTGTACCTGTCAGTTTTTGATCGGAAATTGTGGTTGTGTATCTGTTACAGTTATCAGCTCCAAAATTGTTTGATCGTGATCCTGTGATCCTGGATCTTGTATCTTGCATTGCATCTTGCATATCATTTGCATTGCATTTCATATGTTGTGCATTTTGCATTTCCAGTCCTTCAACAGAATCTTATGGTTTCGTTCCTTCCTCTCCAGTAAATCAAGCTGATTCCTCGACACCAGTACCCAACTAGAGCCAATACAAGACGAATGATGGAGCAGATTCAACAGGAGCAAGCCGCCTTCAAGGAAGAGTTGGATTCTATGAAAGGAAAGACTGACCAGATCCTCGAAGCCATCCTCGCAGCCAGAAGAGAGGAAGAACAGCGTGAAACCGCTGCTGTCGTCAACAACAATGGTCAAGGACAAGGGTCTACTGCCATCCCTTTGGTTCCAACTCCAAATCCTCATGGGATGCCGTTGAAGTTCAATAACGCAGCCGAAGGGAACACTTCTCAGCCAATCCCAGCGCCCGGAGTTACCATTGGAGCTATACCGCAGGCCCAGGCTACTGCTGTGCAAATCCCAGTTCCTCATATCGAAGATACTCCGATGGATCAGTATGACGACGTTCAGAACTATCATGCTGCTATCCCCATTGCTAGTCCTGTTGCTGTTCAGGATTCAGAAGCCATGAAGATGTGCCGAGATCTAGCCGAGAAACTCCGAGCCATGGAGGGGCACAATTCAAATTCTTTCAGTGCTTTGGAATTGTGCTTGGTGCCCGATGTTGTCATTCCTCCCAAGTTCAAGGTACCCGAATTCTCGAAGTACAAGGGTCTCAGTTGCCCAAACATTCATCTGAAGATGTACTGTCGCAAGATGGCTACCTACGCCAGAGACGAAAAGCTCATGATCCATTGCTTCCAAGACAGCTTGTCTGGGGCATCACTCGAATGGTATATGCAGCTGGAACGTAATAGTGTGCGCACTTGGGCCGAGCTAGCCGATGCATTTGTCAAGCAGTACAAGTACAATACCGATCTTGCTCCGAATCGTACTCAGCTTCAGAGTATGACTCAGAAGGATAGTGAATCCTTCAAGGAGTACGCGCAACGATGGAGAGAGCTAGCCGCAAGGGTGCATCCACCTTTGGTTGACCGTGAACTGATTGACATCTTCATGGGTACTTTACAAGGCCAATACTACGAAAAGCTGATCGGTAGCGTCTCCGCTGGATTCTCTGACTTGGTGATCATCGGTAAGAGAATTGAAGAGGGGCTGAAGAGTGGAAAGATCCCAGGAGGTCCTAATAGCCAGGCTAATGCCAAGAAGCCTTTCAACGAATACAAGAAGAAGGAGGGCGAAACAAATGCCATCTTTTTGCAGAAAGGGCAAGCTTCTCAACAAGCTCCTGCTCCTATGCCTTATCAAGTTCCCTACTATCAGTATCCATATGTTGCTGCTGCGCAATATGCTCCAATGCCTTATCAGCCAGCTGTTCAAGCAGTGCAAGCTTAGATGCCACGACAACAGGTTCCTCAGCAACAAGCCTACAACCAACAAGGATATCAGTATCCTCCTCAGCAACAGCAGATGCAAGCAACTCAGCAACGACAAGGTACTCGCCCACAGCGTCCGCAGAGAACATGGAGACCAGATAGAGTCTTTGATCGTCTACCAATGACATATGCCAAAATCTTTGCTCAGTTGATGGAGAAGAAAGCTGTTGTTCCGAAAGATTTGGCTCCTCCAACTGTCATTCCTGCCGATTACGATGCAAATGCTCATTGTGAGTTTCATAAGGGCGCTCCAGGTCACACCATTGAGGACTGCAGAGCTATCAAGCACATAATTCAAGACATGATCGACAGGGATGCTATCAACTTCAATGGGAATTCTCAAAATATCATCAACAATCCGATGCCACCAGTCAACTAGTGCCAACATCAGATCGATTCCAGTCAAGTCCATTCTCTAAAGAAGGCCGTCATGCTGCCATTTAATCTTTCATTTTCCTTATGTTTTGTCTTTGTTTGTTTGAGTATTGTATGCTTTGAACAAATTGCCATTCTTATTTGATTTTCATTAATGTATTGTTTATGCATGTTTTGAATTAATTATGTCGTATTTACTCATTTTCACTTATCACCGACACATTTATTCACTCCACTCTATTCACTGTTGTTTAACATGATTTGAGGGAGGATGATGAAAACGAGATACCCATAATTGCAAACTGTATGCTTTCAGATAGAATCTCGTCAATGATGTACAAGCATTGTTTCAATTCCCCAAACACTGGAGATATAAGGAGTTAATCCCTAGTAAACCGCTTCGAGCCTAGAAGTAGCAGTTTCCTTCGGATATTCAAACCTTTACACTCAACCTGGGGCAGGGTAGTGTTCAGTTAATTCAACTTCGCACTTGAATCAACAAGCAATGACCCATGCTATGGCAGTCACAACAAAATAAATAAAAAAAAGAGGAAAAAATCAAAAGCCTGCTAAGTCAAACACCTCAGAGGGGACTTAGACAAGATCAAGGCAATCCCGATGGGTCTGACAAGCAAAGTCAATCCATGCAAAAGTTAGGGATCAAAAACAAAAAAAGAGGACCCTGAAACCCTCAACAAAAACAAAATAAGATTTAGTGGTCATTCAAATAGGGTCACTGGCATCCATCAAAATAAGGTGACTGCCATCGAGTTTATACCGTCAAGACAAGTGTAGAATTAACTGAGCGTAGGACTGGAGATCATTAAGAAGAATGGGTGGGTACAAATCATACTTTGAGCCTAACAACCTTTGTTTCATAACCGTGAACCAGACCACGTTACAACCCTTGAAAGACCTAATTGAGACGAGGTTTATTCTGAAAGCATATTTGTCGCAAGGTTGCGTAACCTGACTCCTCACATGATTGTTAATCATCAACATTGGTGTCATTTCTCTTGATATATCTTTCACACCAATCAAAACAGCGCAATGTTTGGGCTAACAATCCATTTGTCCCAATATCACGACACTTCAATAAAAGACAGTTTTTTCAAATCTTGCATCGAACTTTGCATTAATATTACCATTTATGAATGTACAATTTTATTTGCAAATCAGTGCTAGGTATTCAAAGACACTTCAGCAAGGGGCAATCAGGGAGAAACTCGACTTTCAGTGACGTACACGAGGCAAGATTTTTTTTCAAAACCCACAGGCTAGGGCAAATCACTCAACAGCTCGAGCAGGGGCAAGCCATTCGAGTTCAACTTCCATATGTCAGAACTGGTTAATCTAGGGTAGGCCATTTCCATGTTCAAACTGGGGCAGGACCAAGTTACCCTGATTATCAAGCAGTGTTGCAACCTTCTCTGAAGGAAATTCACAACAAATCACCAAGTACCCAGACTTGGGGCATCCAGAGCGTCATCTTTTGCTTTAATCGTGGCGTCTTCAACAAACTACGTGTCGAGGAAGTCAATCCCTCCCACCACCCGAAGTCTAATCCGCATTGGCAACTACCCAAAGCCCACCACGCTGGCGTCTCCACCTGCATTTCCAACACCCGTCTGCATCATATGCATCATACGCATTGCATTCATCATCATAAGCATTTTGCATCATATACATACCAATCATATCATACTTCCCCAGCTCTTGCATCTCCGCGCGTCAGCATTTTCATTTGCACTTTCACTCATATGGAATATCATTTATCATCCCGCATTCATATATGCAAGTCAAGGTCCAAGATCAATCTTGAAGATTTCCAATACCATCATCAGCCCGGTCAGGGGCATCTTCCACAAAGGTCGTGGATTTCTCCCACAAAATTCGAAGTTATTCAAAGCAAGATTCAGCCTAATCAGGGGCATCTTTTCAAGACCATGGGTGTTTCCCATGACGTATTTCAACCTCGTGGTTGATCAAAACTTCAAATCAACATTCAGCCCAGTCAGGGGCATCTTTAGCAAAACCGTGAGTGTTCCTCACGAAGTTGTTCAACCTTTTGTTGACCAAAACAAGACATCAAGACAAACTCAGCCCAGCCAGGGGCATCTTCTTCAGAATTCATGGGCGTAACCATGAAATCATTTCAGCAAAACTATGATCTCCAAACAAAGACGATGGGCGTACCCCGTTGACTCATTTCAATCCAATCTTCCTCTTGGGTGTTCCCCAATGAGTTATACCCAGCAAGCGTGACCGTTGTCAATTGCCTCACTATCATCCTTTTGGGTGGTAGTGGTTTGTATTTGTGTTTCGCTCCGTCATCCTTTTGGTGAGGGGTCTATCATAGTCATTAATGATAGATTGTGCAATATTGTTTGTGTTTCGCTCCGTCATCCTTTTGGTGGGGGGTCTATCATAATCATTAATGATATATTGTGCGATAGTTTGTTTGTGTTTCGCTCCGTCATCCTTTTGGTGGGGGGTCTATCATAGTCATTAATGATAGATTGTGCGATAGTTTGTTTGTGTTTCGCTCCTTCATCCTTTTGGTGGGGGGTCTATCATAGTCATTAATGATAGGTTGTGCGATAGTTTAGGTGTATTTCGCTCCGTCATCCTTTTGGTGGGGGGTCTATCATAGTCATTAATGATAGATTGTGCGATAGTTTGTTTGTGTTTCGCTCCGTCATCCTTTTGGTGAGGGGTCTATCATAGTCATTAATGATAGATTGTGCGATGTTTGTTTGTGTTTCGCTCCGTCATCCTTTTGGTGGGGGGTCTATCGTAGTCATTAACGATAGATTGTACGATGTTTGTTTGTCTTTCGCTCCGTCATCCTTTTGGTGGGGGGTCTATCATAGTCATTAATGATAGATTGTGTGATCTGTGTTGTGTTTCGCTCCGTCATCCTTTTGGTGGGGGGTCTATCATAGTCATTAATGATAGATTGTGCGATCTGTGTTGTGTTTCGCTCCGTCATCCTTTTGGTGGGGGGTCTGTCATAATCATTAATGATAGATTGTGCGATCTGTGTTGTGTTTCGCTCCGTCATCCTTTTGGTGGGGGGTCTGTCATAGTCATTAATGATAGATTGTGCGATATAGTTTGTGTGTGTTTCATCCCGTCATCCTGTTGGTGATGTGGACCTTTTTTCCAGTAATTTACAGTTTACTCAGAGGCTTACCTCATCCAACTTTTTCAACCCTCGGGCATCTTTCTTTCTTTCGGACAAATTCAGGGTCTTCTTTATATCTAATTGACTTCTACCTCAGGAAAGTGAGCGCTGTAGCAGTTTATTTCCTTAGGTTTAAGCCCATTAGATAGGGGCATCTGTCATACCCTAAATTTGTCCTACCCCTTTTGTAAATATTTTCGCATTTATTGTTTCATGCCGTTTAGACACGTGTCCACCCGAAATTGGACGTTTTTCAATTTTTTTTCCTTTTAACCAATTAAAAGCGTGACACGTGGCCTAAAAGGGCATTTTTGTGAATTTTAGTTCTTTTCTTAATTTTCTAAATCTTTTTCTTTTTTTTATATATTATTAATAACAATATTTTATGCACATATAGCTCTTTTATTTGTAAATATTAATCTTTGTTTTTTAGTTTGTTTTACATATATATTTGTTAATATCTTTTATTTTTATATTTAATATTTATATATTTAAATAGTTATTAATTTAATTTAAATTTATATATTTAATGTTGTTCACAATTGCTGAAAAAATTAATTAAGAAAAAAGAGAACAAGTGGAAGAGAAGGCCCATTCCATGCGGCCCATTAAGGTTTTTTTTTGGTTTCAGCATTGTTATTTAGTGGAAGAGGACCGATGGAAGAGGAAAAACGAAACACTGTTCATCAAATCCCTTTTGAAAACCCTAAAGTGAATTGAACGGTAGAAGACCTTCCCACAAACCAGATCGGCGCCGCCCCAAATCAACCCCAAACCCTAAACGACACCACCGCTCAAACTCATTCCGCCGTTTTAACTCATCATCACTCCAAACGAGATCCCAGTGCACGTCTTCTCTTCTCCCTGGAACCGACGCCGTCGTTACCTCAAAACGGCGCCGCCATCACCGTTTCAGCACCGGAAAACACCTCCGCTTGCAACCCTCTTTTCAACAACCCCAAAGCTTCTCTTCAACCACCAGCACACTAACCGGCTCAATATCACAAACGTGATCGTCTTTCTCTGAAATCGATGAGGAACCCACCGATTGATTCGTGCCCTTCCATTAATTGACTCAGTGGAACCTTCGCCAAGCTCGGAAAGAGGTTTTGTGTTGAAATCAAATGAAGATGGATGTTCACGACGCAAATCTTGACATAACTTCTTAAGGTTATATGATATGCTTCAGTTGACTACAGCATTACAGGATTGCGCATAATACCTTGAAGCTGTGAACAACGTTGTTTGGTCTTGTGGTATTCTATTGGTTTGCAATATAGGAAATTCATTTGCTGCTGTTTTATTACTGATTTAGAGGTTGTTGTCTCTATGTTTTTTGTTTGACAGGTACAAATCTGGTCTTGAGTTTGAGCCAAAGCGACTTGAAAGGCTGAGAAGGACCTTGCGACAGTACGAAACGAGAGGTTCTACAACAACTACGACAACAGAGTTGTAAATTGGGTCTGAAAGCTTTGGGTACAACCTAGTCTCACTCTGTTTCTGGCAGTGGTATGAGCAGAGTTGTTTGCAAACTCGAGCTGCAGAAGCAATCGCAAGGCCGATCTGTAGCGACAATATCTAGCAACAACCCGTCATGAACTATTCTTGTCAAAGCTGGGTATTATTTTGACCCTATGGCTTATCTTATAATTTGTTTTGAGTTCAAATCATATGTTGTTGTTTGCGTGGTGATTTGAATGTTACAGATGCTATTCATGTGTTGTGATCTGGGTGTTGGATAAGAGATTTGGTTCCGTTTTAAGTTTTAAATATTATGTGGTTTGTATTTCGGTTCAAACTATTTCGACACCGTTATTGCATTTTGTGTGTGGGATTTAAGTTCAAATTCTAGATTGTTATGGACCTGTTTCAGCGCGTTTTTTATGCTTACGTATGCTTGCGTTTTGTTGATTTACGGTAGCCATATTTTTTGGGACACTTTAGAAATTCAGGATTGAAAATCATGAAATGTTTACCACTTGTGCTGTTAACTTTGTTTTTGGCTTAATCATGCTGCTGTTTATAAATGCTGCCGGATTACCGCGTGTTAGAATTGTGGTTCCGATTTAATGGCACTATGATATGGTTTTGTTTTTGTCAAATGTTGTGCATAATATAATCGGTTACACAAGGATTGTGTTGGCTGTTTTTGTATGGATATTGGACCTTACATTGCAGATAGTTGACAACCTGAGGTTTTTGCTTCTCTACACGATGTGGGATACCGTGAGGATGCCGATTAGATAAGCATGTCGATGCAAAGTCGTTGCTTTGTGTGATTCGCTTCAACTATCTGATTTCGGTCGTCGTTAAAGCTCGTGTCCCTAATAAGGCTTGTGGTTGCGACTCAATTTTAAGTTGTGTACAAAGTTGGTTCCGATTTGGTACATCGGAATTGATTAGCAAGTTGGACTCTGTTTCGCTTTTCTTTCTTTTTCCTTTTTAAAATTCAATGTTTAGTGAGTTGAACTGATGCATTTTGCATATGCCCTGTTGAAAATCTTTTCTAAAAAAATAAGGAGTCAAAGCTAATATGTTTGTGTATCCATGCTGATACGGTTTTCATTTGAGGATAACTATATGGAATTCTTTGCATTCTTGTTAGCAAAATGGCTGCACGTCATTTTTTTTACGGTTTTATTTATCTATTTTTTTCTAATATAATGTTAGTATTTTATTTTATAAATTGATTTATGTAGGCTAGCTAATTAATAGGTAATACTAAGATAATTTTCAAGATCATTTTATCAATCATTTTTCAAATACGAATAAAACTTCGATTACTTTCAATTCTTTTGCGATAAATATACATCATAGTTTTCTTAATCTAATATCAGAAGTGGTGAGTTCTCGGGGTCTAGCACCCCTTGGATTCTTGAATGACCGCTCTTGAGGCACACGCATCGGGTTGTGGCTATTTCGTCTTTCAGTTTTTTTTTTTAATTATTTTTCGCTCCAATTAAAATTTGCAAAAGACATTTTTTTAAAAAAATCGATTTCATTTAATTAATTGTTTTTATAAATAAATTCTATTCTTTTAAAGAAAATATACATTTTGAAATTATTATCAAGTAATATTTTAAATATTTTTTTAAAATTATACTCTTAAACTTTTTCTAAAGTATGCACGCTTAAAATTTAAATTCAAACCTCGACTCACCTTGAGTACTTTTTCAAAGCAAATTAAATCTTCGAAGTCTAGCACTTCTTGGATTTTTGGACGAACATTATTGAGGTGTACACCTTAAATAATATGTCGTTCTACCTTTCGTTTAGTACGCTATTTTAGACAAAGAAATATCATAAGAATCTAGCATTCTGTGTGATATTTCCGTCGTTCATTCAAACATTCTCCAAATGAAAAAAGTGTCGTCGAGATCTAGCATCTCGATAAAACTCCGATTAATTGATTGTGAGGCCGACGTCTCATTTATCAAATAATTATCACTTCTCCTAAAATTATTTTCACATCTCGTTTCACTTCAAACTATTTCAAAACATTTTCTCAACTTTTTCTCGATTAAAACTCCGAAAGAAGGAGATTCTTGGAATCTAGCATTCCTTGAGTTTTCGAGTGAATAACTCTCGAGGCACGCCCTTTGAGTTGTTGTTCACTCAACCTTTCGACTTTTTCAAACTCAATTATTTTCAACGCTCTCCTAAGACGAATGCTCGTACGCATTCGCAATCATCAACATTTCGCACACACTTCACAACTCCTCGTGTTTTGATATTGGGGGCACCCTCAGGGACTAATATCGTTTCTCACAATCTTAACCCTTGACACGTCGTCAAGTCGGTTTCATTTTCAAACAAATCCTCGACACGTCGTCGAGCCGTTTCCAAACCAACTTCCTTTGGCCTCGCATGCCATTTTTTCGATTCGGTCTTTTCGCAAACATTTTTAAAACTTACGAAAGAGGGATATTCTCAGAATTTAGCATTCTTTGAATATTTGAATGAGTAACTCTCGAGGCGTGCCCTTGAGTTGTTATTAGTTCATTCTTTCAATTTCAAAACATCCAACTCTTTATCATCCACTTATTCAGTCCATTCCCGAAAGAACCGAGTTCTTGGAATCTCGCATTCCTTGAATTTTTGAGTGACAAGCTGTTGAGGCGCGCTCTTGGGTTGCTTGTCAGTCACTCTTTCGCCTCTTTCTCAAACATCAAACCCATTTCGAACTTCTTCCATTTCGTGGTTGTTACCACGAACTACGGACGCTCTGATTCTTTATTCATTCTTGAATATAAGATACGTAGGCACAAGATTGCGATGATCTTGGCGAGCACACTCCTATCTTCCTCCATTGTTTCGTCCATTCCCAACCTTTCCCGTAGTCGAACTACGACGCTCTGATTTCTCATTCTCGTCCGAATGAGCATACGTAGGCACAAGGGCCCCAATCCTTGGCGAGCACCCTATCTTCTAACCACCCATCTCCCCTTTGCATCTTTAACCTTTTATCCTACCAATTCGCCTTTATCAACGAGAAGAAAGCAAGTAAACCTAAAACAACACTCCCCACAATTACCTTAAGAGGTTCCCGTCGAGTACGACGGACGTGAGGGGTGTTAATACCTTCCCCTCACGTAACCGGCTCCCGAACCCGGAACATGGTTGCAACAGCCCTGTTCCTATCCTTTCGTTTTTAAGAGGTTTTCTCGATATTTTCCTCTCCCGTTTATTCGGGAAAAATAAAGTTCGGTGGCGTCGAACCGCATTTCCGCGCCTTTTGCGCGAGGGTCGTTTCTCCGAAATGTCTCCGTGATTTTTCGAGGTGCGACAGCTGTTCCGAGAGATTTGGCTCCTCCAACTGTCATTCCTGCCGATTACGATGCAAATGCTCATTGTGAGTTTCATAAGGGCGCTCCAGGTCACACCATTGAGGACTGCAGAGCTTTCAAGCACATAATTCAAGACATGATCGACAGGGATGCTATCAACTTCAATGGGAAGTCTCCAAATATCATCAACAATCCGATGCCACCAGTCAACTAGTGCCAACATCAGATCGATTCCAATCAAGTCCATTCTCTGAAGAAGGCCGTCATGCTGCCATTTAATCTTTCGTTTTCCTTATGTTTTGTCTTTGTTTGTTTAAGTATTGTATGCTTTGAACAAATTGCCATTCGTATTTGATTTTCATTAATGTATTGTTTATGCATGTTTTGAATTAATTATGTCGTATTTACTCATTTTCACTTATCACCGACACATTTATTCACTCCACTCTATTCACTGTTGTTTAACATGATTTGAGGGAGGATGATGAAAACGAGATACCCATAATTACAAACTGTATGCTTTCAGACAGAATCTCATCAATGATGTACAGGCATTGTTTCAATTCCCCAAACACTGGAGATATAAGGAGTTAATCCCTAGTAAACCGCTTCGAGCCTAGAAGTAGCAGTTTCCTTCGGATATTCAAACCTTTACACTCAACCTGGGGCAGGGTAGTGTTCAGTTAATTCAACTTCGCACTTGAATCAACAAGCAATGACCCATGCTATGGCAGTCACAACAAAATAAAAAAAAAAAGAGGAAAAAATCAAAAGCCTGCTAAGTCAAACACCTCAGAGGGGACTTAGACAAGATCAAGGCAATCCCGATGGGTCTGACAAGCAAAGTCAATCCATGCAAAAGTTAGGGATCAAAAACAAAAAAAGAGGACCCCGAAACCCTCAACAAAAACAAAATAAGATTTAGTGGTCATTCAAATAGGGTCACTGGCATCCATCAAAATAAGGTGACTGCCATCGAGTTTATACCGTCAAGACAAGTGTAGAATTAACTGAGCGTAGGACTGGAGATCATTAAGAAGAATGGGTGGGTACAAATCATACTTTGAGCCTAACAACCTTTGTTTCATATCCATGAACCAGACCACGTTACAACCCTTGAAAGACCTAATTGAGACGAGGTTTATTCTGAAAGCATATTTGTCGCAAGGTTGCGTAACCTGACTCCTCACATGATTGTTAATCATCCACATTGGTGTCATTTCTCTTGATATATCTTTCACACCAATCAAAACAGCGCAATGTTTGGGCTAACAATCCATTTGTCCCAATATCACGACACTTCAATAAAAGACAGTTTTTTCAAATCTTGCATCGAACTTTGCATTAATATTACCATTTATGAATGTACAATTTTATTTGCAAATCAGTGCTAGGTATTCAAAGACACTTCAGCAAGGGGCAATCAGGGAGAAACTCGACTTTCAGTGACGTACACGAGGCAAGATTTTTTTTCAAAACCCACAGGCTAGGGCAAATCACTCAACAGCTCGAGCAGGGGCAAGCCATCCGAGTTCAACTTCCATATGTCAGAATTGGTTAATCTAGGGTAGACCATTGCCATATTCAAACTGGGGCAGGACCAAGTTACCCTGATTATCAAGCAGTGTTGCAACCTTCTCTGAAGGAAATTCACAACAAATCACCAAGTACCCAGACTTGGGGCATCCAGAGCGTCATCTTTTGCTTCAATCGTGGCGTCTTCAACAAACTACGTGTCGAGGAAGTCAATCCCTCCCACCACGCGAAGTCTAATCCGCATTGGCAACTACCCAAAGCCCACCACGCTGGCGTCTCCACCTGCATTTCCAACACCCGTCTGCATCATATGCATCATACGCATTGCATTCATCATCATAAGCATTTTGCATCATATACATACCAATCATATCATACTTCCCCAGCTCTTGCATCTCCACGCGTCAGCATTTGCATTTGCACTTTCACTCATATGGAATATCATTTATCATCCAGCATTCATATATGCAAGTCAAGGTCCAGGATCAATTTTGAAGATTTCCAATACCATCATCAGCCCGGTCAGGGGCATCTTCCACAAAGGTCGTGGATTTCTCCCACAAAATTCGAAGTTATTCAAAGCAAGATTCAGCCTAATCAGGGGCATCTTTTCAATACCATGGGTGTTTCCCATGACGTATTTCAACCTCGTGGTTGATCAAAACATCAAATCAACATTCAGCCCAGTCAGGGGCATCTTTAGCAAAACCGTGAGCGTTCCTCACGAAGTTGTTCAACCTTTTGTTGACCAAAACAAGACATCAAGACAAACTCAGCCCAGCCAGGGGCATCTTCTTCAGAATTCATGGGCGTAACCATGAAATCATTTCAGCAAAACTATGATCTCCAAACAAAGACGGTGGGCGTACCCCGTTGACTCATATCAATCCAATCTTCCTCTTGGGTGTTCCCCAATGAGTTATACCCAGCAAGCGTGACCGTTGTCAATTACCTCACTATCATCCTTTTGGGTGGTAGTGGTTTGTATTTGTGTTTCGCTCTGTCATCCTTTTGGTGAGGGGTCTATCATAGTCATTAATGATAGATTGTGCGATATTGTTTGTGTTTCGCTCCGTCATCCTTTTGGTGGGGGGGTCTATCATAGTCATTAATGATAGATTGTGCGATAGTTTGTTTGTGTTTCGCTCCGTCATCCTTTTGGTGGGGGGTCTATCATAGTCATTAATGATAGGTTGTGCGATAGTTTAGGTGTATTTCGCTCCGTCATCCTTTTGGTGGGGGGTCTATCATAGTCATTAATGATAGATTGTGCGATAGTTTGTTTGTGTTTCGCTCCGTCATCCTTTTGGTGGGGGGTCTATCATAGTCATTAATGATAGATTGTGCGATGTTTGTTTGTGTTTCGCTCCGTCATCCTTTTGGTGGGGGGGTCTATCGTAGTCATTAACGATAGATTGTGCGATGTTTGTTTGTGTTTCGCTCCGTCATCCTTTTGGTGGGGGGTCTATCATAGTCATTAATGATAGATTGTGTGATCTGTGTTGTGTTTCGCTCCGTCATCCTTTTGGTGGGGGGTCTATCATAGTCATTAATGATAGATTGTGCGATCTGTGTTGTGTTTCGCTCCGTCATCCTTTTGGTGGGGGGTCTGTCATAATCATTAATGATAGATTGTGCGATCTGTGTTGTGTTTCGCTCCGTCATCCTTTTGGTGGGGGGTCTGTCATAGTCATTAATGATAGATTGTGCGATATAGTTTGTGTGTGTTTCATCCCGTCATCCTGTTGGTGATGTGGACCTTTTTTCCAGTAATTTACAGTTTACTCAGAGGTTTACCTCATCCAACTTTTTCAACCCTCGGGCATCTTTCTTTCTTTCGGACAAATTCAGGGTCTTCTTTATATCTAATTGACTTCTACCTCAGGAAAGTGAGCGCTGTAGCAGTTTATTTCCTTAGGTTTAAGCCCATTAGATAGGGGCATCTGTCATACCCAAAATTTGTCCTACCCCTTTTGTAAATATTTTCGCATTTATTGTTTCATGCCGTTTAGACACGTGTCCACCCGAAATTGGACGTTTTTCAATTTTTTTTTCTTTTAACCAATTAAAAGCGTGACACGTGGCCTAAAAGGGCATTTTTGTGAATTTTAGTTCTTTTCTTAATTTTCTAAATCTTTTTCTTTTTTTTTATATATTATTAATAACAATATTTTATGCACATATAGCTCTTTTATTTGTAAATATTAATCTTTGTTTTTTAGTTTGTTTTACATATATATTTGTTAATATCTTTTATTTTTATATTTAATATTTATATATTTAAATAGTTATTAATTTAATTTAAATTTATATATTTAATGTTGTTCACAATTGCTGAAAAAATTAATTAAGAAAAAAGAGAACAAGTGGAAGAGAAGGCCCATTCCATGCGGCCCATTAAGGTTTTTTTTTGGTTTCAGCATTGTTATTTAGTGGAAGAGGACCGATGGAAGAGGAAAAACGAAACACTGTTCATCAAATCCCTTTTGAAAACCCTAAAGTGAATTGAACGGTAGAAGACCTTCCCACAAACCAGATCGGCGCCGCCCCAAATCAACCCCAAACCCTAAACGACACCACCGCTCAAACTCATTCCGCCGTTTTAACTCATCATCACTCCAAACGAGATCCCAGTGCACGTCTTCTCTTCTCCCTGGAACCGACGCCGTCGTTACCTCAAAACGGCGCCGCCATCACCGTTTCAGCACCGGAAAACACCTCCGCTTGCAACCCTCTTTTCAACAACCCCAAAGCTTCTCTTCAACCACCAGCACACTAACCGGCTCAATATCACCAACGTGATCGTCTTTCTCTGAAATCGATGAGGAACCCACCGATTGATTCGTGCCCTTCCATTAATTGACTCAGTGGAACCTTCGCCAAGCTCGGAAAGAGGTTTTGTGTTGAAATCAAATGAAGATGGATGTTCACGACGCAAATCTTGACATAACTTCTTAAGGTTATATGATATGCTTCAGTTGACTACAGCATTACAGGATTGCGCATAATACCTTGAAGCTGTGAACAACGTTGTCTGGTCTTGTGGTATTCTATTGGTTTGCAATATAGGAAATTCATTTGCTGCTGTTTTATTACTGATTTAGAGGTTGTTGTCTCTATGTTTTTTGTTTGACAGGTACAAATCTGGTCTTGAGTTTGAGCCAAAGCGACTTGAAAGGCTGAGAAGGACCTTGCGACAGTACGAAACGAGAGGTTCTACAACAACTACGACAACAGAGTTGTAAATTGGGTCTGAAAGCTTTGGGTACAACCTAGTCTCACTCTGTTTCTGGCAGTGGTATGAGCAGAGTTGTTTGCAAACTCGAGCTGCAGAAGCAATCGCAAGGCCGATCTGTAGCGACAATATCTAGCAACAACCCGTCATGAACTATTCTTGTCAAAGCTGGGTATTATTTTGACCCTATGGCTTATCTTATAATTTGTTTTGAGTTCAAATCATATGTTGTTGTTTGCGTGGTGATTTGAATCTTACAGATGCTATTCATGTGTTGTGATCTGGGTGTTGGATAAGAGATTTGGTTCCGTTTTAAGTTTTAAATATTATGTGGTTTGTATTTCGGTTCAAACTATTTCGACACCGTTATTGCATTTTGTGTGTGGGATTTAAGTTCAAATTCTAGATTGTTATGGACCAATTTCAGCGCGTTTTTTATGCTTACGTATGCTTGCGTTTTGTTGATTTACGGTAGCCATATTTGCTGTGACACTTTAGAAATTTAGGATTGAAAATCATGAAATGTTTACCACTTGTGCTGTTAACTTTGTTTTTGGCTTAATCATGCTGCTGTTTATAAATGCTGCCGGATTACCGCGTGTTAGAATTGTGGTTCCGATTTAATGGCACTATGATATGGTTTTGTTTTTGTCAAATGTTGTGCATAATATAATCGGTTACACAAGGATTGTGTTGGCTGTTTTTGTGTGGATATTGGACCTTACATTGCAGATAGTTGACAACCTGAGGTTTTTGCTTCTCTACACGATGTGGGATACCGTGAGGATGCCGATTAGATAAGCATGTCGATGCAAAGTCGTTGCTTTGTGTGATTCGCTTCAACTACCTGATTTCGGTCGTCGTTAAAGCTCGTGTTCCTATTAAGGCTGGTGGTTGCGACTCAATTTTAAGTTGTGTACAAAGTTGGTTTCGATTTGGTACATCGGAATTGATTAGCAAGTTGGACTCTGTTTCGCTTTTCTTTCTTTTTGCTTTTTAAAATTCAATGTTTAGTGAGTTGAACTGATGCATTTTGCATATGCCCTGCTGCAAATCTTTTCTAAAAAAATTAGGAGTCAAAGCTAATATGTTTGTGTATCCATGCTGATACGGTTTTCATTTGAGGATAACTATATGGAATTCTTTGCATTCTAGTTAGCAAAATGGCTGCACGTCATTTTTTTTTACGGTTTTATTTATCTATTTTTTTTTATATAATGTTAGTATTTTATTTTATAAATTGATTTATGTAGGCTAGCTAATTAATAAGTAATACTAAGATAATTTTCAAGATCATTTTATCAATCATTTTTCAAATACGAATAAAACTTCTATTAATTTCCATTCTTTTGCGATAAATATACATCATAGTTTTCTTAATCTAATATCGGAAGTGGTGAGTTCTCGGGGTCTAGCACCCCTTGGATTCTTGAATGACCGCTCTTGAGGCACACGCATCGGGTTGTGGCTATTTCGTCTTTCAGTTTTTTTTTTTAATTATTTTTCGCTCCAATTAAAATTTGCAAAAGACATTTTTTTAAAAAAATCGATTTCATTTAATTAATTTTTTTTATAAAGAAATTCTATTCTTTTAAAGAAAATATACATTTTGCAATTATTATCAAGTAATATTTTAAATTTTTTTTTAAAATTATACTCTTAAACTTTTTCTAAAGTATGCACGCTTAAAATTTAAATTCAAACCTCGACTCACCTTGAGTACTTTTTCAAAGCAAATTAAATCTTCGAAGTCTAGCACTTCTTGGATTTTTGGACGAAAATTATTGAGGTGTACACCTTAAATAATATGTCGTTCTACCTTTCGTTTAGTACGCTATTTTAGACAAAGAAATATCATAAGAATCTAGCATTCTGTGTGATATTTCCGTCGTTCATTCAAACATTCTCCAAATGAAAAAAGTGTCGTCGAGATCTAGCATCTCGATAAAACTCCGATTAATTGATTGTGAGGCCGACGTCTCATTTATCAAATAATTATCACTTCTCCTAAAATTATTTTCACACCTCGTTTCACTTCAAACTATTTCAAAACATTTTCTCAACTTTTTCTCGATTAAAACTCCGAAAGAAGGAGATTCTTGGAATCTAGCATTCCTTGAGTTTTCGAGTGAATAACTCTCGAGGCACGCCCTTTGAGTTGTTGTTCACTCAACCTTTCGACTTTTTCAAACTCAATTATTTTCAACGCTCTCCTAAGACGAATGCTCGTACGCATTCGCAATCATCAACATTTCGCACACACTTCACAACTCCTCGTGTTTTGATATTGGGGGCACCCTCAGGGACTAATATCGTTTCTCACAATCTTAACCCTTGACACGTCGTCAAGTCGGTTTCATTTTCAAACAAATCCTCGACACGTCGTCGAGCCGTTTCCAAACCAACTTCCTTTGGCCTCGCATGCCATTTTTTCGATTCGGTCTTTTCGCAAACATTTTTAAAACTTACGAAAGAGGGATATTCTCAGAATTTAGCATTCTTTGAATATTTGAATGAGTAACTCTCGAGGCGTGCCCTTGAGTTGTTATTAGTTCATTCTTTCAATTTCAAAACATCCAACTCTTTATCATCCACTTATTCAGTCCATTCCCGAAAGAACCGAGTTCTTGGAATCTCGCATTCCTTGAATTTTTGAGTGACAAGCTGTTGAGGCGCGCTCTTGGGTTGCTTGTCAGTCACTCTTTCGCCTCTTTCTCAAACATCAAACCCATTTCGAACTTCTTCCATTTCGTGGTTGTTACCACGAACTACGGACGCTCTGATTCTTTATTCATTTTTGAATATAAGATACGTAGGCACAAGATTGCGATGATCTTGGAGAGCACACTCCTATATTTCTCCATTGTTTCGTCCATTCCCAACCTTTCCCGTAGTCGAACTACGACGCTCTGATTTCTCATTCTCGTCCGAATGAGCATACGTAGGCACAAGGGCCCCAATCCTTGGCGAGCACCCTATCTTCTAACCACCCATCTCCCCTTTGCATCTTTAACCTTTTATCCTACCAATTCGCCTTTATCAACGAGAAGAAAGCAAGTAAACCTAAAACAACACTCCCCACAATTACCTTAAGAGGTTCCCGTCGAGTACGACGGACGTGAGGGGTGTTAATACCTTCCCCTCACGTAACCGGCTCCCGAACCCGGAACATGGTTGCAACAGTCCTGTTCCTATCCTTTCGTTTTTAAGAGTTTTTCTCGATATTTTCCTCTCCCGTTTATTCGGGAAAAATAAAGTTTGGTGGCGACTCTGTCGAACCGCATTTCCGCGCCTTTTGCGCGAGGGTCGTTTCTCCGAAATGTCTCCGTGATTTTTCGAGGTGCGACACTCTTCCACAACCTACTTGCCTTTACCTTTATCAGAATTGTCAACATTAACGTCTTGAGTAACTGGCGGAGAGAAAACCCTGCCACTACGTGTAATACCTCCGGCCTCAACAATGTTATCCACAGTAAATCCAACATCTGGAGAACCCACCAATTCTTGTTTTTAACCATCATAGAAAACCCCAACTCTATAATTATACGGAATTTCCTTGGTACTTTCATACGGTATTGGCCCTGGAGTGGTAATAACAATGGGTGTCTGCTGCATTGGTGCCGATATATGAATGGTTCTTTACAGAATTGAAATTATGGCAATGTCTTTATCATCATTATCATTATCCACAACAAGAGTTCTATCAAACTGAAGTTGTACTTCATCCATCAACTTCTGTATACCTTCTTTTGACAAGTCACAACCCTCTATTCTCTTAGTGACTTGAAGTATGATCCCTCGGCCTCCTTTGAATCTGACAAGGAGCATAAGATTGTTGCTGAGGTGCAACCGAGATGGCTACAGTAACAACCTGCTATGAAGAACTCTGACTTGTTCTTCCCTTAACCTTGTATGACGAAATGGAATTGGTATCTCCCTCCCTCCTCTTGGGATCCCCTGCATACGATTTCTTCCCTCCTCCAGATGAGGAGCCATTACCACTTTGAATTTTTCCAGCATTGATTCCGCTCTCTACTTTTTCTCCAGCCATCACAAGATCTAAGAACCCAGTTGACGAACACCCTACCAGTTACTCAAAATAAGGCCCATGAAGTGTACCCATGAACATACCAATGAGTTCTCGCTCCATCATCAGAGGTTGAACTCGTACCGCTAATTCGTGCCACCTCTAGGAGTATTCCTTAAAACTTCCATTTCCCCTCCGAGCAAGATTTTGTAACTGTGTTCTGTTGGGAGCCATGTCGTTATTGTATTGGTAGTGTTTGACAAAGGCCTCTTCCAAATCCCTCCGACTTCTAATGTAGGTTCTTTCCAACCCCATGTACCATTCCAAGGATGCCCCACTAGGCTGTCCTGGAAGAAGTGCATGAGCAATTTCTCATTATGAGAATAGACGGACATCTTCTAGTAATATGCTCTGATGTGGGTTTTGGGACAGGTTGTCCCCTTATATTTATCAAAGTCTAGGACCTTGAACTTATGTGGAATCCTCACACCTAGAACCAAACTGAGATCAGTCATATCAAGTCCAAAATCATTTTGATTTTCATAAGCCCACATCCTCTCCTCAATCATCTTAAACTTCTTATCAGCCTCTGATGGGAGACTAACATCCAGTTCATCCATAGAAAATGAATCTTCCTGTCAATCTTCCTTCTAATGATGGTTGTGACCCCCACCAGCTCCATGAACAACAAAAACACTTCCACCGCCTACACCGCATCCACCAGGAGGATTAGCACCAACAGCAATACCTTTGCCATGAAAAATAACAACGCCAACGCCTCCGTCTGGAGGAACAACAACACCAGCACCTCCGCCAAGAGGAATGACACCGGCACCACCAGGATGGACAACACCACCATCATCAACTCTAGTAACATCAATGATTTATTGGACCAAATTTCTTAGTTGTTCTTGACCTTGTGCCATGTTTTGCATCAGTTCTATGAACTGAGTCATACGGGTCCGTACTTCAAGTAGTTCTGCCTGAATCTGCTCCATTATATGTCTCTGATTTCCTCGTGTACTGTAACTGTGAATATGAGAGTCTGCTATCCCGCTGAAGAAAACCCGATAGAGATAAGAAAATCTAGCCAAGAACACTTTTTATGCATATGAATATGAGAATGCAATGCAAATGTCATGTTTGAATTATCCCAGGGTGGTATACACCTTGATTCAAGTTTACCAATAATAAACACAAGATATGGATAGAACACTGGTAAAAGCCACTCATAAATTGAATAGGAAAACAAATACAGAGTCAATACATATAGCCCATACAGGAGAAATATAATCAAATACAATAACCAATGACCCCAGTCAACAAGCCTGACGGTGATCAAATCCACTAGAGACAACCCTCCCCGACTACTATACTCTTTACACAAGGCTTGAACCTCCTTGAAAAACTTCTTGGTATCAGGATGCCTTGGTCTCTGAATCAACTCTTGAATGAGAATATTTCGCTTGTGCATGATCCCTTCCAAGTAGCTAAATCCCAAGCATCTTCTCCAAAAGCGTCTTCAAGTTTGGGCTTCTTCACCTCCATTTGAACTTTAAGCTCCTCTAAGGATGACAAAGTCTCCTTAAGTTGCTTCTCACTTCTGAACCTGTGAGATGATTCTTCTCTGACCTTTCTCTCTTTACCCTTGAGCTATATCTTTAACTTTTCAATTTGGTCATGGAATTCATCTTATTTTATCCTACGAGCAGTCACGATGGCGTTCCATTGACTATTGAACTTGGAAATCTCGAGACAGGATTTGTCTAGATCTTTCTTTCTCTGTTGTAGTAGGTCGTTGGCACTTCTCAAATCCTTGCCCATTTGCTCTCTGCTGTTGACTTCTTCTTCTAGCTCTTGCTCTCTCTTGGCTAGCAGCTTTGTCTTCACCTTGGCTACATAGACTGACTCATTCTTAGAATGGCCCAACTGGTAGACCTCCATCTTCAGTTATTCATTCTCTTTACGAAGTTCTTCTTTCTCGGCCTAGAGCTTATTGTTCCTCTCCATATCTATAGTAGTAGGCTATTCAATCATTAACTGGTACAAAGATGCTTCGACAGAGAAAGGTAACAACACTTCTTCAACCCTCTTTTGAATCCATTCCACATACGGATGATAAGCTTTATAGTTATTCTTCCCCCAAAGAAGTCCTTCCTCGTCTATAAACTTTTCCCCAGGCTTCCACAACTTTCTTTAGCGACTCCGGATCTTTTGCATCGTTAAGGAACAAAGATTCTTGAACATCCTTATCTTTTGGTGGCTCCCTCAAGGAATATCCAAATTTTCTAACAACGAGAGAATGGTTATAGTTAATACCACCATTCCTTCCCACCAAGGGTACATTTGGAATGTTCCCGCAGCTAAAGATGATCTCTGTGCACAGTAACCTATGATAAAACCATACTATGTTATCAGTGTCGCTACTGCGAAAATCGGCGCCGGCTGAACAGAAGAGTCGCCACCGTGCGTTATTTATCCCCAAAGGAGGGAAAGGAAACGCTCGAAGTAAACCTACCGCAAAGACGGGAAATGAATGGTCATCGCAACCAAATCTTGGATTCGGGAGTCGGTTACGCAAGGGGAAGGTATTAGCACCCCTCACGTCCGTCGTACTCGACGGGATCCACGCTTGTTTTCTGGTACGGATTGTTATTCTATCTACTCTACAGGTCTGGGGTTAAAAGAAAATAAAATGACTCGGCAAAGTATCGCACTTTATGCCTACGTATTCCCGTCTGGAACGAGAAATCAGAGTCAACGTAGTTCGCCTACCTACGGGAAAGGAGGGAAAGGTTGCTCGCTAGGATATCGCATCCTATGCCTACGTACTTTCATACAGCATGAAAGATCAGAGCAAACGTAGTTCGGGCTATTTGTCTGACTGTTTTTATCCTTCTGAAAAAGGTTTTCTCCTGATTACGGGTCCAAGTGGACAAAAATGACGTTTTTGATGGGTTTTTAGTCTTTTACGCAAGAACTGTCTTTTATTGATGTTTGAAATCTTATTACTGTGTTTTGAATGATTTTGAGATAAAAGAGAAAGAACTCTAAAACCTAGGGTTAAAAGGGGATCAAAACTACCTTAATGTTGTCATGCATGGATTAACACCTAATGTCTGTCATATTTCTCTCTTGCGTAGAGAGAAACAGAGATCCTAGGGGATAAACGGAAAAGAAACAGCATATATACAGTAAAGCAGTAAAATGCATGAATGCAGCTGTACAAGCGAGGCAAGGGAGTCCCACTCAACCTCAAACCTAGAAAAAAATAGGCAAAGTGAAACAACTTCACTTAAAACCTAAGGGGAAAATTAACAAACAATACAGCAAAGAAAATAAACCCCGAAACCCAGCTCTGACAGCACACCAGCTCCTACAGCAGCAGCTCTGAAAAACCTCCATCTCTGACAGTTGATAAACAACAATCTTCCAATGAACCCCAAAGTCAAACTCCAATGATACCCAAGCTACAACAAGCTTCCATCTCCAAGAAATCACCAAGCTCAAGCAAGCACAGAATTTGAACCGGTTGACAGCATCAGACAACAAATAGATCTAGACAGCAGTAAACCCTAGCTTTAACAGCTGCACAGTTTTGACATGAATAATCTTCATCTTTGTCAATCTTCAATGCCCTAGGTCTTCTTCTACAAGCTTCTTCCTTCAAGGTAAGCACTCCAGCAAAGAATTGATTTATCAGAATAAATTGAATGTCAAACAGTTTATTGACAACCAAAGGAAGTCTATGAACAGTTGACATTGTAACAGACTGTTTCCCTCAAAGTTCTACCTCCTAGATAAAATCACTTATCCCTCCAAAGGAGGGATGTGAATATCACGGAGGGAATTTTAATCATTGAGAAGAATGAAAGCAAAGGAAGCTATCCATGTTTATGAAGGAATTTGTTCTATTCTAAGGCTTTACCTATCTCCTATCTCCTATGTCTTCAATCAACTCCCAGCTCAAACAATCTTCAAGCTTAAACATTTGATTATTATCTTAAATCTTCTATTTTGATGTCTTCATGCTCCATAAGCTCAAGCCAAGCCCCATACCCCATAGAAAAGCCCAAAAGCCCAAGCAAACAAATATAAACCCCAAGTGGGAACACCAAACAAACACTCTATTTGCAAAATATACTAAAAATAGTAATATAGTATTTAAAATTCTAAGATTAATTCTAAGGGGATTTCTACATCTACCCTTCATACCCTATATGTCCCAAATTCCTAATTCAAGCTAAAAACCCCAAAATAAAATGTTAGAATGCACCTATGTTGAGTTTGAACCCTAAAACTATCACCCTAATGTTCTCTAATCAAAACTAATCAAGATTAATCCACAAAAATGTGGAATAAATCTCTAGGGGAACCTATACTTCTAATCTAATCAACCCAACAAGAATCAACTCAAAACTATTCACCACTTGGTCACAAGAAAATTTACAAAAACATGTATCAAATGTACCAAATTAAAGAAATTAATAAAATGGGAAAAATCAAATTAAATGGAAAAAATGGGTGAATGTGAAATTTATTATTTTTATAAAATCACAAATAAATCCAAGATCATGGAGGTATTTTTAAAATATTTTTCTGATCAATTTTGGATTTATTACGATTTATTTTGTAAACTATATGCAAAAAAGAACGAATATGCAAATTCAATTAAGGCAAGGGGTGGCAAAAGCAATTATTTACACCTCAGAGCGACATTGGGCCCAGGAGGGGGGGGGGGTGCTGGTAGCACGCGCTGGGCCCAGTCTGCTTCAGAAAAAACAAACCAAAAGAATAAACCAGGGGGGTGTAAATAGCGAGAAATTCGCTTTGTTATTCCTGATGGGCCTCCAACGGGGGGTGTAACCAGCAAACGGCCTAAGGCCCAAACCAAATTCACACCAGGGGAGGGGGTGTCAAGGGGAACCATGGGAGTATGCTCAGCAAACTCAACTAAGCCTAATGCCCGAGCCCACCCATCCTCAGCAATAACCCTAAACAAAACTTCTCCTACCCTTCATTCCACTACCACTGTTCATCTTCCCTGAGCGAAACCCTAAACGGCGCTCAAGCGTTCTCTCACTGAAACCAACCCCTCAGCTCTCTCCATCCCCCAAACTATCCTCCTAATTCATCTCACAAAGAATGCTCAGTTCATCTCTCTCACTCAAGTGTTGCCTAGTTCTACAACCTAAAAAAACAAACTACTATAGTCAGAAAAGATCGAAGCAAAACCTGGATGGATGACTCAACCGTGGAAGGTTCTGGATCTTGGATGAAATCTGAAATGAAATCCTACGGCTGCGGTTGCGTTCTTGGAACGAAGCTCGACGAAGATCCTGAGAACTGAAGAAAGCTTGATGGCGTTCTTGAAGTCGAACGAGGATCTGGGAAAGTAGTTGATGGATCTGGAGGAAATAGGGTGAAAATGATGAAGATCTTCAACGGATGAAGGATGCGATAAGTCTCTGGAAATTATTTGAAGAACACTGAATATTATTGATGAAGATCCTTGCGTTTCTGGAGATTTGGCGTAATCTGGCGATGAAGAGGAACTAGGATTGATGAAGATCTCTGGAAAAATCAGTTGAAGAACACGTTCAAAGGTCTTGAAGCACGTTTGAAGATTGTTCTTGGAGATTTCATGGTGATTTGATGAAGAACGATGAAGGCGCTTGAGGATCTATGGAGAATTTCTGGAATTGGATAAAGAACGATGAAGGAATCTGGAAAAATTAGTTGAAGGTTGATGCAGATTCCGGCGAGGAGTGATTTTCCGGCGATGATGGATGGAGGATGATCGGTGAGGATGATGAAGTTTGGAAGATGTTTGGGGGAATTCTGAGAATTTGCAGTTTTCGGCGAAGTTGCGGTGGTCGGAAGGCTGTTACGGCGGTCGAAGATGGTTAGGGTGACCGGAGGTGGTTGGTTAGGGTGGTCGCCCGCCTTTGCATGCCGGCCGGTGGGATGTTCCGGCGAGGTGTGGTAGTGGGACAGGTGGAGAGCATGCGTGGGAGTGGGAAGGAGAAAGGGACGCGTGGTGGGCTAGGTGGCAAGGTCTGAGTGATGGAAAGATGAGGTGGGCGAAGAAGAGTGAGGTGGTCACCTCCTGGAATTACACGTGGGAGAGCCTAAATAGTGGACAAGTGTCACTTGTGGACCTTTTGACTGGGCCTGATTAATGGATAAATGGATAATTGTGGCCCATTAGACTAATGACTCTGACTTAATGATGATTAAGGACTAATAAAATCTGGATAAAAGATATTAGACCTAATGCCTCAATTAAGACTAATTACCCTAATTAAAGCAAACGAAAATAATAAAAAAACCCTAATTAAACTATTAAAAAAAACAGAAAAAACTATTTAATATCTAAAAAACTATTTAAAAAAAATCTAATTAAATCTGAAAAAACAAATAAACCTAATAAAATCTAAAACAAACATTTAATCCCTATTTAAAAAAACTGAAAAAACAATTAAATCTAATAAAAATCTAAAAACAATAATATCTATTTTAAAATCTATTCTATTAAAAGAAAAATAATATCTATTTCTATCTATTTAAAAAAATTATTAAAAGGAAATTAATATCTAAAAACTTTTAAATCTATTAAATCTCTAAAGAAAAAATAATATTTGTTTTTTTTTAAATCTAAACAAATCTACTAAATTCTATTAAAGAAAATATTAACCTATTTACTATCTAAAAAAACAAATAAACCTATTAAAAAAATTTATTAAATGCATTAAAAATCTAGAAAATAAAGGAAAAATCCTAAAAAATGCCAGGAGGTCGATTAAATCGGTTGGAGAACAATTGCGCAACCATAGCGAAACCCGGGCAACGAGATGGCCTGAAAACACAGGAAACGAGCACCAATTCTCAAAGTACGCTTATTCAAACCGGCCTGAGCTGCCTGAAACGCCAGGGGCTGTAATCCCGATAAAATCGATCTGACTGAGTAAAATGCAATGCATGCAGTATGCGAATGCGAATGCAAAATGCGTCGAAACATAAACCAGATATGGGGACCAGTTGGTCAAATTTTGGGGTGCAACAGCTGCCCCTATTCAAACGGCTTGGACCTGAAGGGTTGAAGAGCGAACAACCTTCAAACATTCAAAGGTGGAAGACGGTTGAATACAAAATAAACCCGAAAATTTGCTAACCGCAGAAATAAACTGCGCACTGGCTTGGGGAACACCATCCATAGAACTGAATCCAATTATTATGGCAACAAACTGATCGATCACCAGATAAAGAGGTTTGACTTTAGCCCCCAGTTACTTGTGTGACACCACAGATAACAAACCCGAAGGTTGGATCAACATGCACTTGATCCCCTCTGTTGCACCCCAAAATTTGCCCTCACAATACAAGACTTTGTGTTCCAAGAAGGTTCACAAGGTTCACAAAATTCACAATTGGTCAGAAGAGTTGACAATTCCCTCAGACAATGCACCTCCTAAGCAGTGCATCCAAAACTAGGGTTTTGACTTTAATCAGGCTAAATGGACTTCCAAGACTTCAAGTGAGCTTCATAACATCTTATATGTGTATAAGAACCCCCATGTCAAGTTTCAAGACTTTTCTCAAAAGTTTGCTCAGTCAGATGATCAGATAAGTCAAAAGCAGTCAATGCAGTTAAAAGGTCAAACTGAGGTCAACTGTGGTCAAACCAAAGTCAAACTTCATGATTTTTTTTTTGCCAACATCAAAGAGAGGTTGGGTGAGAAATATTATCATAATAACTGTAATACCCCAAATTTTGCCCTAAGATTTGTCGTCGCGTTTCATTGCATTTAATCAATTACTAACAAATTTGTGTAGTCGTTTGACTTTTTGCAGGTAAATATCATATGGCATGCATATTTTTTCTAAAAAGTAAAAATGGCACAATTGGCAGGAGGACATGTGTAAGGAGTTATGAGTGTGAGAGGTTGAGAGTTCGAATCTCACCTTTGTCACTTTTTTTTGTTTTTTATTATTTTTACTCTAAATTTTTCTATCTTTCATTAAAAAAATAACAAAAATAGTTTTTTATTATTATTTAATTATTATTTTCGTATTTTAATTAAATCATTTTTTAAAATATTATTTTTTTCACTTTTTTCTAAATTATTCATAAAAATATCCAAAAATCATAAAATAAAAAATATTGAAAAAAATTTTGTTCTTTTTATAATATTTTTGATTTTAGGAATAAATAGGATTATTAGTTTTTATTTTAAGTTTATTTTAATTATTTTAAATTATTTAAATTTTATTTTTTCTTAACTAATTATTTAGTTTGGGCTTTAAAATGGGCTTTAGGGACATTATTGACAATTTGGTGTTAACCCTAATTTGTTCCCTATATATACATGTGTTGCCTTGTTGGAAAAGAGGAGAGAATGAAAAAAAACCTAAGAGGAGTGAGTGCCGTTTGCCGTTATTTAGTTTTCTTCTTCATCCATTACTATTGTTTCTTTTTCTTCATCGTTTACCGTTATTTCTTTTCCTTCATCTATTACTGTTGTTTATTTTTCTTCATCTTTACCGTTATTTCTTTTTCTTCATCTATTACTGTTACGTTTATATATATAATTTTTAAATTGTTAGAGTTTATATATATATATATATATATATATATATATATATATATATATATATATATATATATATATATATATATATATATATATATATATATATATATATATATATATATATATATATATATATATATATATAAGAATAATTTTTGATCGAATTATGTCGATACGATGTTTGCACATTTGTGTGCATGACGCGTGACATTTGTGTTAGTTCGATCTGGTTGCGATGATCGCATTTTTGTGTGAGCAATAATACTATTTTTTGCTTAATTTCTTTTTCTTTGCGATAAATTTTGTTTCGTCCAATTTAGATCTGGTTGCGATGAGCGCATTTCTGCGTTAGCAACATTGTTGGGTTATTTGGCACATTTAAAATTCATTATTGCTTTATTATTATTATTATTATTATTATTATTATTATTATTATTATTATTAGTATTATTATTATCATTATTTATTATTATTATCATTATTATCATTATTATTACCATTATTATTATTATTGTTATCATTAATTTATTAAAACTTGTTATAATATAAAAATCTGTTTTTTTAAAATAAATAACATTAACATCTTTTCCAAATTAATATGAAAACCTATTATTTTTAAGAAAAACTTTTTTTTAGATAAATTTAAAATAATAACTAAAATATTTTTTTTTTATAATAACTAGAACCGTTATTTATTTTATTTTATTATTGTTCAATTCAAATTTCATTATCATATTGTATCTGCTCCTCTCATGTAACCTCGCGAACTTAACAATCGCTCTTTAAATTCTGCCTTTAAATTTCTGCTTGCATGGTTTAAATTATGACATTATCTCTCTGTTTGCAATTCAATTATCTCACGCGTTTACCATTATTTCTGTCACACTACGCACTGCCGAAGGAATTAGGTCTAGCTTTTGACCGCCGTGTCAATAGTCCTCACCTTCAACCCTTACACCTTTTCAACCCTAAATTTTCACAAATGCCTCACCGCAGGCAAGATTACAATTTTACCCCTAGCTTTAGGTCAAAGAGCCGCCGCGCTCATTTTAGGGTTTCCCGCCGTGGAATCCCTAATTTAACCCTAATTACAACTTAACATTTCAACGTAGAGATTTGGAGTTTCTACACTCCACGTAAGCGTGTCCTTAAGATGCGTTTATTCCCCTTGAGACCTTGACCACAGTCAAGAAGTTTCTAACCTCCCTTTTGAGGGGAACTACGATTACTCTGATTCCACTCCCGTAAGGATACGTAGGCACAAGATGCGATGTCTTGCCGAGTAAACTTAGAATTAACCCCCTTTATTATTTATTATTGCTTATTTATATTTTATTTATCTTTGCTATTTAATTATTTTGCTTATTATTTTGTAATTGTTTCTTGGATGTAAAGTTGTTTAATTATTTAATTATTATTATGGTTAGTAATAAGGGAGTGCAACAACATGTATGTAATATTAAAATAAATTTAGATCACTTTTAAATAAAGATAATTAAAATAAACACGTCACACACGTAAGTCGATTTTAATCGCCGTCTCACTTCCTAAGGATATCCCTCAAGTTGCCTATGAATATTGGTTAAGTGGGGTGTATAAAGCAAGTCCCTCAAAAAGAAAATCATCAAAGTCCCTTATGGTTGCCTTTACGAATCGAGTCCCTTTCGAAAAATGATGATAGTCCCTCCAGTTTGCTTATTACACCCCACAATGGCCTTCAAAAATCCAATTGTCCCTCACATGTCCCTTAACATCCAAAGTAAAGACTACCTACTCCATTTTAGTAGGGATAGTCTTACTAAGGAAAGGATAAAGAATAAGAAAGACCTTAAAACATTAGGGTAGGCTACTCCTAGATACTTGCTCACTTCAAAACTTTTTCACACTTAAACAAATTTCCAACAAAATTTTCAAACAAGTTTTTCTCACATCCATACACGGATTATTATTAAACTATTCTGAAATTTTTTGCTATTCACACACTACACTTTCAAAACAATTCAAAAGTGAGCTTAAGTACCTAAGAGCCCATGGATAACCATGGATGAAAAGGGTGCTAACACCTTCCCTTTTCATAACCTACCCCCCGGACCCAAAATATTCTCTAAGGTCTTTCCTGTTCTTTTATAACCTTTCCTTATGGATAAAATAAAAGTCGGTGGCGACTCTTGCTATCCGCAACATTGTTTAAAGTCAGTTCTCCCACCGTGTTACAGAACTGGCGACTCTGCTGGGGATCTATTTAAGAGGGGTACCCTTAGGAATTAAGATCACTTTAAATTGTTTGCCTTGTTTGCTTTATTATTATATTGTTGGGGTGCTCTCATGTGTGAAAGGTCCTAACCCGGATCTAGTGTACCTTAGGTAAATGGCAATAGACCAAGGAAACTGTACGACGTATATCGATACGGTTGATCTGGTGGCCATAGTTAGTGCGACTTCTTGGTTGGTGCTTATATTCCTTAAGTCAAGTTGAGGATAATATTGAGGCTGCCATATGTTGTCAATGCACTAACTGACTTTTAGAACCCTAGTTAACTCATCTTGGCCTTTAGAAAGTAGTGAGGTAACCGGCTTTGGCGCAGACTGAAGTTGGTTGACACTCGATACTACGCTCATTGAGATCTTAAACTTGGAGGGTTTTGGTTGGCAAGTAAGTTGCCTTCTGAACAACCACCCTTGTGAAGGATCAATGATATTGAGATCCCTTAGAACCTGGTTACTTTTGTAGGACAGGATGAACCATCTAACTTCAGGGGAGGGTACTTGCCTTTGAACCGCATGCAAGCCTTTAAACCTAGGGCTTTGGTGTGACTTGTTTGTGTGTGCCACATGTTTGTGATTGAGCATGACATCATGACATCATCATGCATCATAAGCATATCATTTTCCCTAACCATTTCAAGGACCAAAGGATTTATCTTTGTTCTTTGTTGCAGGTCATGGCTTCTGCTCGTAGAAACACCATCAGGATCAACTTTGTAGGGATACCTGCTAAGCTCAAGGAGTTGGTTTCCCTAGTGCCTGATCATTCCCAGTTCAACAAGAGACATGGTCACTTATTGGATCTAGTTACTTCAGGGTTCAGTGAAGACATGATGAGTGTGTTGTTTCAGTTCTTTGACCCTAAGCACCATTGCTTTACATTTCCTGATTATCAGCTGGTTCCAACCATGGAGGAGTTCTCCAAGCTTCTGGGTATACCTGTTCTTGATCAGAAGCCATTCACAGGCTTAGAGAAGGAGCTTAAACCAGAAGTTATTGCTGCAGCTCTACATCTGAAGAAGTCTGACATTGTTCTAGAGACGAGAAGTGGAGTTAAAGGTATTCTTGCCAAGGTATTAGTGGATAAAGCTCAAATGTTCTTGAAGGCTATGAGCTACGATGCTTTTGAGGAGATCTTAGCCTTATTGATTTATGGCTTAGTGTTGTTCCCCAATCCTGATCAGTTCATAGACGTTCATGCCGTCAACATATTCCTGAGTCACAATCCAGTGCCTACCTTACTTGGAGACATCCTACATTCTCTTCACACCCGTACTACAAGGGCAAGAGGAACTTTGATGTGCTGCATACCTTTACTTTCTAGGTGGTTTATTTCTCACCTTCCTCGCTCAGTAATGAAGAATGAGCAAGGGTTCAGATGGTCCAAGAGGATCATGTCACTTTCTCACTCAGACATCCATTGGTGCTCCAGATCTATGGAGAATGTCACCATCATTGACCGTTGTGGGGAGTTTCCTAATGTACCACTTCTAGGCATAAGAGGAGGCATCACCTACAACCCATCTCTAGCTTTACGACAGTTTGGTTACGCCCGGAGCGATGGTCCACATGACATGTTGATTCAGGGCATTGTGTTTGACTACGACAACGATCTTCAGGGTTACCGTCAGAGATTCATACGAGCTTGGGGAAAGGTAAACAGGATTGACAGCAAGACACTGGAGCCTAAGTACACCATTCCTATGGAGGCTTATCTCAGATGGGTACGATTTCGTGCTCAGACACTCATGATGCCATATCCTGCCATCCTACCAGTTACCATGGAACCTGTTGCTGAAGGAGACACAGCTTATACCATCCTTCACCCAGACATGCCTACTGATATGGAAGACTTGCAGAGATCATGGATCCAACTGAAAGAGCAAAGGGATACTTTCGAGGCTCATTACAAAGCAAGCCAAGCAAGGATCCTAGAGCTAACAAAGCTACTTCATGAGGAACGAAACCTCAACTCATACCTCAACACAAAGAGGAAACGTCCATGGGAGACTTAAAACCCCATCTTTTGTACTTATTTCGTTTTCATTTTTTGTAAGCCTAAAAGGCAAAACAAGTTATTACTAATAAAAAGTTACTTTCTTGTTTGTTTAAGCAAATTTAAATCCTGCGGTCCTTGAAAACATTGCATATGCATTCCCATATCATTGCATCACAGGTTCATAATTGTGCACAGGTTTCTCATCTTCTCGCTGTTTATTTCAGCAATGGCTCTTGAACAATCAGTTAAGGATCTCCAGGCACAGAATGCACAGTTCCAAGAGCTGATCCTGAACCTATCCAAGGGGCAGGATGAATTGAAGACACTGCTGGCCAAGAAGACTAAGAAGGCTAGAAGGTCTGCTGGGTTGCTCAACATGGGAAGAAGGTTCAAAGGTCCTGCCAAGACCAAGGAACAGGTTGAAGACTATGAATCTGAAGAATCTGAGCAGGAGAGAGGCAGTCTCCACAACACTATGGGGGACTATGATTCTGAGGCTAACTACTACCATGAGCCTAACGAAGACAAATTCAAGATGCTGGTGGATAGAATGGATGCTATGGAATTACAGAAATCATCTGGGCTGGATTTTGAGGATTTGAGCTTGATATCTGGGGTGGTCATACCCATTGGATTCAAAGTTCCTACATTTGTTGTCTATGATGGGGTCTCTTGTCCCAAATTGCATCTGAGGTCTTATGTCAGAAGAATTCAACCCCACACTGCTGATAAAAAGTTGTGGATCCATTTCTTTCAAGAGAGTTTATCTGGAGCTCAGCTAGAGTGGTATTATCAGTTGGAGAGTGTCAACATCAGAGATTGGAATGACCTTGCTGAAGCTTTCTACAAGCAGTATCAATACAATGCTGACTTAGCCCCCACTCGCATGCAGCTTCAAAGCATGTCTATGAGTGCCAAAGAAAGCTTTAAGGAGTATGCTCAGAAGTGGAGAGACTTAGCTGGAAGAGTTCAACCCCCTTTGACTGATAGGGAGTTGGTTGATATGTTCATGTGTACGCTGAATGGTCCGTTTTACAGTCATCTCATTGGAAGCTCATCATCTGGCTTCACTAAGTTGATCATGACAGGAGAGCGAGTAGAGAATGGTATCAAGAGTGGTAAGATCCAAGTGGGCACTTCTTCATCAGGTGCTGCAAAGAAGCCTCCCACTGGGAAGAAAGAATCTAATGCTGTGTATGGTCAGCCTGATCGTAACAGAAGGCATCAGTCTGTTAGTGCAGTTCATATTTCAAATCCAACTCCTGCAACAACAGAGCAGCCTCAAGGCAACCAACAGAGGGCTAGAAGACAGTTCACGAAGATCAACATGTCAATGGCTCAGGCATTGCAACACTTGTTGAAGGCTGAACTTATTACCCTGAGGGAGGCTCCTCAGAATCCCAATGTTACCTCTCCCAAGTACAATCCCAATGCACGATGTGCATATCATTCAAACTGTCCAGGACATGATACTAATAACTGCTGGGTCTTGAAGAACAAAATTCAGGATATGATTGATGCTGGAGAAATTGAGTTTGATCCACCAGGTACTCCAAATGTGATTACAGCTCCAATGCCAAATCACGAGAAGACTGTCAACGCCATTGATAAAGATATTGATGAAGATCTGCATGTCTATTCAGTTATGGAGTTGAGCACACCATTGTCTGTTATCAAAAAGAGGCTAGTACAAGCTGGGATCTTTCCAGGTTGTCATGAAGATTGTCTATATTGTACCTATAAGCCGGATAGTTGCTTCATTTTGAGAGATGGGATTCAACGTCTCATGGATAAATATACTATAGTGTTTGAAAGAAGACCAGCATCTGTAGAAAGTATGGTGGATCATCTGACTCAGGGTAAGAAGATTGAAGAGGTTGACATGGTTGACAAAGTACCACTAAGAATCACTTCAAAGGGTCCCATTAAAATCACTCATCAGGGCCCAATCAAGATTACTGCTGAAGGTCCTGTGAAAGTTGTCGCTGAAGCCAGAGTAGCTCCTCTGATCATTACCACTCCTGGTCCTATTTCTTATACATCTGACAAAGCTGTGCCTTGGCACTATGGGTCTGATGTTTACATCCATGGTGTCAAGCAGGAGCCTTTACCTGATATGCCTGTTGACATTGATAATATTGCTGGATCTAGCAAGATCACTCGTAGTGGAAGAATCTTCTCTCCTCCAGTTGCTTCTAAGAGTGCAGTTACTCCTGCTGTTACTTCCACCACTGATGCTCGGGGCAAGGGTCCTGTTATTGAGCCTGTATCTACTGATGTGCCAACTGCTGATGACCTCTCTAAGCAGATGGAAGAAGTATTGAAAATCATTCGCAAGAGTGATTATGATATTGTTGATCAGCTGGGGCATACTCCCTCAAAGATTTCTATGCTCTCCCTGTTATTATGTTCTGAGGCTCATGCCAAGTCATTGATCAAGTTTCTAAAGATGGCTCATGTACCCAGTGCAATTTCTGTGGACCAGTTTGAGAATTGTGTTGCTCACCTGACCTATGACAACGGGTTAGGATTTTCTGATGCTGACTTGACCCCTGCCAAGAGGGATCATAACAGGGCCTTGCATATTTCAATTGAATGCAGGGGCACTACCCTGTCTCATGTGCTGATAGACAATGGTTCCTCTCTGAATGTGTTGCCTAAGGAAGTCCTGAACAAGCTGAGTCCTAAAGATACGGTATTGAAGCCCAGTAATATTGTGGTAAAGGCTTTTGATGGTTCTAGAAGAGTAGTGCATGGGGAAATTGATCTTCCAATCAAGGTTGGCTCTCAGGTGTTTACCGCTACATTCTATGTGATGGATATTCGTCCTTCGTACTCATGTCTGCTTGGTCGTCCCTGGATCCATGGGGCAGGTGCTGTGACCTCCACATTACATCAAAAGTTGAGATATCCGGTGAATGGAAAAGTTGTTACTGTCTTTGGAGAGGAAGAATACCTTGTCAGCCATGTAAACGCTTTCAAGTATCTGGAAGTAGAAGGTGAATACATTGAAACTCCATGTCAGTCATTTGAAGTGGTTCCCTGGGCTGTTAAGGATTGTGTGACTCCTCCTGCTGTGAAGAAGGTTCCTGTGGTCATCAGAAACCCTCCAACAATGGCAATGGCCTCCCTCAATGATGCAAAAGCTGTGGTGGAAGAAGGTGGTTGTACTATTTGGGGTCAGCTTCCTGATATTCCATACAAGTCTGACAAGTTTGGTTTGGGTTTCACTGCAGAGTCCCAGAAGGCTGTCCGTCGTGCCCGTGCTGTTCGTATCACCAATCAAGGGGTTATCAATGCTGTGGGAGATCAAGATGAAGACTACAACTTGGAGGCATGGATTTTTCCTACTATGGGTGCTGGACTCAATAATTGGACAGCTGAAGATGTTATCCCTATCTCCTTTAGTCAGGAGTAAATACTATTACTGTGTTATGTTTTTAAATTTATAATTTCTGGAACACTTAAAACTTTCAAGCCATGTGCCTTACCCGGGGCACAATGGTGTGCTTGTTACGGGTTGTCATTTCATTTGCATACTTCATTCAATAAAATCAGTGGACGTTTCGTTTTCGTAAATATAGTGTTCCTTGTCTTTCTTTTTCTTTTATTTTTGCTTTATCAGCTATGTGTTCTTACACACACCCACGTCACTAAAATACAATCCTCATCCACTCTGGATCCAGTTGATAACAGTTCTACTATTGCCAATTACAATTTCGAGAATCCGATCTATCAAACTGAAGACGGAAACGAGGACGATTGTGAAATACCTGTGGAGCTTGCTAGGTTGTTACAACAAGAAGAGAAAGCTATACAGCCACATGAAGAGCCAGTCGAAGTTGTGAATCTGGGAACTGAAGAAAACAGAAAAGAGGTCAAGATAGGGGCTGATTTAGAGGACAGTGTCAAGAGCAGGTTGATTCAGATGCTACGTGACTATGTGGAGATCTTTGCTTGGTCTTATGAAGATATGCCAGGGTTGGATACAGACATTGTGGTTCACCGTTTGCCAGTGAAAGAAGATTGTCGTCCAAAGAAGCAGAAGGTTCGTCGTATGCGTCCTGAAATGTCAGAAAAGATCAAAGCAGAGGTAATGAAACAGTTCAATGCAGGGTTCTTGGCCGTAACTTCTTATCCTCAGTGGGTTGCAAATGTGGTACCAGTTCCTAAGAAAGATGGTAAGGTACGTATGTGTGTAGACTACAGAGATCTGAACAAGGCTAGCCCTAAAGATGACTTTCCACTTCCTCATATTGATATTCTGGTAGACAACACTGCTCAGCATAAGGTATTCTCTTTTATGGATGGTTTCTCTGGTTACAATCAAATCAAGATGGCACCTGAGATATTTGCTAGAACCTCCAATTTTAATGCCACCAGTTGATGGAAGACCCTTGATTATGTATTTAACAGTATTAGACAACTCAATGGGGTGTGTATTGGGGCAACATGACGAGTCTGGTCGAAAAGAGCAGGCAATATACTACCTTAGCAAAAAGTTTACCGACTGTGAAACAAGATACTCACTGCTCGAGAAAACTTGCTGCGCTTTGGCATGGGCTGCTCGCCGACTAAGACAGTATATGTTGACCCATACTACCTTGTTGATTTCGAAGATGGATCCAATCAAGTACATATTTGAGAAACCTGCTCTCTCCGGAAGAATTGCAAGATGGCAAATGATCTTGACGGAATATGATATACAGTATACTACTCAGAAGGCCATTAAGGGGAGTGTTGTTGCTGATCATTTGGCTCATCAAGCAGTAGATGATTACCAGTCAATGAATTTTGAGTTCCCTGATGAAGACATTATGTCTGTTACCAAAGAACCTGGACAATATGACGAACCTGAACAAGGATCCCGATGGACTATGGTTTTTGATGGTGCCTCCAATGCACATGGTAATGGTGTTGGTGTTGTGATTAGTTCCCCTGAAGGTTGTCATACCCCGATTACTGCCAGACTTTGTTTCTATTGTACCAATAACATGGCTGAGTATGAGGCATGTATCATGGGTATGCAAGTTGCTATTGATATGAAGATTCAGTTCCTTGAGGTGTATGGAGATTCAGCTCTGGTAGTAAGTCAGATTAAAGGAGATTGGGATACAAAGCATGATAATCTCATTCCTTACAGAGAACATGTGTTGTCTTTGATCCCACATTTCATAGAGATTACTTTTGGACATATTCCACGAAGAGAGAATCAGTTGGCAGACGCATTGGCCACCATGGCATCTATGTTTGAGATCAGCTGGGATGATGAAGCTCCCAAGATTACCATTGATAGATTTGAGAAGCCTGCATACTGCAATGAGATTGACACTGAAGGGGCAGAGGAGAAGCCTTGGTTCTATGAAGTGAAAAACTATCTTGAAGCTCAGGAGTTCCCTGAAGGGGCATCTGTCAAAGATAGGAAGTTCCTGAGAAGGTTTTCTGCTAAGTTCTTTCTGAGTAATGGCATTCTGTATAAGCGTAATCATGATTCAACTATGCTTCGTTGTGTGGATAAGAAGGAAGCTACAGAAATTATGGAAGAGATGCATGATGGGACCTTTGGCACTCATTCTAGTGGTCATACCATGGCAAAGAAGATTTTGAGAGCAGGTTACTATTGGTCTACCATGGAAGCTGATTGCTATCAACACTCCAGAACATGTTACAAATGTCAAATTTATGCTGATAAAGTACATGTACCTCCATCTCCATTGAATGTGTTGACTGCTCCTTGGCCCTTTGCCATGTGGGGCATTGATATGATTGGTGAGATCAAGCCTACTGCTTCTAATGGGCATCGTTTCATCCTGGTTGCTATTGATTACTTCACGAAGTGGGTAGAGGCAGCTTCATTTGCATCTGTGACTAAGAATGTGGTGGCTCGGTTCATTAAGAATAATCTCATATGTAGGTATGGTATCCCTGAAAGGATTATCACTGACAATGGCTCTAATCTGAACAACACTATGGTTACTGATCTCTGTACGCAGTTCAAGATTAAGCATCACAACTCTTCTCCGTATCGTCCAAAGATGAATGGGGCAGTTGAAGCTGCTAATAAGAACATTAAGAAGATTGTACAGAAGATGACTGTTACTTACAAGGATTGGCACGAGATGTTACCATTTGCTCTGCATGGTTATCGTACTACAATACGTACTTCAACAGGGGCAACCCCATTCTCCTTAGTCTATGGTATGGAAGCAGTTCTGCCTATTGAAGTTCAGATCCCCTCCTTGAGAATTATGAAGGATGCAGGCTTGGATGAAGATGAGTGGATTCAGACTCGACTTGACCAGATAAATTTGATTGATGAGAAAAGGTTAGCAGCAGTTTGTCATGGCCAGATGTACCAGAAACGGATGATCAAAGCTTTTAACAAGAAGGTTAAGCCAAAGGTATATCAGGCTGGTGACTTGGTAATCAAGCGTAGCATATTACCACAGGGTGACCCTAGGGGCAAGTGGACTCCAACATATGAGGGACCATTTGTAGTCAAGACAGTGTTCTCAGGAGGTGCCATGATACTGACTACAATGGATGGTGAAGACTTCCCACAACCTGTAAACGCAGACATAGTTAAAAAATACTACGCATAAAAAGAGACCCGCTAGGTTGACAGGCCTAGGCAAAAATAAGGGCATCCCGGCAAACCAAAAGGGTTTGGGCAAAAATTAGGGATATATATATAAAAAGATGTACACCCGGCAAGTCGAAAACCTGAAAAGGCGGCTTGGGCAAAAAAGGGTATCCCGGTGGATTGAAAACCTGAAAGGGCAATCCAGGCAAAAGTTAGGGATTAAAGCGTATGACTATGTCTCGTTTGGATCACTCATGAAACTGCAACCAGTTGTACTACTTACTCAAGCTCAAACAGATAAAGCTCAATCCAATCGTTTCCGTCTCAACAGCAAGAAGATGAGATACTTGAGTGGCAATAGTAGAATTGAAACTCAATAGGATTATTTCCCACATAGCTGATTCTTTTTGTAAAACTTCATGACAAAATTCTCTTACTAGGGTTTATGTCTCCTTGTACAAACTTATCCGTGTATGGGTCACTTTTGATATAAATAAATTCCATCTTTTGAATCCAGATTTACTTTTACCCTATTTACATAAGCGAAACGTCCATTGGTTGTGTTTGAATGTATGTATGCCTTTGAATATGATTGATGTTTACCAGAAACGCATGTATGCTTTTAATATGATTGATGTTTACCAGAAATGCATGAAAATGCAGTAATAGTATTTACTAAGGACGAACGAGGGAAGGATTTCAACGAAGCTTCGCCGGTTCATCTTTACAAGACAGTTACAAACCATCAGTAGGACTAATCCATTTTCACAAAGTCTAATCTCCCCTGGAATTTATATCCATCTCTTTTATCCTCATACGGATATACGGGAAATTACTTTCCAATAAGGGCACGATGAACGAAGACGGGATGTTATACTTATCCTACTATCAAACGAAAACGAAGGTTATCTATACCCTACTATCCCCAACAACGGGAGGTTATCTATACCTTGTTATCCCCAACAACGGGAGGTTATCTATACCTTGTTATCCCCAGCAGACGGAGGGTTATATATTCTTCATCAACGAATCGGGATTTATTTTCCTTGGCCAGCAGTTGTTATACAAGGATATCCAGACACTTCCAGCAGTGTCATAGCATACATACATCATTTACATCATACCATAACATATATGTCTATAGTACATTACCTAAGTGCATCATGTCATACATGCATACATAAAGCATAAACTAATGTTGTTATACAGAATGCTACCTTGTTTTCAGGTTAATTATCCAACAAACAAGCTTATGATCTTTGGGACTGCTTTATTGTAACCTCAGGGTTACTTTATCCTCCTGATGAGCTTCTTATTACTTTGGGACTGCTTTATTGTAACCTCAGGGTTATTTTATCCTCCTGATAGCCTCTCATGACTTCAAGACTGCTTTAGAGTTATCCATTGCTCTATCCTCCTGAAATTACATTATTATTTCAAGACTGCTTTAGAGCTATCCATTGCTCTATCCTTTTGAAATCATCACTTCAAGACTGCTTTAGAGCTATTGATTGCTCTATCCTCCTGAAGACATATCACATTATTATTTCAAGACTGCTTTAGAGTTGTTGATTGCTCTATCCTCCTGAAGCCATTCTATTACTTCAAGACTGCTTTAGAGCTATTGATTGCTCTATCCTCCTGAAGCCATTATTACTTCAAGACTGCTTTAGAGCTATTGATTGCTCTATCCTCCTGAGGTCAGATCATCACTTCAAGACTGCTTTAGAGCTATTGATTGCTCTATCCTCCTGAAGACATATCACATTATTATTTCAAGACTGCTTTAGAGCTGTTGATTGCTCTATCCTCCTGAAGCCATTCTATTACTTCAAGACTGCTTTAGAGCTATTGATTGCTCTATCCTCCTGAAGCCATTATTACTTCAAGACTGCTTTAGAGCTATTGATTGCTCTATCCTCCTGAGGTCAGATTTATCACTTCAAGACTGCTTTAGGGTTATCATTATTGATTGCTCTATCCTCATGAAGACATGCTGTTACATCAGTATTACTCCAGACTCCTGACAGTTCTCATTATACTACTGAAGAACTTTCCCCTAGTGGCATCTTTAAGCCCACTCAATCATGTTCAACCAACCACCAATATCACTCCATGCACTGGTGAGTGCAAATTTTTGGGCTTTTGTGTTCAATCCCCTTCAACCTTCCAGGTTACGACTGGCAAATATACCAATCTAACCCCTCAGGTTTCAGAAAATTGAACAGGGGCAGCTGTTGCACCCCAAAATTTGCCCTCACAATACAAGACTTTGTGTTCCAAGAAGGTTCACAAGGTTCACAAAATTCACAATTGGTCAGAAGAGTTGACAATTCCCTCAGACAATGCACCTCCTAAGCAGTGCATCCAAAACTAGGGTTTTGACTTTAATCAGGCTAAATGGACTTCCAAGACTTCAAGTGAGCTTCATAACATCTTATATGTGTATAAGAACCCCCATGTCAAGTTTCAAGACTTTTCTCAAAAGTTTGCTCAGTCAGATGATCAGATAAGTCAAAAGCAGTCAATGCAGTTAAAAGGTCAAACTGAGGTCAACTGTGGTCAAACCAAAGTCAAACTTCATGATTTTTTTTTTGCCAACATCAAAGAGAGGTTGGGTGAGAAATATTATCATAATAACTGTAATACCCCAAATTTTGCCCTAAGATTTGTCGTCGCGTTTCATTGCATTTAATCAATTACTAACAAATTTGTGTAGTCGTTTGACTTTTTGCAGGTAAATATCATATGGCATGCATATTTTTTCTAAAAAGTAAAAATGGCACAATTGGCAGGAGGACATGTGTAAGGAGTTATGAGTGTGAGAGGTTGAGAGTTCGAATCTCACCTTTGTCACTTTTTTTTGTTTTTTATTATTTTTACTCTAAATTTTTCTATCTTTCATTAAAAAAATAACAAAAATAGTTTTTTATTATTATTTAATTATTATTTTCGTATTTTAATTAAATCATTTTTTAAAATATTATTTTTTTCACTTTTTTCTAAATTATTCATAAAAATATCCAAAAATCATAAAATAAAAAATATTGAAAAAAATTTTGTTCTTTTTATAATATTTTTGATTTTAGGAATAAATAGGATTATTAGTTTTTATTTTAAGTTTATTTTAATTATTTTAAATTATTTAAATTTTATTTTTTCTTAACTAATTATTTAGTTTGGGCTTTAAAATGGGCTTTAGGGACATTATTGACAATTTGGTGTTAACCCTAATTTGTTCCCTATATATACATGTGTTGCCTTGTTGGAAAAGAGGAGAGAATGAAAAAAAACCTAAGAGGAGTGAGTGCCGTTTGCCGTTATTTAGTTTTCTTCTTCATCCATTACTATTGTTTCTTTTTCTTCATCGTTTACCGTTATTTCTTTTCCTTCATCTATTACTGTTGTTTATTTTTCTTCATCTTTACCGTTATTTCTTTTTCTTCATCTATTACTGTTACGTTTATATATATAATTTTTAAATTGTTAGAGTTTATATATATATATATATATATATATATATATATATATATATATATATATATATATATATATATATATATATATATATATATATATATATATATATATATATAAGAATAATTTTTGATCGAATTATGTCGATACGATGTTTGCACATTTGTGTGCATGACGCGTGACATTTGTGTTAGTTCGATCTGGTTGCGATGATCGCATTTTTGTGTGAGCAATAATACTATTTTTTGCTTAATTTCTTTTTCTTTGCGATAAATTTTGTTTCGTCCAATTTAGATCTGGTTGCGATGAGCGCATTTCTGCGTTAGCAACATTGTTGGGTTATTTGGCACATTTAAAATTCATTATTGCTTTATTATTATTATTATTATTATTATTATTATTATTATTATTATTATTATTATTATTAGTATTATTATTATCATTATTTATTATTATTATCATTATTATCATTATTATTACCATTATTATTATTATTGTTATCATTAATTTATTAAAACTTGTTATAATATAAAAATCTGTTTTTTTAAAATAAATAACATTAACATCTTTTCCAAATTAATATGAAAACCTATTATTTTTAAGAAAAACTTTTTTTTAGATAAATTTAAAATAATAACTAAAATCTTTTTTTTTTATAATAACTAGAACCGTTATTTATTTTATTTTATTATTGTTCAATTCAAATTTCATTATCATATTGTATCTGCTCCTCTCATGTAACCTCGCGAACTTAACAATCGCTCTTTAAATTCTGCCTTTAAATTTCTGCTTGCATGGTTTAAATTATGACATTATCTCTCTGTTTGCAATTCAATTATCTCACGCGTTTACCATTATTTCTGTCACACTACGCACTGCCGAAGGAATTAGGTCTAGCTTTTGACCGCCGTGTCAATAGTCCTCACCTTCAACCCTTACACCTTTTCAACCCTAAATTTTCACAAATGCCTCACCGCAGGCAAGATTACAATTTTACCCCTAGCTTTAGGTCAAAGAGCCGCCGCGCTCATTTTAGGGTTTCCCGCCGTGGAATCCCTAATTTAACCCTAATTACAACTTAACATTTCAACGTAGAGATTTGGAGTTTCTACACTCCACGTAAGCGTGTCCTTAAGATGCGTTTATTCCCCTTGAGACCTTGACCACAGTCAAGAAGTTTCTAACCTCCCTTTTGAGGGGAACTACGATTACTCTGATTCCACTCCCGTAAGGATACGTAGGCACAAGATGCGATGTCTTGCCGAGTAAACTTAGAATTAACCCCCTTTATTATTTATTATTGCTTATTTATATTTTATTTATCTTTGCTATTTAATTATTTTGCTTATTATTTTGTAATTGTTTCTTGGATGTAAAGTTGTTTAATTATTTAATTATTATTATGGTTAGTAATAAGGGAGTGCAACAACATGTATGTAATATTAAAATAAATTTAGATCACTTTTAAATAAAGATAATTAAAATAATCACGTCACACACGTAAGTCGATTTTAATCGCCGTCTCACTTCCTAAGGATATCCCTCAAGTTGCCTATGAATATTGGTTAAGTGGGGTGTATAAAGCAAGTCCCTCAAAAAGAAAATCATCAAAGTCCCTTATGGTTGCCTTTACGAATCGAGTCCCTTTCGAAAAATGATGATAGTCCCTCCAGTTTGCTTATTACACCCCACAATGGCCTTCAAAAATCCAATTGTCCCTCACATGTCCCTTAACATCCAAAGTAAAGACTACCTACTCCATTTTAGTAGGGATAGTCTTACTAAGGAAAGGATAAAGAATAAGAAAGACCTTAAAACATTAGGGTAGGCTACTCCTAGATACTTGCTCACTTCAAAACTTTTTCACACTTAAACAAATTTCCAACAAAATTTTCAAACAAGTTTTTCTCACATCCATACACGGATTATTATTAAACTATTCTGAAATTTTTTGCTATTCACACACTACACTTTCAAAACAATTCAAAAGTGAGCTTAAGTACCTAAGAGCCCATGGATAACCATGGATGAAAAGGGTGCTAACACCTTCCCTTTTCATAACCTACCCCCCGGACCCAAAATATTCTCTAAGGTCTTTCCTGTTCTTTTATAACCTTTCCTTATGGATAAAATAAAAGTCGGTGGCGACTCTTGCTATCCGCAACATTGTTTAAAGTCAGTTCTCCCACCGTGTTACACCCTCCCATCGTCTACTGATAGACGGAGACACCATCCCGCAGGAAAACAATAATCATACTCACATCGTCTAATGATAGGCGGAAAGACACCATCCCGAAGGAAAACAAATATCCATACTCATATCGTCTAATGATAGACGGAGAGACACCATCCCGAAGGAAAACCATATCCATACTCACATTGTCTAAAGATAGACAGAAAGACACCATCCCGAAGGAAAACAACATCCATACTCACATCGTCTAATGATAGACGGAGAGACACCATCCCGAAGGAAAACAATATCCATACTCACATCGTCTAAATATAGACAGAAAGACACCATCCCGAAGGAAAACAATATCCATACTCACATTGTCTAAAGATAGACAGAAAGACACCATCCCGAAGGAAAACAATAACCATACTCACATTGTCTAAAGATAGACAGAAAGACACCATCCCGAAGGAAAACAATATCCATACTCACATTGTCTAAAGATAGACAGAAAGACACCATCCCGAAGGAAAACAGTACCCATGCTCACATTGTCTAATGATAGACAGAAAGACCCCATCCCGAAGGAAAACACTAACCATACTCACATCGTCTAATGATAGACAGAAAGACACCATCCCGAAGGAAAACAATATCCATACTCACATTGTCTAAAGATAGACAGAAAGACACCATCCCGAAGGAAAACAATATCCATACTCACATTGTTTAAAGATAGACAAAAAGACACCATCCCGAAGGAAAACAATAACCATACTCACATTGTCTAAAGATAGACAGAAAGACACCATCCCGAAGGAAAACAATATCCATACTCACATTGTCTAAAGATAGACAGAAAGACACCATCCCGAAGGAAACCGTTAGCGGAAGGAGAACCATGTTCATCACCACCCATCAAATTTCAGAATCTTTTCGTCTATAGGAATCGATGGAAAGAACAATATCTTCAAAGGGGCCACATCATCAATAAGGATTGACAGGAAGAAAAACCACCTCCAAAGAGCCATGCCGTTGATAAGGATCAACAACTAGGAAAACCAAACATTCGTCAAAGAGCCTCGACGTCAATAAGGATCGACGATTAGAAAAACCTTCTTGAAATGTCATCTCGTCCAATAAACAGAAAGAACGCCGATATCTGAAAGATCGCCTTGAAACCTCTCAACGTCTAAAGATAGACGGAGAAAACCATATCCAAACTCACGACGTCTAATGATAGACAGAGAAGGCTTGCTAGGGGAAATACATCGTCAATGTGAACTGACGGGAAGAGAAGTCTGTCAATATCAGACGACTGATAAGTAGAGCATAACCGTTGTATGATCTGAGAATCGAATACCAAAGAGCTGTCTGAATAAAGCTGCTGGATAAATGCCCCTGAACTGATTACAGAGTACTTCATGTTGCCACTGAAGGCTGATAGAAAAACTGGCTTACGCTTCCTATGCATATGCGTATGCTTGAATTTTTCTATGGCGTAATGCTCCATATGGGATGGAAATGCTACGCATTTGAGGATGAAATGCAAGTATGATGCAAATATGATGATAGATGCAAATGCAAATGCGGGCTCGGGTCGCTGGAGAAGTTGGATACAGAAAACCGCTTCAGCAAAATAAATGCTGAAGACAAAGCCAACTCCGCTGGGGATAACCAGGCATCACAGAATTGTTCCAGCAAAATAAATGCTGGAAAAGTGAAGCCAACTTCGCTGGGGAATAACTGAATGTGCCAATCATGATTGGACTTCTGTCAGGGATAGATTACCCGTGCCAATGAAAATTGGACTTGCGCTGGGGAAAACAGACGGAGTCTTCCTGCGTACCCATGAGTATTGAATTTTGAAACTGATGTGCCACCACAAGTTGGGCCTCACAGTGATTGCCAATATGGACTGGACTTCCTGAAAATTGCCAATAAGGATTGGGCTTTAGGCTATCTGTGATGGGTCATATATGATTGATACTGAACAATATCCTGTCTGAATTCACAATTTCTGATTGAAGGGTCAATAGATGGTAACACGACTTCCCGACATTCGACTCACACTTGGAGATTAGCTGAATTTGCTCGAATAGCTCTGAGTAATTCTGATGACACGGAGAAGAACAATTCCTTCGCTTCTGATATGCCCCAGCCTGTGGAACCTCTATGGGGATAGTCCTCAAAAGGAAATCTGAAAATCTGTACCCTGATGGTCTGATATGAAATGCCCCAGCATTCTGAACCTCGGCAAAATGCTTCAAATCAAATGCCTCTCGAATAAAGAATAACTTCTGCATTCTTAGGATGGCCTGCCCCTGTCTGCAATGACTTTGCCCCTGATTGGCTGATTCAGTGTAGTGACTCTAGCTACGAGAGATTTACCGAATCTCGACCTGATTTCCCCAGAATAACGACTTTGGATGGCTGACCTCACTGGGGATCACTTGATAATAGCTTGCCCCGGCTCTCGGAACATTCGGCATCCTGCATTCTATCCTGATCAGAATTTCCACTGTAGGAAACTTTCCTGCTGTCAAGCGCTTACTCGTAAGTAAAACCAGTTGTTCTGCATAAAAGATATATTAATGCAATGCATATGACAGTTTTAACATCCAATCTGTTCACTGGAAAAATGGAAAAAACCGTTTATGACACATAATGCACAAATCATTTATCAAAATATCAACATCAGTACCAACATGGTAAGAAGAACCCTTTTAGGAGTCAGCTTCGACGTGATCTTTACCGATGTATGCCTTCGAAAAAACCCTGCTTCAATTAGGACTTTTGAAGGTTGTAACATGGCCAGGTTCACGGTTTTGAAAAAAAGGATAAAGGCTCAAATTTTAATTTCAACCCACCCATTCTCCTTGATGTTCTCCGATCTTACGTTCAGCTAATTCGACCTTAGCGCTCACCTCTTAGAGGTTGAAAGATAGGAGTGATAGTTCGAGAAACTATGATTTTGGAATGACAGTCACTCGCTCTTCGTCTTTGACACTTGGGGTCACACGACTCGTATCTCATTTGAGGACTTTTCTTTTGTAATCCTTTTCATCTTTTTCTTTCCCTAATTTTTGCCTGGACTGCCTCTTTTGAGTTTCTTTTGACTTTCCAGTCCAGCGGGATGCCCTTTTTTTTGCCTAAGTCGTTTGCTTTCAAGTTTTGACTTAGCGGGCTTTTGACTCTTTTCGGTTTTCATTTTTTTTTCCGACCAAGTCGTGTGACACTTGTTGTCTGACTCTTTGGGGAATAATGTGACTGTGTCACTCCTGACGCTTAACCACTGTGGCTTTTTAGGCACGACCTATAGAGGTGTGATTGATCCTCGAACGGACACTCCTTTTGCAATTTGGGCGCTCGGTCAAACTAGCCAACACCTACCCTGCCCCAGGTTGAGATTGAGGGTTTTTCATTTTCAGAAAGAAATGCTACTACTAGGCTCAAAGGGGTTAACAAGGGATTATCTTCCTTATGTCTCCGGTGTTTAGGGATTTGAAACAATGCCTATACATCATCAGCAAGTTTTATTTCAAAGGCATACAATATCGGAAGCTTGCATGTCGTTCATTTTCGTCATCCTCCCCGGATTCCGCTTAACCAAGCGTTGGATATCTGTAAAAATCAATTAGTGAACACGAATGGATTTAATCAAAACATGCATATTCATTTCATTATCATCAATTGAATGAAAACAACAAGTTTTACAAACAAGATTGCAATTTAACAAGAAAGAAACTACAAACATAAAGAAATGACAAGATGAAACACAGGAAAACGTCAGCTTCCGAGAACTGGGCTTTCACATCTGATTTGCTGCTGAACCAGCCATCTCCAACGATGCCTTTCGAAACCATACTGCTTAAAACGGATGTCGGGTGAATTGCCTTTCTGACTTCATTGGGCTCTGTCTAGCACACAGGTTTGACCGATAACGATAAGGATGCTGACCCTGGAAAGGAGTTGACGTCTGCTGCGAAGACTAGACAGATTGTTGACTTTGATCAGTCAAACCACTTAGAGGTCGAGTCTGAATCATCAGGGACTCCTTTTGTTCGAGCGCTTTCATCCTCAGGCTTGGTCTAGGCAGCAACTGAGGACAGGGGGATTCTGACACCAATGATTGCAGAATATACTTCTGATCTACGGCAGCTTCGGGAACGTCCATCATTTTAGCACCAACTGGGGTAAGACCATTAGGTACAATTACGCCGCCCGGCGTGAGTTCAATAACTTTTGCGTCAATCAAGTCCTGAATGTTGTGCTTAAAAGTGTGACAACTTTCCACATCATGTCCGGGTGCCCCGGAATGAAATTCACACTGCTTACTAGTGTCATACCCATAAGGAAGCGTCGTTCCTGTGAGTGGTTCCAATGTTCTTTTTTCAACCAGGTTCAAACTCAATAAAGTCTGAAAGAGCTTAGCATATGTTGAAGTCGGCGCCTCAAATACCCTCCTTGACCTTCGCCGAACCGGATGTATCTTTTTTTGTTGTTGTTGGTGTCGATCAACACGTCTTTTAAGCTCAGGTTCCACAGGCACGAGTTCCACAAGCACAGGTGGAACAAACTCCTTCACTGCGGCTTCAGATAGCTGATCATCCTCTTTCCTAATCACATTCTTGACTACTTCCATGATCAAGCTCATTTGGGTCTTCAGCTGATTATTTTCCTCTTTGAGTATCTTCTGATCCAGACGCAACTCTTGCATGTCTTTCATCATCTGCCTTAGCTGGCTTCAGACTTCAATCAATTCAGCCTGATTCTGTTCCATATCTCTGAGGGAATTCCTGCAACAAACTAGAGGTAGGAAATAAGACCCACGGTTCTGATGTACCTGTTATGTGAGAATGCAATGCAGAAATCAAACACATATTCAAAACAAGACAAAGAAACCCCAAGCTATGAGCACGGAGATAAACACCTCACACCACTATGTAAAGCCAACCAGAGTAGCAAACAAGCACACCCAAGTACAAAATACAATGACCCCAGTCAACAAGTCTGGTGGTGGTCAACAAACAACAATGCACGAAAGCTAAACAGATGCGACGCCCAGCGCAGAAACCTCTAGCAACTTCCCCCATATTAAACTGAGCTCTCAGTTGGACATTCTTCCAAACATACACTCTCAGTGGAATATTCCATATCATTGACTGACGAACCCACACAACTGGATGAAGGATAATCAATAATCCGAACAAAACCCTGAGGTGTGATGAAGATCTTGTTAGAGTCTAGCAGATTCTGAACTTGGCTTCTAAGCACTTTACAATCATCTGTCGAATGCCCCTGTACCCCAACATGGTACTCACAGCGGGCGCTGGCATCAGAACCTGGAGGATAAGGCAGGATCATGGGATTAGTCTCTTTCGGCACTATTAATCCACTTTCGACCAAATCTGGCAACAACTGACTGTACAACATCGGTAGCTGAGTAAACTGCCTTTCAAGCTTCCTTGGTCGTTGTCGGGCGTGACGACGCGGCTGACGATAATATGACTGCTGGTTTGAAGTGTCTGAAAACTAAGCCTGAGACGCTAGAGATTCTGAGACAACATCTCTTCCTTCTTCCCACTCCTCTTGAGAACTGAGAACTGATCCATTCTTATCAACTGGGATATAAGGAGCCTCTCGAAGCTTTCCATTCTTGAGTCCTCTCTCAACAAGCTCTCCTATTCTCATCAAGCCTTCAAAGCTTGTACAACTGAACATCATGTCATAATAACGGCCCTTCAGAGTACCCAAAAAGAGGCTAACCATTTCTCTCTCCTGAATCGGTGGTTGAACACGAGCAGCCAATTCTCTCCATCTTTGCACATACCCCCTAAAGGATTCATTCTCCGCACGACATAATTCTTGCAAATGCACGCGAAAAGGAGCCATTTCTAGATTGTAGTCGTACTGCTTCACGAAGGCATTGGATAAGTCCGACCATGATTTAATGCTATCACTCTTCAAGTGCAGGTACCAGTCCAAAGATGCTCCGATCAAACTATCTTGGAAATAGTGAATCATGAGCTTGTCATTGGTGATATGTGAAGTCATTCTTCTGCAGAACATAACCAAATGTAGCTTCGGACAACTATCCCCTTTGTACTTCTCAAAATTGGGCATTTTGAACTTCGGAGGCAATACAAGACCTGGCACAAAACACATGCCCGCAGCATTCAGATCAAGGGTATTCTTATTCCCCAGGGCAGCAATCTGATCTTCCAACGTCTGAAGTCTTCTCATATACTCAGCAGTCCTTGGGTCCTGAATATTAACCTGCGGAACAAATCTTGGAGATGGAACAATCCTTGGAGAATCTGGCGTAGAGAAAGTGGAATTGTGACACTCTGCGTCATTGAAAGAATATGGACCTCTGACAGGGGTTTGCACTGGCTGACCAACATTATTCATCTGAGCTCTTTGACCATTGTTTCCTCCTCCATTTATAGCTGTTATGGCTTCCATGACCTGACTCACCTGGTGCTTCAACAATTCAAACTCCGCCCGAGTAACCACCAAGTTCTGCTCTCCCGAAGCCATGATCTTTCCAGATGCTAACTCAAGTCCAATGCGAATGTCAGGAACTCAACTGGTGACGGACAAAAACGGGTAAGCTCCCTGTTCCGGCTGAGGATGAATATGCAAAATGAAATGCAAATGCAAACAGTCATGCAAAATGTCAAATGCACACACAAGGGACCGAGTGTGCTGCTGAGAAGCCCAATCCACCATACTGGTCTTAATCAGACCCATAACACTGCTCAAGCCTGGTCTCAACAAATCAAAACAATACTCCAACCTGGTCTCCAACAGACCCCATAACGCTGTCCTCAAATATCAACACCACTGAATCTCAATCAAGAAAACCGGTAATCTGGAGGTCAAGTTACCTGCATGCCCCAACCCCTCTCACAGGTAGGTGTCCTAATAACTGACACAAGGTATGGCATCCTATGCGGTCGTTGGCATCACAGACTTTCAAGACGGATGATACGATACCCAGAAGGTGTGGCATCATCATGTCCTGAAGAGGCCTCACTTAGCCAACTTCCAAATGATCGGTCCCCGGAGTCGACAATCCAACTAACCAACAACCCCCTCAACCCGAAGGGTTGAAAAAGAAGTCAACCAGAAGAACCTCGTCCGAGCGTGGATTTCATGAGACACTAGTACATGCAAAGCATGCACGCGCCCACTAATTTCCACTCTAATTCTAGGTGCACTCAAGCCCAGGTCCGGCTTATCTCTCAATCATAGAACCCCCTCATACCCACAGCAATAATCACAATAAAATAATGCTGAAAGTAAAATATAGAAAACGTGAATCCATACAAAATCCACGACGGGAAAACAAGCGCTAGGATTGACTCGCATAGGGAACCGTTGGAGTCCCCAGCAGAGTCGCCAGTTGTCGCTACTGCGAAAATCGGCGCCGGCTGAACAGAAGAGTCGCCACCGTGCGTTATTTATCCCCAAAGGAGGGAAAGGAAACGCTCGAAGTAAACCTACCGCAAAGACAGGAAAGGAATGGTCATCGCAACCAAATCTTGGATTCGGGAGTCGGTTACGCAAGGGGAAGGTATTAGCACCCCTCACGTCCGTCGTACTCGATGGAATCCACGCTTAGTGAAGTGAGAGAGCTAGGGTAAGGAAAGGGAGAAGCTAGGAAGAATCATTATTGTTGAAAATCTTTTTCAAGAAATATAAGGTAAGAGTGAGGTTTTAATTATCTAAGGGATTGTATGATGATGATGGGTAGATTATGTCATGCTTATGTTGTGTTTCGTTTTCTCTATGTATGGTAATTGTTGCAATATTGCAATTGTTGGATTAAACAATTGTTTTGATGAATTATGAGTGGTGTATTGATGCTATAATTGTGATTTATCATTGAATTGTTGTGTTATTGCTATTGTAATTATGCAATTGATGGAATTGTATGAGGTAGATGTTTTGTTGTTGATGATAGTATCGTACCTCAAAAAATACGATCATTCACAATGGACTCAGAAAATTGTTAATTTTCGAAAAAAGTCGCAACCGAACTTTATTCGTCCCAATGAAGGAATAGGAAAATATTGGAAAAACCCTTAAAATTAAATGTTCATCGCAACCAAATTCGGATTCGAGAGTCGATTACGCGAGGGGAAGGTATTAGCACCCCTCACGTCCGTTGTACTCAACCAGAACCTCTTAGATAGATTTGTAATTGAATGTTAGCACATGTTTATTTACTTTCTTCGAATAATAACAAAACTAAAGGAAAGCAAAAGGAAATCACTAAAGGGGAAAAGGGATGGTTATTTACAAGAGTGCTCGCAAAGGATTTGGGCCCTTTTGCCTACGCACCTTGTTGCACCCCAAAATTTGCCCAACACTTCTTCACCTAGCTTATGTTTCATTTCATTCACATTAGCATTATCATTTGCATTTCATTGACATGTATGCAGGAGATCAAGAGGTATGATTACCAATCAAGGGCTACACAAGAGTTTAAAGCTAGCTAAGAAGGTTATTCAGGTGTTCAAGGGTTGATAGCCTTGTCAGAGAAGTTAAAAGATCCTCAGAGAGAGTGGTTGAAGCCAAGTGTGTAGGTCTCCTAACTTGAGAGTTGTGGAAAGCCATCAGATGATTCTGAAGCCATGAAGTTAGACTTGAGGTCTTGAGAGAGCTCATGATAAGTGTTGAAGATCACTTTGAGGCCTAGACAGGTCATTGTGCAAGGTTAAGAAGCCTCAGCCATGAGTGGTGCAGCTAGGGTTTGACTGGGTCAACCCTAAGTCAACTGAGGATTTGAAGGAAGGTTGAGACCTAATCCAAGAGCCATGTGATCATGGATTGATACATTGAGATTTTATAAGGATGATTTCAAGGTTAACTCATCATGATTGAAGAGTTTGAGAAGTTTCAGGCTAGGGTTTCTAAGGCTTGACAGTGTAAAATCCCCTAGTTTGACCCCTATCTTCAAGGAAATTTAGCTCAAGATATGATTGTCATCTAATCTTGACCCCAACATGATTGTTGTATAGCATGGTCTTAGCTTTAATTTGAGTGCTAGAAGTCCTTGATAGGATTTGTAGAACTCAAGTTATGGCTTTGACAAGTTACAAGTCATCTGAGGAATGTGAATTTGGAGCTTGAAAGTTACCCAACTTGCATGAAACTTTTGCCCTAGAAGGATGATTCCTATGAACTCTTGGTCAACATGAATGTTGTTCCTTATCCTCTTAGATTTCTAGAGAGTACTATAAGTCCTTGATAGAAGTTGTAGAACTCAAGTTATGGCTTTGACAAGTCAAGGGTATTTTGGACATTTGGTGATTATAGGTCATTTGTGATCATAGGCCATTTTCACCAACATAGAGGCCTCAAATGAAATTTTGTTCGACTAGAAAGTTGCTCAAAAAGGTGTTTTAACCTTGACCATGCATCAAGGAGGTATTTAAATGGCTCAAGGAGAGACTTGGTTCAAGAAATTTTGAAAAAGGAAGAATTAAAAGGATTTAATGGCCAAAAATTCAAATAATTCATTTTGTGACCAAATGAAACAAAATTATAGGTCAAATTGATTGGAAAAATGATTTTAGAAACAATGGCAATGTTAGAATTTTGATTTTAGGTCATTTGCATAACACTCCATTTCATTTCTTCATGATGAAGCAACATATCCAATTCATACCTTTGGCTTGCAAACAAGGAAGATAACTCACTAAACTCATTCAATATCTCATGAGAACTTGATTACAAACATAGCCATGCCAAGAGGGAGTCAGAATGGTGATTTCCATGTATGATATTTTGAAGAGATTTTGAAAATCCAAAATCTCATTTGGATGGATCTAGAAGTTTCTAGACAATCCCAATCACTTCTATATAAGTCATTGAGTGAACTCAGCCATTTTTTTGGGAAGGAATTGAAGCTGGTTGCAGAAAGGGAGATCAAAGTTTCATGAATTCAAGTTGAGATCGAGTTTTCAATTCAAGGAAGAACCAAGCCAATTTGAGGTGTGCATTAGCTTCAGAGGGAAATTTGGAGTGAATCTGGATTGTTGTGGAGGTTGAATCGTGCAAGAACCACTTCTGTTGCAAGCTTGAACACAGGTTGGTGCATTTCTTGATTATGCATGATTTAGGCAATGATAGATAGAAATTCATATGCGGTTAGGATCATGATGATGAGTAGTTGGATTTAGGATGTTTAATTGCTTGATTAGAGATGATTTAGGTCAGATACCATTTTTGGTCAAGATTGATATTTCACGATTCATGCGTTTTGAGGATGAATAATTGGTATGGTTGAATTGCTGGGAAGATTCTGGTCAAGATTCATTCAGGAATCGTGGCAAATGGTTGGCTGTAGAGGAAGTTAGGGTTCTGCAGGGGTGGCCGGAAAAGCCATCGGCGATGGCTGGTTCGCGTGCAGGTTGCAGGTTCAAATTGGGGACGATGAACAAGAGCCCTCAGATTAGGGTCTGACCTTTGACTCAGGCAGTGGATGAATGGCCACGATTGCACCTCAAACTCTGAAGAGAGATTTCCCAATGAAATGCACCGTTTCATTAATTGAGTTGTTCTGGGCTTAATGACTGGGTTGATATCCACACCCCCCCTGGGCCCAATTCTTGAAATAAACTGTCCTGGGTTGCTATTTGACACGCATTGTTTATTAATTTCTTTTATTTTCTTTTATTTTGTGCATTTCATATGACTTAGAGATTAATTCATAAAAAATAGGAAATTAACTCAATTAATTCCAAACTTTTTTCCCCTGATTCATGATTGAATCTAGAATTTTATAGATTAAAAATATTAAGAATTCACGCATTTGTGATTTTATTTGCATTTTTGAGTATTAATTGATATTAAAATGGCCATGGTTAATACCTTGTTTTGATGAATTTGGTTTGAGCATTTGGTGATGATTCTTGCCTTGATTTTTTGTGTGTAGCTAGCATAGATATGCATGTTCCCCTTATATTTTTCTCACATTTTTGTGATGAATGTGGGTGGTAGTTCTAAGTTGAAACTTTAGGTGCTCTATTTTTTAGGGTTTATGCTTAGTATCTTGTGATCTAGGTTTTATTTCTAGGACTTGGTGGATGATTCAACCTCTAGATTTTGTATGGTAGATTCATGATTGAATTAGGGTCCCATAGTCATTTTTGTAGGATTTTACAATTGGTTTTAGTATTTTAGTTAGGACTAACTTTAGTACTAGGTTTTAGGTGATCCTAACTTGCTAATTCAATTAGATTGATTTCTCTAGTCCCCTTAGATTAGGGTTTTGCCACTCTTGCTCTTGGATGATGTTGAAGACAATCTTGGGCTACCATGGAATGCTTGAGGAAGCTTGGATGTGAAGACTTCCCTTTCTTTTGGTGTAGTGTTGATTAGGTGTTAAGATTAGGGTTTGTAGGCAGAGCTTCTAGATAGATTCTCTTCTTTCATAAACATGGAAGGTGTTGATCACTTCCATTCTTCCCTATGATGTAAGGTCCCTTTGTAAAGGCCTCATCCCTCCTTTGGTAGGATGTGTGGCTCTTCACAAGTTGGTAGAACCTTTAAGGGTCCCTTTCTCTGATGATGGAGTGCTTAGTGGTGACCTTTGGTCTTCATTTTGCTTTCCACTATCCAAACCTTGCTCTTGTTAGATGAATCTTTCTCCCTTGCTAGAGGATGGAGCTCCCTGCTAGAAGATTGAAGATGCTAGAGGTTGCACTTCCCTTTGTCTGAAGACTGCCATTGGAGCTGAAGCTTGAAGACCAAGAAGAGCAAGTTGACACTTGTGAAGGGAATCCAGTTGGGATCAGATAAAGGAGCTGAAGCTTGAAGTTGGAGAACAAGTTGATACTTGTGTGTTTAATGCATTGAGTGCCTGAAGGAACAAGTTGATACTTGTAATTGGGATTGAAGCCTGAAGGTGGAGTCTACTTTGGAGCTGAGGCTTGAAGAAGAAGAACAAGTTGATACTTATGTTGATGCATTGAAAGATTGAAGAAGTAAGTTGATATTTGCTATTGAAGATGATAGCCTTGAGGAGCAGTTACAGACTAAGGACTGAATTGCTGTCAGAAGATTGCTTTGCTGTGAAGCTATGGGAGTGGCTGATCTGCTTTCTTTTCTTGTCTGTGTGCTTTCTGTGCAACTGTATTGCTGTGACTTGTGTGATTTGCTTGATGCATTAGAATAAGTCCATATCTAGATTGATGTAAGCTAGGAGCATAATTGCACTAGAGGTGGAGTTGCTCCCTCTGCTTGTATTTTTACTGTATGGCTTTGCTTGCGGGTATTCGGTAGAGCCTAGCTCCCTTGCCTATGTGGTTTGTGATCTGCTTGATGGCATCTTATTTCATTTCCTCTGTATGATTGCAGTTTATTATATTTTGCTTTATAGCATGTTATTTCCTCTGTATGATTACAGTTATTCATATTTGGCTTGAGGTTGAGATGAGCTTGTGGAGGCTGATGCCCCACACACATTTCCTCCCTCACTTGCATTGCATGCATTTTACAGTCGTTTACTGTTTACTGTTTAAGCTGATGCTTTATCTGTTTCTGTTTATCATTGACATGATCCCTAGGAATCTCACTTCCTTTGATAAGGAAGTGATGATTAGAACTTTAGGTTGAAACCTATGCATGATGACTTCTAGGAGATCCCCATTTCAAACTTCAACCATAGGATGAATCCTTGGCATGACAACTGTTAGGACTTGATAGTCTCCCCTTAGTTGAGCCTGTTCGTTCTCTTCTCATCTCGAATCAAATTAAAATACAGTAATAAAGGTTAACTGACGTCGTACGTTACGAGCCTTAAGCTATCTGAGAAAAGGTTGTCGGAGAGTTTCTCTTCGACAGCTTGGATGTTTAGTATGGCACCCTTTGGGTGACATGCAACGCATTCACTCTCAGGTCATAGTCTCTAGTATGATATTGGTTGCAAACATCCATAAAAAACAATTCTTCCGTAAAAGACAGAAAACAAACTTCAAACCTTTTTGCCCCGTGGGCTCATAATTCAAAGGAAGCTTTTCTGAAGAAAAGGGTGTTGTTAACTCCCAGTTCTACCGCAAGCGGTAACGCCTAAGTCTCCAAGGGTCGAGCTGCGTACACCAAACTGCTGGAACTGTTTGTTAACCCTACTCGATAAAACAGATGAATCTGAATTCCCGTAATCCGTATTATCCCGAACTACATAAGCTCTGATCTCTCATACCTGTTGAGAGTACGTAGGCACAATACTGACGTATTTGCGAGCCACCTTCCCCCATAACCCGTAGTTAGGAGAACTACGTAGACTCTGATATCTCATTCTCTGATGAGAATACGTAGGCATAAAATGCAACGCTTTGCCGAGTCATTTTCTTTTCTTTTAAGCCAGCCTTGATAGGTAGATAGATAAAACCAACCCGTCAGATAAACACAACAAGCGTGGATCCCATCAAGTACGATGGACGTGAGGGGTGCTAATACCTTCCCCTTGCGTAACCGACTCCCGAACCCAGACAACGGTTGCGATGACCTTGTCTTATACCTTTTCGTCAGGTTTTTTCGATCGTTTCCTTTCCCGCTCTGAGGGATAAATAACGAAAGGTGGCGACTCTTCTGTTTTTCCGGCACCTTATTTTCGCGGTAGCGAGAGCTGGCGACTCTACTAGGGACTTGATAGTTTCCTGGGATCCAATGTCCCTTATGTGAGTCAGTTTGGGGATCCAACGTCCCCTGCGAGAGTCAATCCTAGCGCTTGTATGATTACTTGTCGGGTTGTGTTTATTTAGCGCATTTTATTTCCCGCACTTTATTTTCAGTATGATATGATTATCTGTGCTGTTGTGGGAGGGGCATTCTGATGAGTGAGAAGCCAGACCCAGGCTTGAGTGTACCTAGCATTAGTTATGGAAATTAGTGGGCGCGTGCTTGCTTTGCAGGCACTAGTGTCTCATGAAATCCACGCTCAGACGAGGTTCTCCCGGTTGACTTATTTTCCGGCCCTTTGGGCCAGAGGGGTTGTTGGTTTGGAGGATTGTCGACTCTGGGGACCGATCATTTGGGATTCAGCTAAGTGAGGCCGCTTCAGGAGATGGTGATGCCACACCTTCTGGGTATCGTATCACCCCTCTTGAATGTCTGTGACGCTGATGACCGCATAGGATGCCAAACTTGTATCAGTTTAGGTCCATACCTGTGAGCAGGGTCGGGTTTGTTGCAGGGAACCTTAGCCTTCAGACTACCTGGTTTTCTTGATAGTGAATCAGTTTGGTTGGGATCAGAGGATCTCATCATCATATGTGTATTTGTTCTTGACAGAGCAGGTTCATGGTTGGATCAGAGGATCCCATCATCAGATATATCTGTGTTCTTGACAGAGCAGAGTTATAGCCCGACATCAGGGTTTCTCTTATCAGATATATGATTGTTCTTGACAGAGCAGATTTGTGGTCCGATATCAGGGTTTTCTCCTCATCAGAGACAGGGTTGTTCTTGACAGAGCAGTATTGTGGTTTTGTTGATACAGAACCTTCATCTCTTCAACAGCACAGTTGTCTTGATCTCCTGCTGCATGATTGCATTTTACATTGCTTTGCATACTCATTTGCATTTCATTAACGTGTGTCTGTGTTACAGGTACCGTTTCCCCCGGTTCAGGTTTTTCTTGCCTTCTATTGTGCTGTCATGGGTTCTCTGAGGAAGACTGTGGCCTACAAACTCCCCACTCCTGATGTTGTTCAGCTGACTGGTTTGATTGCTTTGGCAGATGATTCTGTGAGAGGTGAATTCAGAAAGTCCTACGGTAAACTGCTCAGCCTGGTTCGTAAACCCTCTGTGTTTGAGTTGAATGGGCTGCACGCCTTGCTACAGTTCTACGATCCTCCTTTGAGATGCTTTACTTTCCAGGACTTTATTCTCGCACCCACACTAGAGGAGTATGCTGATTTGTTAGGTGTGCCTATCAAGAGTCAGGTGCCCTTTGTTCATATGGATGCTGAGCCTAATCTGGCTAGTCTAGCTCCTTCACTTCATCTGGATGCCTCCGAGTTGGTCTTGTCTAGTTGGAACAGGGTTCCCGGTTTCTCCCTGCAGTTCTTAGTGGGAAAGGCTCAGCAGTGCGCCTAAGACGGATGTTGGATCGTGTTCAACGCCATCCTTGCTCTGTGCATACATGGCATCATTCTGTTCCCCAATATGCCCGACTTTGTAGACTTCGACGCCTTCCACATCTTTGCATCAGGGAATCCAGTTCCTACCTTGATAGGAGATGTCTACCAATCCGTCCATTATAAAAACGAGAACATAAGGGGTAAGAATGTCTCGTGCTGTGTGCCCCTGCTCTATAGATGGCTTGATAGTCACCTACCCAAGAAGGGTCCCTTTGCTTCATCTGCAGCCACAGCTGAGTGGTTTGAGCGCTTAATGAGTCTGTCAGCGGAGGATATTACCTGGTTTGATAGAGATAGGTTGGGTACTAAGATCCTCTTCAGCTGCAGCGGGTTTCCGAATGTGCCTTTGATAGGCAGGAAGGGTTGTATCAACTATAATCCATCTTTGCTGGTCCGACAGTTTGCTTATGCTTTGAGAGCTTCGCCGAAGGATGAAGAGATGCAGGAATCTCTGTACCTCACTGGTCTTCTAGAGGGGGATATGTTATCTAAGCTTCAGCACGCTTGGAAGGGTAATAGCCAAGCCTACGCTCCGTATGTGACCTGGATCAGAGCCAGAGCAGATATCATAGGGATGTCGTTTCCTCCTGCCAAGCTAGAAAGCCCTCCAGTGATTGAAGAGCCTACCACCGTGCCTATTCAGCAGTACAATCAGGTGTTAGCTAAGAGAGATAAGCTGCAGAAAGCAAATGAAGAACTAGAAAAAGAATTGGCTCAACTCAGAAGCGAGAGAAGCGAAGCCGTCCATTCCTTCAAAAGGCAGACAGAGCTGGTGAACCAGTTAGAGACAGATTTGACTAAGCAGATAGCTGAACACGAGCGTCTGGGTCGGGACTTCAAAGCTGTCAATGACGTACTGGCCACTAAGAAGCAGCACTTGGATGAAGCGTACCGGAGAATATCCAAGTTTAATCAGCATTGGAAGGCCACCCTAGCCAACGGCAAGGAACGGGAGGATAAACTGAAACAGCAGATCTCCAAGTTGAAAGCCCAGGCAAAGGCTAGAGAGAAGAGGTTTGATGAAGAAACCGCTCGCAGATATGCCGCTGAAGGCCTGCTCAACAAGGCTCTTGCCAACCTGAAGGAGCGCAAACTGACGTTTGAGTCCAAGAAGCGGAAGTTAGAAGATTGTTTCGGCAAAGGAGCATGGGAAGACTCAGTTGAAGGTCTTCAATACACTATTACGCAGAGGGAGTTACTCGTCGAAGGGTTGCTCACTCGGCCTGCTCATCCAGAAACGAGGAATCTGTTAGAAGAGTTTCGAGCCTGCGACCGTACTTGACTATATTTGTAATCCTTTTGTTTTGATCATTGTTGTATGCTGACCATCACCAGGCTTGTTGGTTGAGGTTATGCTATTGATGCAGCTTGTACTCAATGATGTTGTGTACTGCCTTGATGGGCTTTCTTTATATATGAGATGTTATTTCCATGACTGGACTCGGACTTCTTATTATCAGCACTGGCACTCAGGCACTAGGATCGGGGGAAATCTCCCTAACGCACAGACACACGTTTGCATTTGCATGAAGCATTTGCATAACGAGCACTTTGTCGTTTTTTCTAACCCTTTGTGTATGCAGGTTGTTCCAGGATTGATCAAAGACCGATCCACCGCTATCCGACCAGAGCAAATCAAGCTAGAGCAATGGAGCAAGTGCAGACTGATGTTCAAGAACTCCGAGAGAGGATGGACCGCTTCATGGAGCTCATGCAAGTGGTTGCCAACGGCCAAGACCAGCTCAGAACATTGGTCCAGCCTCTGATTTCAAGGGTCGACAACAATTGTGTACTCCATGGTGGGAATGTTCCAACCCCTCCACCCGTTGAAACTCCTCAGAACGGCATCCCCGTGACCGGGAGGAATGGCAGTGGCAACGACAATGTAATTGCTAATGTGGGGCTCAATGGTAATACGACTGGCGTCGGCAATGGAAACTTTGAAGCTAATGGCAATGTTGGACTGGGCAACGGCAACGCGGGTGTCGGGAATCTGTACGGGCCTCAGCCATGGTTAGAAGACCGTCAAGAAGATTTGTTCTCCCAGAAGGGTGCGGAAGGAGAGCTGACTGCTGAAGCACGTCTGAGGTTTAAGGCACTCGAGGACAAGATGAGGAATTTCGAGAACCTGAACACTATGGGTGTCGACATGTCCAAATTGGGATTGATTGCTGACTTCAAGGTGCCTCCCAAATTCAAGGTACCCGACTTTGAGAAGTACAAGGGCACCACCTGCCCTCGCGTCCACCTGAGGTCATACTACCGGAAAATGTCCGCTCACTCTGAAGACGAGAAGTTGCTGATGCACTTCTTTCAGGATAGCTTGTCTGGGCCATCCTTGGAATGGTACATGAGTTTGGAGCCTACCAGTGTGCGCACGTGGAAGGAACTTGCTGAGGCATTCGTGCACCATTACCAATATAACAGTGACTTGGCTCCGAACCGAGTCCAGCTGCAGAATTTATCACAGAGGAACAATGAAGGGTTCAAGGAATACGCCCAGCGGTGGCGTGAATTGGCAGCTAGAGTCCAACCGCCGATGGTTGAACGGGAGCTTGTTGAAATGTTTGTAGCCACCCTCCCAGGGGTTTATTACGAGAAATTGGTCAGTGGTATGTCTGGAAGTTTCTCAGATCTCATCATCACCGGCGAGCACGTGGAAAATGGGATCAAACTGGGGAAAATTCAAGGTGTCGATCTAGCCTCAGCTGGAGGAGGAAGGAAACCGTATGGTGGCAAAAGGCGGGAAGGAGAGACGAGTGCCGTGTCCAACGCTCGAAGAAAAGGTAAAGGCCCTCGCCAGCAGGTGGCTAGCATAACCATCCCTGCAGTCCAACAACCCCAGCCACAGCAGCAGCTGAATCAGCAAGGATACAGAAAGTATCAGAACAGGGCACCTCTATCAAGTCGTCACCTTGAGACACCGCCCATGTCTTATGCTCAGCTGTTACAAACTCTGCTTCAGTTGCAGCTAATCCAGAAGAGAACCCTGGCTCCCTTGACAGGGGCACCTCCGCCAGGTTATGACGTAAGTGCAACGTGCGAGTTTCACTCAGGGGCACCAGGCCACACGATAGAAAACTGCAAAGCCTTCAAGCACAAGGTGCAAGATATGGTGGATGCTAAGATCATCAATTTATCAGATAATGTGCCAAATGTCACGAAGAACCCTATGCCGAATCATAGGGGAGGTGGGGTGAATGCCATTATTGAAGACGAGAACTTAGATGTGCTAACTGATGTCAAGGATCTGAAGACACCGCTTAGCTTCGTTAAAGCCAAGCTGATGAAGAGAGGCTTCTTTCCAGGTTGTGGAGAACTGTGTATGGGTTGTGCGACTCGTCCTGATGGATGTGAACAGTTGATAGAGGGGATTCAGAGTCTGATGACCGAGGGAATCTTGCAGTTTAGCCGAAGGGCCGAATGTGGATCTGGAGAGGTAATGCTGAAGCAAGATGACGAGGTTACCACCATCACCATCCCTCGCCGGACGATCACCATTTCTGCACCCAGGCCGCCCACCATTACCATCACCAAGGTTGGGCCGATCCCTTTTGAAAGCACCAATGCTGTCCCGTGGCATTATGGGGCAGACGTCTACTGCAACGGGCAGAAGTTAGAATTGGAACCCTCAGGGAAGTGTGTGGATAACCTAGTGGGAGTCGGCGGAATCACGCACAGCGGAAGAGTATTTGCTCCACCCGAGATTGTGGCGGACAAAGCGGACAAAGCCGACAAAGCTGATGTAACCAATAAGGGAAAGAGTAAAGTCGTTGAGGAAACCCCTCGGGGGGTAGAGAAGGACTTACTTGTTAAGGACGCTGAAGAGTTCATGAGGTTGATCAAGAAGAGTGACTACAAGATCGTGGATCACCTCCATCAAACACCCTCGAAAATTTCCATCCTGAATTTGTTGTTGTGTTCAGAGTCACATCGCAACGCGCTGTTAAAGGTTTTGAATGCCACGTATGTACCGCAGGAAATATCGGTCAACCATTTGGAAGGGGTCGTAGCCCACGTGAATGCTGGAAACGGGTTAGGGTTCACTGACCTGGAGCTGACGCTGAAGGGAAGAAACCACAATAGCGCCCTGCACATCTCGATAGAATGTAGGGGAACGATTATGTCTCATGTGTTGGTGGACATGGGGTCATCACTCAATGTTCTTCCGAAGAAAGCATTGATGAAGTTAGATACTCGAGGATTGATTTGCACACCCAGTGATCTGGTTGTGAAGGCTTTCGATGGAACCAAGCGTCATGTTTTTGGGGAGGTGACTCTGCCAATCCAAGTGGGGTCGGAAACTTTTGACGCGGTCTTTTACATCATGGACATCATGCCTGCCTACAGCTGTCTCTTAGGCCGGCCATGGATCCATTCTGCTGGCGCCGTGACCTCCACGTTGCACCAGAAGCTCAAGTATGCCGTCGGAGGCAGCATCGTGACTGTTTGTGGCGAGGAAGACATAATGGTGAGCCATTTGTCGTCCTTCAAATATGTTGAGATGGATGGGGAAATCCACGAAACCCTATGTCAGGCGTTCGAAGCTGTTAAAGTCAAGAACGTGGCTCCTGTAATCACTGAGAAACCAGAGATGACTCTTTCTTCCTTCAAGGAAGCCCGGGCCGTTGTTCAGGCCGGATCTACCCCTGGTTGGGGGCGAATTCTAGAAATACCTAACAAACAGGACAAGTTCGGGTTAGGATACTCTCCTGCGGGAGAAGCATCCTCTTCTCGCAGCGCGTCACGAGGTAAAGGGCCGATCCAGTTTACCAGTGGCGGGGTGATATTTGAAAGTGTCAACGCAGTGTCTGAAGACGGCGAAGACAGCGATTGCGACCTAGACTCTTGGATCCAGCCAAGCAAACCAGGCGAGAGCCTCAACAACTGGTCCATCAGGGATACCATCCTAGTGACAGGCAAAGAGTAATGATTTACTTTCTCCAATTATTGTACAACCCTATGTCCTACCGGGGGCATAGTGGTTTTATTGTCAGGGCCTCGTTTGATTATGTACATGCATTTTACCAATAAATCAAAAGGCGTTTTTTCGCATTCAAATGCTGTGATCTTTGTTATTCCTGTTTTATATTTGTTTTGAAAAACAATAAAATGGCAATGGGGTTTGTGCTAACCTGTATATCCTTGTTTTAAGCTTAACCCTTGATTTTGCAGGATCCACATAGCAGATGACATCGACTCTGGACCTTCTACGACTCACTTCGACTTCGATTGCCAGATCTATCAAGCCGAAGAAGAGATTGATGAAGACGAAGACCTTCTCGAAGAGTTGGCCCGCTTGTTGAAACAAGAAGAGAAAGTTATTCTGCCTCACGAGGAAGAGATTGAGGTTGTGAATCTGGGTTCTGAGGAACTGGTCAGAAACGTTAGGATAGGGGCCGCATTGCAGAGTGATGTCAAGCAGAGATTGGTCGAGATGCTAAGAGAGTATATTAACGTCTTTGCTTGGTCATACGAAGATATGCCCGAGCTTGATACTGACATCGTGGTCCACCACTTGCCGCTGCGAGAAGATTGTCCTCCCGTTAAGCAGAAGCTTAGGAGGACGCGACCAGATATGGCCGTTAAGATCAAAGAAGAAGTGCAGAAACAGCTTGATGATGGCTTCTTAGCGGTCACTACTTACCCTCCGTGGATCGCCAACATAGTGCCTGTACCGAAGAAGGACGGTAAGGTGCAAATGTGCGTCGATTATCGGGATTTGAATAGGGCAAGCCCTAAAGATGATTTCTCGCTCCCTCATATTGATGTGTTGGTCGACAATACAGCTCAGTTCTCTGTATTTTCATTCATGGATGGCCTCTCCAGCTACAATCAGATCAAGATGGCGCCGGAGGACATGGAGAAAACTACGTTTATTACACGTTGGGGAACGTTTTGCTACAAGGTAATGCCTTTCGGTCTGAAGAACGCAGGGGCCACTTACCAACGAGCAATGGTTACTTTGTTTCATGACATGATTCATCATGAGATTGAAGTCTATGTTGATGACATGATTGCGAAGTCCCAAACGGAGGAGGGACATCTGGTCAATTTGCTGAAGCTTTTTGAGAGGCTTAGGAAGTTCAGGTTGAGGCTGAATCCTAACAAGTGTACTTTCGGAGTACGGTCTGGAAAACTACTGGGGTTTATCGTGAGTGAAAGAGGCATTGAGGTTGATCCTGCGAAGATAAAAGCAATACAAGAGATGCCAGCGCCAAAAACAGAAAAAGAAGTTCGTGGTTTCTTGGGCAGAATAAACTACATTGCAAGGTTTATCTCTCAGCTCACGGCCACATGTGAACCGATGTTCAAACTACTGAAAAAAGATCAGGCGATTGTCTGGAACAAGGATTGCCAGAAGGCATTCGATAAAATAAAACAGTATCTACAGGAACCTCCGATCTTGATACCCCCAGTGGCCGGAAGACCCTTAATCATGTACTTGACAGTTCTTGAGAATAGTATGGGGTGTGTTCTCGGTCAGCACGACGAGACGGGCAGAAAGGAGCATGCCATTTACTATTTGAGTAAGAAGTTCACAGAATGTGAATCTCGTTACTCGATGCTGGAGAAGACGTGTTGTGCACTAGCCTGGGCTGCCAAACGTTTACGACAGTACATGCTCAACCACACCACCATGCTAATTTCGAAGATGGATCTGATCAAGTACGTCTTCAAGAAACAAGCGCTTTCGGGCAGGATTGCCAGGTGGAAAATGGTGCTGACGGAATATGACATTCAGTACGTTTCCCAAAAGGCCATCAAGGGAAGCGTATTGTCTGAGTACCTTGCCGAACAGCCGATCGAAGATTATCAGCCGATGAAATTTGAATTCCCTGATGAGGACATCATGTTTCTTAAAGAAAAAGATTGCGATGAACCGTTGCCCGACGAGGGTCCAGATAGGAAATCCCAGTGGAAATTGATATTCGACTGGGCGGTTAACTCTTACGGAAGTGGTATTGGGGCGATCATCACGACTCCCCATGGATCCCACATCCCGTTTACCGCGAGACTGACGTTTTCGGTCACCAATAATGAAGCGGAGTATGAAGCATGCATCATGGGTCTAAAAGAAGCAATTGATTTGAGAATCAAGAACCTAGATGTATATGGTGACTCGACACTTGTGATTAACCAGATTAAAGGGGAGTGGGAGACTCGTCAATCGAATTTGGTGTCGTACATGAACTATGCCAGAAGGCTGCTCCCGTTCTTTGATCGAGTGGAGCTCCATCATGTGCCCAGAGCTGAGAATCAGATGGCTGATGCCTTAGCCACGTTGGCTTCGATGTATAAAGTCAATTTTTGGAATGAAGCTCCAAGAATTGTCCTTTCTCGTCTTGATAGACCTGCATTCGTCTTTGCGATCGAGGAAGACTCCGACGGCAAACCATGGTTCCATGACATCCGGAGCTTCCTTATGACTAAGGAGTATCCTGCGGGAGCATCAACCCAGGATAAGAAGACTCTGAGGAGGCTGTCTGGAAATTTTTATCTCAATCCTGATGGAGTTTTGTATAAGAGAAACCACAATCTTGTGCTACTCATATGTGTAGATGAGAAAGAAGCGAGTATGCTCATGGAAGAAGTCCATGAAGGCACGTTTGGTACGCACGCCGGCGGGCATGCTATGACAAGAAAGATCCTGAGAGCGGGATATTACTGGCTGACGATGGAGTCGGATTGCTTTAAATTCGCGAAGAGATGTCATAAATGCCAGATTTATGCTGATAAGATTCACGTGCCGCCGTGCCCGTTAAACGTCATGTCCTCCCCGTGGTCGTTCTCCATGTGGGGCATCGACATGATAGGCAAGATCGAGCCCACTGCGTCTAACGGTCATCGCTTTATTCTAGTAGCTATCGACTACTTCACCAAGTGGGTGGAGGCACCCTCATATGCTAATGTGACCAAGCAGGTGGTGGCTAAATTCATAAAGAGGGACATCATCTGTCGTTACGGAATTCCCGAACGGATCATTATTGATAATGGTTCGAATCTGAATAACAAGATGTTGAAGGAGTTGTGCCAGAGTTTCAAGATTCAACACCACAACTCATCCCCTTACCGGCCGAAGATGAATGGCGCCATTGAAGCGGCCAATAAGAACATTAAGAAAATTGTGCAGAAGATGGTTGTGACCTACAAAGATTGGCACGAGATGTTGCCATTTGCGCTGCACGGTTATCGTACCACGGTACGTACATCAACCAGGGCAACTCCTTTCTCACTAGTGTACGGTATGGAAGCTGTCCTACCGTTAGAAGTTGAGATCCCTTCTTTGCGAGTTTTAGTTGACGTGAAACTCGATGAGGCAGAATGGATTAAGAACCGATTAAACCAACTCAGCCTGATGGACGAGAAGAGATTAGCATCGATTGCATATGGTCGTCTATACCAAAGACGAATGAAGAAAGCTTATGATAAGGTGCGTCCTAGAAGCTTTCAGACGGGTGATCTCGTCCTGAAGAAGATTCTTCCTCCACACTCCGATCACCGGGGCAAGTGGACTCCTAATTACGAAGGTCCGTACGTCGTCAGCAAGGTCTTTTCGGGAGGAGCCTTGTTGTTATCCACGATGGACGGTGAAGATTTTGCATCCCCGGTGAACGCGGACGCAGTTAAAAAATACTTTGCTTAAAAAATGACCCGCTGGAAAGAAAAAGAATATCCAGGCAAAAATGGGGCATCCTGGCGAACCATAAAAAGGAAAAAGGTTCGGGCAAAAATTAGGGATATAAATGAAAAAATGCACACTCACAAAGTCGAAAACCTGGAAGGGCGACTTTGGCAAAAAAGGATATCCCGGTGAATCGAAAACCCGAAAGGGCGGTTCAGGCAAAAGTTAGGGATTTGAAAAAAACAAATGACTGCGTTCCGCGTATGGACTTTCATTGTTTAGTGGTTTGGAAGACCTGAGGGCCGTTTATCTGAGTCAATATTTTCTGAAGCTGAAGCGTCGGAGAAGTATCGAGGTCGAGTGGGTCATAGAGGGATCAACTCATGGTGTTCGTCTACGCCTCATTGCCGACATTTGTGTATATACTGATGTATATTTATGTTTTTTATATTTGCGCAGCTTCCTCATTCCAGGAGCTTGCATCTGTTGTAAAACATTTTTGCCCATTCAGGGGTTTGTTATCAATAAAATGTATACTATTCAGCAATTCTGTTTGCTTGTTTAGCATTTACCTGTTTTGTTTGCGAAAAAGAACGCCGATGTTTTTGATAAAATGCGCATACATAAACTTACTGGCCTAGGCCACTGATTGTTGAAACAATGAATTACTTGAGCATTGTCGCAAGATGATAACCTTGATAGGTCCCTTTGAGAAGGGTATCTTGTCTGTTTGTTTGTGTTGTTACAGGTATGGCATATTCCAGGCAGTACGCTGTATGTTTCCCAAGCAGGATGATTCCTTCTCCTCCAGCAAAGTTCAACATCCTCTCCCCAAGGAGTCCGAACATGAGATCGTAAGCATCGATATGTCTCCCCAAGTAGAGAAAGATTCTCTCTCCAATCAGATGCATCCTGAAGGATCGTCGTCCCCCCAGCTGAGTCATATACTGGAGTGTGCAGTACTCGATAGTACAGACTGAAGGCTCCAGCGGGATTGAGATTCACCACAGAGTCGTACTCTCCCCAGCAAGCAGGATGATTCCTACTTCCCCAGCCGATTTTGCAGATCCCCAAGAGAGCCGAGTTCTTGGAAAGCCGTGGAGGCCATGATTGGTTTTCCCCACTAGAGTGTTGAATAGCTGATGCGGTATTTCCCCATCGGAGTTGTTATCTCCAGGAAAGTATTGTTGCGAATGCCGTGCAATTTATTTCTGCAATTGATATCGTTTCCTCAGCAGTTTGTAGGTCGTATACCTAGCTGAGCAGGTCTAAGTTCTCGGAGAGCTTTATTCCCCTGCAGCAGTCAATTGAAGATCATTTCCCCAGGCGGAGTCCAATTGAGATTGGTGTGACTTCTTCTCCTCGGCAGGATGACTCCTCCTCTCCACCAGAGTGGTTCCTTCTCCTTGACAGGAGGATTCTCCCTTCAGCATTTATTTTGCTGATGGGGTCATAGCATTTTGCATGATTGCATAGCATTTACCCTAAACGCGTAGCATTTCCACCATGTGGAGCATTGCGCCATTGTCAAACATATGCATAGGAAGCATGAGCTAGGGCATTACCGTTCTTGTTTTGCAGGTGTTCCTCCGCAGAATGGTTTGACCAAGATGATTCTTGAATTCTCCAGCGAAGTGGTTTGCTTAAGATGATTCTTAAAATCCCTAGTGAGGTCACCAGAGAGGGTTGCTCAAGTTGATGCTTAGAGTCCCCGGCAGAGTGTTTGCTCTGGATGATTCCTGAAATCTCCAACAGAGTTATTGGTTCAGGATGATTCTTGGAGTGTCCTGTAGAGCTATTTTTCCAAGATGATTCTTGAAGTCCTCAGCAGAGTTGATTCATCCAGAATGATTTCTGAAGCCCCGAAGCGGGGTTGCTTGATAGTTTTCCAGAATCCCTTAGCGGAGATGTGTCATCCCCAGCAGGTTTCTGAACAGCAAAGTTGAAACTTCCCTTGAAGACTTGATGATTGAAGTCTAACTGCGATGTCGAAGCAATTTGCCTAGCTGACGCAGGGGGCCTGACGGCAAAAGATTGTATATCCTTATTTGGTTCACGATTGACCGAGGATTCTATTACCGACTTACTGACGAAGTCCAGCTGACGCCCGAAAATTTCTTTGAATGCCCGACGGCATAATTAACTTGATTGTTAAAAAGTTCCTAATGACTTGATGAGTCCCGAGGAATCCTTCTGCCACAGTGTCGCAGAATGCATGACATCAATATCAGCTATGTATCGCCGGTTACCGAGTGACCAGTGATCCCTTGATGACTTGAGGACGAAGATCTACAGCAAAATCAGATGATCATCCTGAAGGAGATTTGAGATTAGACCCTTCACCGGTTACCGCGTGACCAATTCCCCAGCAAGTTGCCGCGCAGCTGTCATGCTCAGTTTTTGAAGATGTTCCTACCAATCAGAGTATCGTTTACCTGTGCGGTTGGCAAATCACCAGTTACCGTGTAACCGGTAACCCCTTGATGATTTGAGGATGCAATGATATCAGATAAATCAGATAATCATCCTGACGGAGGTTCAGATCAGTATTTCTCCAGCTAGTTGCCGTGCAGCTATTGTTTCAGTTTCCGAAGATTTATTCTCATCAGAGTGCCGTGTACTTGTGCAGTTGGCAAATTTTCGGGTTTGTTGGTATTCAACCGTCTTTTACCTTGATTGGTTGAGAGACGTTTGCTTCTCACCCAGTCATGTCCAAGCCGTTTGAATAGGGGCAGCTGTTGCACCCCAAAATTTGCCCAACACTTCTTCACCTAGCTTATGTTTCATTTCATTCACATTAGCATTATCATTTGCATTTCCTTGACATGTATGCAGGAGATCAAGAGGTATGATTACCAATCAAGGGCTACACAAGAGTTTGAAGCTAGCTAAGAAGGTTATTCAGGTGTTCAAGGGTTGATAGCCTTGTCAGAGAAGTTAAAAGATCCTCAGAGAGAGTGGTTGAAGCCAAGTGTGTAGGTCTCCTAACTTGAGAGTTGTGGAAAGCCATCAGATGATTCTGAAGCCATGAAGTTAGACTTGAGGTCTTGAGAGAGCTCATGATAAGTGTTGAAGATCACTTTGAGGCCTAGACAGGTCATTGTGCAAGGTTAAGAAGCCTCAGCCATGAGTGGTGCAACTAGGGTTTGACTGGGTCAACCCTAAGTCAACTGAGGATTTGAAGGAAGGTTGAGACCTAATCCAAGAGCCATGTGATCATGGATTGATACATTGAGATGTTATAAGGATGATTCCAAGGTTAACTCATCATGATTGAAGAGTTTGAGAAGTTTCAGGCTAGGGTTTCTAAGCCTTGACAGTGTAAAATCCCCTAGTTTGACCCCTATCTTCAAGGAAATTTAGCTCAAGATATGATTGTCATCTCATCTTGACCCCAACATGATTGTTGTAGAGCATGGTCTTAGCTTTAATTTGAGTGCTAGAAGTCCTTGATAGGATTTGTAGAACTCAAGTTATGACTTTGACAAGTTACAAGTCATCTGAGGAATGTGAATTTGGAGCTTGAAAGTTACCCAGCTTGCATGAAACTTTTGCCCTAGAAGGATGATTCCTATGAACTCTTGCTCAACATGAATGTTGTTCCTTATCCTCTTAGCTTTCTAGAGAGTACTAGAAGTCCTTGATAGGAGTTGTAGAACTCAAGTTATGGCTTTGACAAGTCAAGGGTATTTTGGACATTTGGTGATTATAGGTCATTTGTGATCATAGGCCATTTTCACCAACTTAAAGGCCTCAAATGAAATTTTGTTCAACTAGAAAGTTGCTCAAAATGGTATTTTAACCTTGAACATGCATCAAGGAGGTATTTAAATGGCTCAAGGAGAGACTTGGTTCAAGAAATTTTGAAAAAGGAAGAATTAAAAGGATTTAATGGCCAAAAATTCAAATAATTCATTTTGTGACCAAATGAAACAAAATTATAGGTCAAATTGATTGGAAAAAAGATTTTAGAAACAATGGAAATGTTAGAATTTTGATTTGAGGTCATTTGCATAACACTCCATTTCATTTCTTCATGATGAAGCAACATATCCAATTCATACCTTTGGCTTGCAAACAAGGAAGATAACTCACTAAACTCATTCAATATCTCATGAGAACTTTATTACACACATAGCCATGCCAAGAGGGAGTCATAATGGTGATTGCCATGGATGATATTTTGAAAATCCAAAATCTCATTTGGATGGATCCAGAAGTTTCTAGACAATCCCAATCACTTCTATATAAGTCATTGAGTGAACTCAGCCATTTTTTTGGGAAGGAATTGAAGTTGGTTGCAGAGAGGGAGATCAAAGTTTCATGAATGCAAGTTGAGATTGAGTTTTCAATTCAAGGAAGAACCAAGCCAATTTGAGGTGTCCATTAGCTTCAGAGGGAAATTTGGAGTGAATCTGGATTGTTGTGGAGGTTGAATCGTGCAAGAACCACTTCTGTTGCAAGCTTGAACACAGGTTGGTGAATTTCTTGATTATGCATGATTTAGGCAATGATAGATAGAAATTCATATGCGGTTAGGATCCTGATGATGAGTAGTTGGATTTAGGATGTTTAATTGCTTGATTAGAGATGATTTAGGTCAGATACCATTTTTGGTCAAGATTGATATTTCACGATTCATGCATTTTGAGGATGAATAATTGGTATGGTTGAATTGCTGGGAAGATTCTGGTCAATATTCATTCAGGAATCGTGGCAAATGGTTGGCTGTAGAGGAAGTTAGGGTTCTGCAGGGGTGGCCAGAAAAGCCACCGGCGATGGCTAGTTCGCGTGCAGGTTGCAGGTTCAAATTGGGGACGATGAACAAGAGCCCTCAGATTAGGGTATGACCTTTGACTCAGGCAGTGGATGAATGGCCACGATTGCACCTCAAACTCTGAAGAGAGATTTCCCAATGAAATGCACTGTTTCATTAATTGAGCTGTTCTGGGCTTAATGACTGGGTTGATATCCACACCCCCTGGGCCCAATTCTTGAAATAAACTGTCCTGGGTTGCTATTTGACACGCATTGTTTATTAATTTCTTTTATTTTCTTTTATTTTGTGCATTTCATATGACTTAGAGATTAATTCATAAAAAATAGGAAATTAACTCAATTAATTCCAAACTTTTTTCCCCTGATTCATGATTGAATCTAGAATTTTATAGATTAAAAATATTAAGAATTCATGCATTTGTGATTTTATTTGCATTTTTGAGTATTAATTGATATTAAAATGGCCATGGTTGATACCTTGTTTTGATGAATTTGGTTTGAGCATTTGGTGATGATTCTTGCCTTGATTTTTTGTGTGTAGCTAGCATAGATATGCACGTTCCCCTTAGATGTTTCTCACATTTTTGTGATGAATGTAGGTGGTAGTTCTAAGTTGAAACTTTAGGTGCTCTATTTTTTAGGGTTTATGCTTAGTACCTTGTGATCTAGGTTTTATTTCTAGGACTTGGTGGATGATTCAACCTCTGGATTTTGTATGGTAGATTCATGATTTTGGTTTGAGCATTTGGTGATGATTCTTGCCTTGATTTTTTGTGTGTAGCTAGCATAGATATGCATGTTCCCCTTAGATGTTTCTCACATTTTTGTGATGAATGTAGGTGGTAGTTCTAAGTTGAAACTTTAGGTGCTCTATTTTTTAGGGTTTATGCTTAGTACCTTGTGATCTAGGTTTTATTTCTAGGACTTGGTGGATGATTCAACCTCTGGATTTTGTATGGTAGATTCATGATTGAATTAGGGTCCCATAGTCATTTTTGTAGGATTTTACAATTGGTTTTAGTATTTTAGTTAGGACTAACTTTAGTACTAGGTTTTAGGTGATCCTAACTTGCTAATTCAATTAGATTGATTTCTCTAGTCCCCTTAGATTAGGGTTTTGCCTCTCTTGCTCTTGGATGATGTTGAAGACAAGCTTGGGCTACCATGGAATGCTTGAGGAAGCTTGGATGTGAAGACTTCCCTTTCTTTTGGTGTAGTGTTGATTAGGTGTTAAGATTAGGGTTTGCAGGCAGAGCTTCTAGATAGATTCTCTTATTTCATAAACATGGAAGGTGTTGATCACTTCCATTCTTCCCTATGATGTAAGGTCCCTTTGTAAATTTCTCATCCCTCCTTTGGTAGGATGTGTGGCTCTTCACAAGTTGGTAGAACCTTTGAGGGTTCCTTTCTCTGATGATGGAGTGCTTAGTGGTGACCTTTGGTCTTCATTTTGCTTTCCACTATCCAAACCTTGCTCTTGTTAGATGAATATTTCTCCCTTGCTAAAGGATGGAGCTCCCTGCTAGAAGATTGAAGATGCTAGAGGTTGCACTTCCCTTTGTCTGAAGACTGCCATTGGAGCTGAAGCTTGAAGACCAAGAAGAGCAAGTTGACACTTGTGAAGGGAATCCAGTTGGGATCAGATAAAGGAGCTGAAGCTTGAAGTTGGAGAACAAGTTGATACTTGTGTGTTTAATGCATTGAGTGCCTGAAGGAACAAGTTGATACTTGTAATTGGGATTGAAGCCTGAAGGTGGAGTCTACTTTGGAGCTGAGGCTTGAAGAAGAAGAATAAGTTGATACTTATGTTGATGCATTGAAAGATTGAAGAAGTACGTTGATATTTGCTATTGAAGATGATAGCCTTGAGGAGCAGTTACAGACTAAGGACTGAATTGCTGTCAGAAGATTGCTTTGCTGTGAAGTTGTGGGAGTGGCTGATCTGCTTTCTTTTCTTGTCTGTGTGCTTTCTGTGCAACTGTATTGTTGTGACTTGTGTGATTTGCTTTATGCATTAGAATAAGTCCATTTCTAGATTGATGTAAGCTAGGAGCATGATTGCACTAGAGGTGGAGTTGCTCCCTCTGCTTGTATTTTTACTGTATGGCTTTGCTTGCGGGTATTCGGTAGAGCCTAGCTCCCTTGCCTATGTGGTTTGTGATCTGCTTGATGGCATCTTATTTCATTTCCTCTGTATGATTGCAGTTTATTATATTATGCTTGATAGCATGTTATTTCCTCTGTATGATTACAGTTATTCATATTTGGCTTGAGGTTGAGATGAGATTGTGGAGGCTGATGCCCCACACACATTTCCTCCCTCACTTGCATTGCATGCATTTTACAGTCGTTTACTGTTTACTGTTTAAACTGATGCTTTATCTGTTTCTGTTTATCATTGACATGATCCCTAGGAACCTCACTTCCTTTGATAAGGAAGTGATGATTAGAACTTTAGGTTGAAACCTATGCATGATGACTTCTAGGAGATCCCCGTTTCAAACATCAACCATAGGATGAATCCTTGGCATGACAACTTTTAGGACTTGATAGTCTCCCCTTAGTTGAGCCTGTTCGCTCTCTTCTCATCTTGAATCAAATTAAAATACAGTAATAAAGGTTAACTGACGTCGTATGTTATGAGCCTTAAGCTATCTGAGAAAGGGTTGTCGGAGAGTTTCTCTTCGACAGCTTGGATGTTTAGTATGGCACCCTTTGGGTGACATGCGACGCATTCACTCTCAGGTCATAGTCTCTAGTATGATATTGGTTGCAAACATCCATAAAAAACAATTCTTCCGTAAAAGACAGAAAACAAACTTCAAACCTTTTTGCCCCGTGGGCCCATAATTCAAAGGAAGCTTTTCTGAAGAAAAGGGTGTTGTTAACTCCCAGTTCTACCGCAAGCGGTAACGCCTAAGGCTCCAAGGGTCGAGCTACGTATACCAAACTGCTGGAACTGTTTGTTAGCCCCACTCGATAAAACAGATGAATCTGAATTCCCGTAATCCGTATTATTCCGAACTACGTAAGCTCTGATCTCTCATACCTGTTGAGAGTACGTAGGCACAATACTGACGTATTGGCGAGCCACCTTCCCCCATAACCCGTAGTTAGGCGAACTACGTAGACTCTGATTTCTCATTCTCTGATGAGAATACGTAGGCATAAAGCGCAACGCTTTGCCGAGTCATTTTCTTTTCTTTTAAGCCAGCCTTGATAGGTAGATAGATAAAACCAACCCGTCAGATAAACACAACAAGCGTGGATCCCATCGAGTACGATGGACGTGAGGGGTGCTAATACCTTCCCCTTGCGTAACCGACTCCCGAACCCAGACAACGGTTGCGATGACCTTGTCTTATACCTTTTCGTCAGGTTTTTCCGATCGTTTCCTTTCCCGCTCTGAGGGATAAATAACGAAAGGTGGCGACTCTTCTGTTTTGCCGACACCTTATTTTCGCGGTAGCGACACACCTTCATTGAGAAATGAAGAATCAGAGTGTTCGTAGTTCGGGGGTGTTAGCTCTCAATTTTCGACGCTAGTTGGTTGTAGAATCATCTCAAGTCAAAATGTCAATTTGAAACATGTGAACTTTTCGACACAATCAGGGAGCAATGCAAGTCGAAAAAAGGTGGACAAAGCTACTAAAAAATGCTAAATGTTGGAAAGTTCTCGACAAGGGCCACCCTGAAGAGAACGCACAGAAGTTAAAACCAAAATTGGAGGGAAATATTAAGTGTTCAAAATTCAAACCAAGAGTGGACGAACGTGGGAACGGTTGAGATAGTGGAAAAAGCGCCAAAAGGAACACGTTGTGAAGCCTCAACCGTCATTTAGTAGTTACTTTCTAGTACTATAAATAGTTGTTATTTTTATGTAATAGAGGTGTTCATTCATTTTATACTAGTCACTCCAAACAACTCAAAGTACCCGCGTGTAGAGAAACGAGTTAGCGAGAATGTATGTGATACAACACCAACCCTTTTTTGTTAATGAAATTTACTTGCCTTTACCCTTTATGCGCCATTACTCATTATGCACTTTAACTTTCAGCTTTTGCATTTAAACCATTTTACAAGCTTTTTCTGTGCTTTTACCTTCAAAGATCCCCTAGTCGAATGTGGAGTTCAGATTAGAGTTATTTTTACGCTATTTAACTTTTCTGCACTTTTAACCTTCAACTTCTCTTCAAAGCAATCATCTTCAATAGCTAGTATCAACTTGCTTCTCCAAGCTTCTAACACATCAAACATAAGTATCAACTTATTCTCTCTTCTCCTGCAAGCTTCAGCTCTTCAGTAAATCCCACCTTCAGGCTTCACTCCTAACTGCAAGTATCAACTTGACTCCTTCAGGCTCTCAATGCATCAATATAAGTATCAACTCATCCTTTATTCCTCAAGCCTCATCTCTTCACTCAATCTCAATTGGATCTTCTTCACAAGTGTCAACTTGCTCTTCTTGACCTTCAGGCTTCAGCCCTCTCCTCCTTTACCAGTATCAATTAGTCTTTCTTCATCTGCAAGCCTCAGCTTCTCAGAGTAATCTTCAAACACAAAGAAGTATCAACTTCATCCTTCAATATTTTTCAAGCAAGGAATTCCATCCTCTAACAATGGAGAAAGATGCATCCATCAAGAGCAAAGTTTGGATAATTGGTAGCAGAGTGAAGACCAAAGGTCACCACTAAGCATCCTATCATCAGAGAAAGGGACCCTTAAAGGTTCTACCAACTTGTAAAGAGCCACACATCCTACCAAAGGAGGGATGAGGCCTTTACAAGGGGACCTTACATCATACGGAAGAATGGAAGTGATCAACATCATCCATGTTTATGAAGGAAGAGAATCTATCTAGAAGCTCTGCCTACAAAACCCTAATCTTAACACCTAAACAAATCTACACCAAAAGAAGGGAAGATCATCACATCCAAGCCTCTTCAAGCAATCCAATGCATCTTCAACTTGCCTTCATCATCATCCAAGAACAAGCAAAGCAACACCCTAATCTAAGGGAACTAAAGAAGTTAATCTAGTTGAGTTAGTGCATTAGAATCATCTAAAACTAGCACCTAAACTAAAATCAAGCAAAAATAGTAAACTACATTGAAAATTCCTACAAAAATTCCTAAGGGATCCTAATTCAATCATGAATCTACCCTACAAAAATCAGAGGTTGAATCATCCACCTAGCTCTAAAAATAAAATCCAAATCACAAGGTATCAACCATAAACCCTAAAAATGGAGCTTCTAAAGGTTTCAACCTAAACTACCACTTATGTTCATCACAAAAATGTGATAAAAATCTATGGGGAGAATGCACATCTATGCTAACTACTCACAAAAAATCAAGACCAAAATCATCATCACATGATCAAACCAAATTCACCAATATCAAGCATCAAACATGATTATTTTAATATCAATTAAAATGTAAAAATTCCCATAAAATCAGAAAATGCATGAAATAAAAATATTTTTTTATCTAAAAAATACTAGGCCCTATCATGAATCCAATGCAAAAAGAATGGGATTAATTGAATCATTTTTCCATTTTTTATGATTTTATCAAGAACCATGCATGAAATGAAAAATAATATGAAAATCCAAATAAAATGATAAACACACGGTGCAGATAGCAAGAGAAAGCAGTTCATTAAAGCAATTGGGACATCAGGGGGGGTGCAGGTATCACTTATTCTTAAGCCCAAAACCAGCTGATTAATGAAACGCATCGTTTCATTAAGTTCAGAGCTCTTCACAAATGAGAAGCACGCGTGGCCGTTGGATGAGGTTCCCAGTCAAAGTCCAACTATGATCCAATGGCTCTCAAGTCATCTTCCTCATTTCAAACTTCTGAAACTCAGGCCACCTGCGCGCCCAAAGTCACCGCCGGTGACATTTTCCGATCACCAATCCACAACCCTAACTTGCCATAGAGTCCACCATAGGCCACGATCCCTTGATCAAACATGTCCCAAATTTCACAAGGAACTCAATCATACCATTGATTCACTCTGAAACCTCAAGATTCGCAAGAACCAACTCTCAACCGAAAATGGTAACATCCCTAATTGGTCACTAATTCTCAAATTAATGATCTGAAAACCTTCCTACATCAATCCTCACTGTATCTAACATCCTAATCCCTCTTAATTCTAACTAATACAAGCTGGAGATTGAAAGTTACCAACCTGAAAATTTCGTGTGCACAGAAGTAGCAAGCCTTCAAATCAAGGCCTCAAATGCTCCAGACTCCTTCAGTGAATCACTTCCAAGCTTCTGTATGCAATAGAATTGATTGAAATGGCTTCAATTCTTGGATTCGATTCTGAGTTGCAGAGGAATTTCTTCAATGGCTCCCACACGATTCTCCACCAGTCTTGCTCAATTCTCCATCTGGATTCATCCACCAATGCTAGAGCAAGCTTCTGAGATTGAAATCTTGGATTGAAATGGCTTCAAACCTTGTAACCGATCTTGATTTGCAATGTGAAATCTCAAAATGCTATCTCAGTTTTCTCTCTCAATCATCACCAACCTTGGCCTTGGATCACCTCATTATCATATATAGAACATGTGTGGATGATCTAGAAAGCTCTAGATCCTTCTAATGAGAAGTTCAATCTCTCATGTCATGAGAAGTTCAATCACATGCCATGGTATGCATAGTTCTGTTAGCAGCTTGAAATCATCCTCATTCCCTTCCAATTTCTCCCCTAATGACATTTTGGATGTGTTTGGCTTGCAAGGGACCTTGGTTATGCCTTGATTTAGGTTTGGCAAATGTTACTTAAGATGTAAGTAACTACTTTTCAAAGCAAGTCCACAAATTAAACTTCAATTCAAAATTGTGGCTAAACCAATGTTCTTAAAATGTGTTTTAGAGTCAAAATGACATATTACATGCCTTGGTTTGGACATGTAGATCAAAAATATCAATTTCCAACTTTTGTTCATTTGAAAATCCTCCTTATTTTAGGTCATTTTTGCAACTTTGAGCTAAAAGCAATCCCAACCTCTCATGACCTCTTTAATAGCCTTAAAACATCATTTTGAACAAGTTTGATGTTGAACATTTTCCCATTTGAAGCTTGGAAATAAGAGTTGTGGCCTTATAGTTGAAATGACCTATAATCTCCAAATGACCAAAATGCCCTTGACTTGTCAAAGCCATAACTTGAGTTCTACAAATCCTATCAAGGACTTCTAGTACTCTATAGAAAGCTAAGAGGATGAGGAAAAATATTCATGTTGACCAAAAGTTCATAGGAATCATCCTTCTAAGGCAAAAGTTTCATGCAAGTTGGACAACTTTCAAGCCCCCAAATTCACATACCTCAGATGACCTGTAACTTGTCAAAGTCATAACTTGAGTTCTACAAATCCTATCAAGAACTTCTAGCACTCAACTTAAATCTAAGATCATGCTCTACAACATTAATGTTGGGGGTAGGATGAGATGACAATCACATCTTGAGCTAAACTGCCTTGAAGATAGGGGTCAAACTAGGGGATTTTACACTGTCAAGCCTTAGAAACCCTAGCTTGAAACTTCTCAAACTCTTCAATCATGATGAGTTAACCTTGGAATAATCCTTATAACATCTCAATGTATCAATCCATGATCACATGGCTCTTGAATTAGGTCTCAACCTTCCTCAAATCATCAATTGACTTAGGGTTGACCCAGTCAAACCCTAGCTGCACCAATCATGGCTGAGGCTTCCTAATCTTGCACAATGACCTGTCTAGGCCTAAAAGTGATCTTAAACACTTCTAATGAGCTCTCTCAAGACCTCAATTTCATCCTCATGGCTTCAGAATCATCTGATGACTTCCCACAACTCTCAAGTTAGGAGGCACACACTCTTGGTTTCAACCATTCTCTCTGAGGATCTTTTAACTTCTCTGACAAGGATATCAACCCTTGAACACTTGAATAACCTTCTTAGCTAGCTTCATAGTCTTGTATATCTCTTGATTGGTAATCATACCTCTTGATCTCCTGCACACATGTCAATGAAATGCCAATGATAATGCTAATGTGCATGAAATGAAACATAAGCTAGGTAAAGAAATGTTGGGCAAATTTTGGGGTGCAACAGCTGCCCCTATTCAAACGGCTTGGACATGACTAGGTGAGAAGCGAACGGCTTTCAAACAATCAAGGTGCGAGATGGTTGAATACCAACAAACCCTGAAATTTGCCAACTACACAAGTACACGGTACTCTGATGGGAACAAATCTTCGAAAACTGAAATATTAGCTGCACGGCAACTAGCTGGGGAATTGGTCACACGGTAACCGGTGATACACGGTCGATCATGCCGTCAGGCATCAGAATTCCTCGGGACTCATCAGATCAATAATCAAGTTAATCATGCCATCGGGCATTCAAAGCAATTTTTAGGCGTCAGCCGAACTTCATCACTAAGTCGGGAATAGAATTCTCAGTCAATCATGAACCAATTGGGGATATCCAAACTTCTTCCATCAGGCACTTCGCATCAGCTGAGAGAACTACTTCTTTAATACGGTTGGACTTCAATCACCAAGTCTTCAAGGGAAGTTTCAACTTCGCTGTTCGGAAACCTGCTGGGGATGACGCATCTCCGCTGGGGATTCTGGAGAACTATCAAGTAACTCTGCTTCGGGGATCCAGAAGTCATTCTGGGTGAGTCAACTCTGCTGAGGACTTCAAGAATCATCTTGGAAAAATAACTCTGCCAGAGACTTCAAGAGTCGTCCTGAACCAATAACTCTGCTGGCGATTTCAGAAATCATCCTGAGCAAACGCTCTGCCGGGGACTCTAAGCATCAACTTGAGCAACCAACTCTGGCGACTTCACTGGGGATTTTAAGAATCATCTTAAGCAAAACAACTTCGCTGGAGAATTCAAGAATCATCTTGGGCAAACGACTTTTGCTGGGGAATTCAAGAATCATCTTGAGCCACATAACTCTTCTGAGATTTCAGGAATCATCCTGAGCAGACACCCTGCCGGGGAACACCTGCAAAACAAGAACGGTAACGACCTTCCTGGAGATAACGACTCCGGTGGGGAAACACAGCATCAGCTATTCAACACTCTACTGGGGAAAACCAATCATGGCCCAAACGACTTCCAAGGACTCGGCTCTCTTGGGGATCTGCAAACTCGGCTGGGGAGGAAGGAATCGTCCTGCTTACAAGGGAGAGTACAACTTTGTGGGGAATTTCAATTCCGATGGAGACTTCAGTCTGAACTATCGAGTGCTCTACACTTCAGCGTATGACTCAGCTGGGGAGATGACGTTCCTTTAGGATACATCTGATTGGGGAGAGAATCTTCTCTGCTTGGGGACACATATCAATGCTTACAATCTCATGTTCAGACTCCGTGGGGAGATGCCACTGAACTTGCTGGAGAAGAAGGAGTCATCCTGCTTGGGAACGCATACGGCGTACTGCCTGGAATATGTTATACCTGCAACAACACAAACAAACAGACAAGATACCCTTCTCAAAGGGACCTATCAAGGTTATCATCTTGTGACAATGTTCAAGTAATTCATTGTTTCAACAATCAGTGGCCTAGGCCAGTAAGTTTATGTATGCGCACTTTATCAAAAACATCGGCGTTCTTTTTCGCAAACAAAATAGATAAATGCTAAACAGGCAAACAGAATTGCTGAATAGTATACATTTTATTGATAACGAACCCCTGAATGGGCAAACAATGTTTTACAACAGATGCAAGCTCCTGGAATGAGGAAGTCGCGCAAAGATAAAACATAAAATATACATCAGTATATACACAAGAGTGCCAGATCCATGTTGGCATACATCACATGCCTGCAAATGAATTACACTTTATAGTAAAACCATGGCCTTTTAGAGGATGGGCTCTGGATATTGTAGGAGAGATTCGACCAGTATCGTCAAAAAACCAAAGATATATCTTGGTTGGCATTGACTATTTTACTAAATGGATTGAAGCAATACCATTAGTGAATGTAGGTCAAAAAGACGTCATCAAATTCATCCAAAATCACATCATTTATAGATTTGGTATCCCAGAGACTATTACGACAGATCAAGGATCAATTTTTACTGGTTGAAAGATGCAGGAGTTTGCCAAAGAAATGGGTTTTAAGCTCCTAACTTCTACGCCCTATTATGCACAGGCAAATGGGCAAGTCGAAGTTGCCAACAAGGTAGTGATTGGACTCATTAAGAAGCATGTAGGAAAGAAGCCTAGAAACTAGCATAAGACGTTAGACCAAATCCTTTGGGCATGTCGAACGTCACCCAAAAAACCTACCAATATTATGCCATTTCGACTTACTTTTGGTCATGATGCAGTATTACCTGTTGAGATATGCTTACAATTTGTGAGAATCCAAAGGCATCATGAAATCCCTTCTCAAGATTATTGGGCTATGATGACGGACGAACTAGTAGATCTGGATGAGGAAAGGCTTAAGGCCTTGGAGTTATTAAGAATACAAAAGAGAAGGGTTGAGGAATCCTACAATAAAAGGGTTAAGTCTAAGTCCTTTCTATATGGAGAGCTAGTGTGGAAAGTAATTTTGCCTATGGATCGAAGAGATAGAACATTAGGCAAATGGTATCCTAAATGGGAAGGCCCATTCCAAGTCATACAAGTATTCTCCAATGGTGCTTATGAAATTGAAGAATTAGACAAAGATAAAAGAATCTTGAAAGTAAATGGAAAATATTTGAAAAAATATAGGCCTATCTTGCAAGAGATTCATGTCAAAACTTAAATTTCATTAAGAAGGCACAAAGGCCAAAATAGGCCAAACGAGGCTAACATGGCATACCCAAAACAAAAATCAATACAACAATTCATAACGTAAAACAGGGATCAATCAAAATCCTCAAATCGATGGACTTGAGGTATTCCATGTAATCCTCATCAGCTTCATCATCAGAATTGTTAGTATGAGGAAGTTATTTCTTGGATACCTTCATTCTAGTTTGTTTCGTCTTCACGCAAGGGGGTGCTCCAGTGGAGGCCTCAGGTTTTGTGGCTTCCCTAGTCGTCGCCACCACCGCAAGTTCCTTTGAACCTTTTGCCTGGTCCTAGAGAGTGATTTTTTCTGAATTGGTGTTCATACTTGCTTTGCTGAGTACAAGAAGTGGTTTAGGAGAAAGAAGGATTTATAGAGGAAAGACAGGGCATGGATTGGTCATTCAAACAGTGGAAGTTTATTGGTCTTGGGAATATGCCTAAAAAGGCTATGTTTTAAATACTATAATAAAGCTTGGGAATAAATGGAACTGGGAAAAGGTGTTTTTTCTAGAAAAAGGAAGAGGCCTTAATCACGAATTAGACTCAAAATTGAGGCCATAAAAATAACACATTATCCATGTGCCATAATAAAAATAAAAAAAAACAACGTGTCGAAAGGCATAATATGGCGCAAATAATCAAGTTAAAAAGCAAAATATTGTCATTACATAAAGATGGCTCGAAAGGCCACAAAACCAGTGATGATTACAAAAGCAGAGGTCAAAAGGTGATCTAAAAAGAAGCTTTGATTTGATTTGAGAAAAAATATTCACATGATGACCAAGGCGAGCCTCGCACAGGGATTTGTCGAGCCTGGCTGCGGCAAGCTCTTTTTCCAACTTTTGGGCCGCATCAATGAAGTCAATAGTGCTCTTCAGCTCTTGGGTCATATTAGGGTCACCAAAGCGTTGCAACTCAAGGTTACGCTGTTCAGCATTATAGATCTTTGTTTGAAGCTCCTTGATTTGTTGTTGTCACGCATCAATATCCTTCTGATTAGAAATTATCTCTTCTTGACTTTGTTTGTGGGAAGCTTCCAACCGTTCGACCCTAGCCTCTGACTCTTGTGCACTAGTCCAGGATGCACTTTCTCGACCCACTATAGCCTCGATTGTCTTCACGAGAGAGGGGAGCTGTTGCGGTGGAAATAGGATCACAAACTATTAATGAGTTTGAATCGTAGTTCAATTCACAACCGCTCTTTGATTTATCCGAAGGAAAAGGTCAAAAGAGGGAAAACCTATTTTTGCATCGTAAACACAATGCGGGGAAAGATCTAGGGTTCGGGGGTTGGTTAAATTTAGGGAAGGTATTAGCACCCTAAATTTCTGTAGTACTCTACAGGAACCTTTTGTTCAATGCTTACTATTTTTGCTTTATTTATTTGCTTAAGGTATATGTACAAAGGATTAAAAGTGAGAAAAGAGACCTAAGGGGTTAATTCTAAGTTTACTCGGCAAGACATTGCATCTTGTGCCTACGTATCCTTACGGGAATGGAATCAGAGTAATCGTAGTTCCCCTCAAAAGGGAGGTTAGAGATTTCTTGACAGTGGTCAAGGTCTCAAGGGGAAAACATGTCTTAAGGACACGCTTACGTGGAGTGTAGAAACTCCAAATCTCTACGTTGAAATGTTAAGTTGTAATTAGGGTTAAATTAGGTTAGGGATTCCGTGGCGGGAAACCCTAAAATGAGCGCGACGGCTCTTTGACCTAATGCTAGGGGTAAAATTGTAATTTTGCCTGCGGCGAGGCATTTATGAAAATTAGGGTTTGTGAGGTTGTAAGGGTTTGAAGTTGAGGACTATTGGCGCGGCGACCAAAAGCTAGACCTAACCTTCGGATGTGTGTAGTGTGACTGGAATATTGATAAATGCGTGACATGATTGAATTGCAAACAGGGAAAAAATGACAGAAGTTAAAGTCATACAAACAGAAATTTAAAGGCAGAAATTTAAAGCGCGATTGTTAGATTCGCAGGGTTTCATATGAGAAGCAGTTACAATATAGTAACGAAATTTAAATAAACCAACCAGGCAGTAAGGGCTGCAAATGATGAATACTGTCAATAAGCAAAATTAAACGGCAATTGGACAAGTCAGGAGAAAAAGTGTAATATTAAAGATTTTTGTTATCTTGAAAGAAATGTTAAATGAATCTATATATATAAAAAAAGTAATGTTAATAGAAAATATTAAATTTAATCTTGAAAAAGATTTTAACTTAGATATTTTTAAAAAAAAAAGATTTTTTTATGTTATTACTAAAAAAGTTTTTTATTATTATTAAGTGAAAAGAGATTTTAAATTTTCTTATAAAAAGTGTTTTTTTTTTATTTATAATATTTACACAAAAAAGGTTTTTAAAACAATTTTCTTAAATTATAAAACAATTTAAAAACAATTAAAAAACAAAATAAAAAAACAAAATAAAAAAATAAAACATAAAGGGGTTGGGCCGGTCATCACACCCGGACCCAACCCGGTCCTGTTAATTGTAACAAAGGCTTGTTAGGGTTTCATAACCCTGAAACCTCTCCCGCTGCGTTGTTCTTCTTCTTCCTCTCGCCTTTCTTCTTTCTCTCGCTGTGATCTTCTCCGATCTTCTTCATTCCTGAAACAAAACATGAAACTCGTAATGAAAAACGTCCCATGGCTTACATTTAAAGTGAAACCGGCCGATGATGGCGTGAGCTGAGGCCCAAAACGGGAGATTGCCCGTCGTTTGGTTAAACGGCGCCGGTGGTCCTTCGTTTGAACGATCTGAGGTCTTGTGATGACCTTGGTTGAAGACTTCTTCTTCTTTCGATGTCGCGGCCGCTAGGGTTTGGCTTGTCACTTGTGGTTCGTCGTTCTGTCTCTAGGGTTTCGCGATTTTGTTAGCGTTCTTCACAGGTGAAATTGTTCCCTTCTTATACTCTTTTGATTTCATCTTTTTGGGCCTGGACTTATGATTTTTTACGTTATTATTTGGCTGAGATTCGATTTGATCTTATCTGGGATTTTTGGTGAGATTGGATTTCGTTTTTTCTGGTATGTTTGATCTCATCTGATCTAAACTTTCCCTTTTCAGGATTCCCTATTTTCGGATATGGATCAGTTTTTCATTTGATAACTGAACGGCTTTGTTTTGATTTTCGTTTGAACATTGCTGATTTCGTTTCCTTGATTAGATCGAATTGGGTTTCTCTGACATACTTTGGATTTTATTTTTCAGATGTGGAATGGGATCCCTTGTTCTCAGTGTGGATATCCAATTGCTGGGCCTTAACGAGTCGATACCTGTCTTGTGGATTCACTCGTATTCTGAACTGTCATGGATTTTGTGAACTTGCTTCATTCAGTTTGGGTATCGGCTGGAATTCACTTATTTTTCCTCTTCTTTTCTTTTCAGGACAGGTACTACGCTCTGGTTGAGTTAAACGCCGCCGAGGATGGTATGTGGCGATGATGACAGCTTGTCTGAGCCTTATGAGGGAACCTCTTCGATGAGGCCGCGGTTGCCTTCGAGATTGGTTGGTTTCGATGCTTGGTTGGGTTCACGTTGGTTTTTTTGATGCAGGCCTTTTATTAGGGCTTTGATGTTCATGATAGCTTTGTCGTCCACGTGATTACGAACTCGGTTCTGATTGTTTAATTCATGATGGTTTCAATTACCCCTTGGCTGTGACTGTGAGCTGGGCCATGATGCTGATTAACTGAGCCGCGATGACTGATATGAACTGCTATGGTTTTGTGCACTCATTTATCTTATGACTGATATGTTTATGTTTGCTTATCCTTGCTCGTTCTGGTACAATTCGTGCCATGATTTTGTGCTGCGATTTTGGTGCTGTGATTTCGATGCTGTGATTTTGTGTGGTCGCTCACATTATTCGTGACTTGCCATTGAAACTCGCCTTCTGATATGTTGTTTGACGCCCTTCAAATGCAGTTTGGTTTGTATTTTTCTTGTTCTGTTTGGACTTGGTTTGCATTCTGAACTTTTGTGGCAAATTTGTTTCTTTGTGCATTTTCACAATTGAAACTGGCGCGGGCTCCCTTTTGCCTAGTTGCTGTTTTGTTTATGCAGCTTGTTTTGCTTTGAGTTCTGTTGTACTGATGCTGTTTGTGGAATTTCAGGTGTTGGAATTTTTCGAAACCAAAGCGACTCAGACCTGCCGGCATCCGGGTCTGAGTCCAAATTTGCCTATGTTGCCTTACTCTCGTATCAGTTTGGAAATCCAATTGCGGCAAAAGCGAATCAGTCCCGCTTCTTTTATTACTTCTATCTCTCGGATGTCCCGTAATGATAAGAACAGGTGTTACCTGATCTGATGCCAACGGCGCGGATCGGTAACGGGGGTAGGACGCAGCTTTGGTTGTGCCACTCCCGGCACTCGATGATGACGCTGTTCTGAGAGTGTCAAAAATAATTTCTAACATTTTTCTATTCTGTTTTGCTTCTTTTTGATGTGCAGGTTGATCGGAGATTCGTGGAGAAAAGGATATCATGAAGAACACTTAGGAACATTTAGGACTTTAGGCTTTTTAGGATGTACACTTCTTTTGTAACTTGTAACAAAAAATGTTATGAATAAATTCAATAACATTCTTTATCAAATTATTTCCTCTTTGTAGATCATGAAAAAATATTATAAACTTCAAATTTCTATCCCAATTTACTTTACAAATTGTAATAATAATAAAATATTATGAATAAGATTCACATATTCTATTAAAATCATTTTCCAATTGCTTTTCCATGTTTTAATTTGTAAACACCTCAATACCCGATTAAACCTCAACAGTCAAACACCCCTGATCCACTCTTGCATAATAAGCTTAATACCTTCAAAAATGAATAAGTTCCATTAATCAGTCGAAGTTTTCACTGTTTTCCCTCACAAATGGACTGGAAGATAGAAGAATGATTTTTGTTAAAACCCTGTTCCACAGATCAGATTTTCCAACCCAAATTGATATCTTAGCATAATCAAACCCACGCAAATAAATGCCTCCGTAATAAAACCTCATTGGGCCCAAAATTACGAATTATGCTTCAAAATGACCAAAACGCCCCTGGGGTATTTCCTGCAAAACAAACACCTTCAGGACTTGTTAGTGGTTAGCAAATGCACAGATGATATGATATGCGAAATGACCGACTAAATATGAGGGTAAAATTTGGGGTATTACAGTTGCCCCTATTTAAATAGCTACACCGGACGATTTGAGTGACAGAGACTCGAAGAATCGTGGTGGAGAGATTTAAATATAGATAACCGAAAATTTTGCCCTTATATGCGGCGATATGTAATGCTATGGACAAAGCGAGAACAGATTAATGCAGCCGATGCCATGAATATGATATGATGCGTATGCTCCGAAAATGCTGATGAATACGACGACGCAGGGACAGACGCTACGACAAGAACACACTGGGGAAAACGACGCGCTGGGACGACAGCACAACACTGGGGAATTCCAAAAAAGATGGTCAACTGGTGCGAACACGACCAATTGTCTTTTTAGAAGAGGGACGAGATTCTCAAATGGAGATGGTACCTACGAGACGGCCTCCACTGGGAAATCTAAGAGTAAAACTGAATCGTGTACGATTGCAAGATCGATCACAGAATGCTGGAGCATTGAGCAAAGAATAACATCCAAGCTTCTGTAGACTATCCCTCGTGACAAGATCAAACGGACTGTTCGGGAATCCGTAGCAAATATACAGGGTAAAAACCGGCTGTATGCCAAAATAAATGGACTTTAATGGGATAAGATCCTTAGATGGAGATGGCACCTATGCGGTGACCTCCACTAGGGAATGTCTAATAATAAAACTGGATCTACACGGTTGCAAGATCGATTACAGAACGCTGGAGCATTGAGCAAAGAATAACATCCAAGCTTCTATAAACTATCCTTCGTGATGGGATCGGACGGACTTTTCGGAAATCCGTATCAAATATACAGGGTAAAAACCGGCTGTATGCCAAAATAAATGGACTTCGATGGGAAATGCCCTGATAAGCTTCTCGAGGGAGAACTGTCACTTATCGTTGGAAGGGACTTACATGCCAAAATGAATAAGCACTCAAATAAAGAGGCTGCTGCTTATTTGATATATCAATTTTCTCATATTTAAGGTCGGCGCCTGGAATACGATTCTGATTTTTCTTTTACATAAAGGATAAATGAAATTCTTCATACTTCAAGATCGTGCTCTCCTGAATATGATTCGGCTCAAACCTCCCCGTACTTCAAGATCGTGCTCTCCTGAATACGATTTGGTTTCTTCTTTTACTAAAGGGTAAATGAACATCCTCATTCTTCAAGATCGTGCTCTCCTGAATATGATTCTGCTCCTTCTTTTACTAAAGGGTAAATGAACATCCTCATTCTTCAAGATCGTGCTCTCCTGAATATGATTCCGCTCCTTCTTTTACTAAAGGGTAAATGAACTTCTTCATTCTTCAAGATCGTGCTCTCCTGAATATGAATCCGCTCCTTCTTTTACTAAAGGGTAAATGAACTTCTTCATAATTCAAGATCGTGCTCTCCTGAATATGATTCCGCTCAAACCTCCCCGTATTTCAAGATCGTGCTCTCCTGAATACGATTTGGTTCAAACCTCCCTATACTTCAAAACAACAGGGAAAATGGAAGCCCAACTGCTCCATGGAGATGGCCATTTGCTGCAAGTCATAACGAAGATAGGATCGGCTTCTTAGGTGAGAAATGTCGTATACCGATGTTGTAAGATGTAAGATTGTAAAGTGTTGTACTGATAGATTTTCCAGGCGTGAACTGGCGTGTATTTGTAAAGGATTGTGGTTGATTTTTTTGAAAGATAGTGCAAATTAAATGCACGTCCGGGTACAGTAATAACCTTCTCGGGCGAGAACAGTCGCGTATCCGTTATGGTATGGTGAAAATCTTTAGATGGTGCAAAATAAATGCACGTCCGGTTGGCTCGACGACCGACAAAACTGAGATTCAATCTAGGATCGAGCTAGAAAGAAGACTGGTAATCAAGACTCTATCGAGGGAAACGATCTCGAAGGGTAAATATCTTATCCTGGTATGGAAAGATAGCTGAAGTAACCGTCATCCACGAGGATCGAGCTCCGTGGGGAAACTGGAAACACATATGTATTTTATGCTTAGGGCTGACAATCTATTTGGAGAGAATGGACAAACCCCAGTTACTCGGCGGTAACGACCAACTGATGGTAAAACACAATGAACCTGTGAATGCTAATGCATGTGTTAATGTGAATGTATGTTAATGTGAATGTATGTCAATGTCTATGTAGTTAAATATGCAGGATGTTATGAAATGAGTATGTAATGAGTATGTGTATGAAATAGGCATGTGACGCTTATGCCCCTGCGTATGCTGACGAAACTGACTATAGACAGGACGAGAGATGAAATAAACATCTTGACGGGGATACCCTGCATTGTCTGCAACCAATACGTCAATCATGGGTAAGAAAGATCAATGGTAGAACCACATCTAGTTTTAAAGTTCTGAACTCTCTGGGGAGAAGGTAATTTGTTCGGGTGCACAGTATCATGTCTTCACATGGGGAGAAGAAAACCTGAGGGACACTTTCGAGTTACCCAAGAAAAAGTTGTCAGCTTATAGTCTCTCTGGGGACTGTGATGAGGCAATAGTTTAGGAGCCTGTTGCAACACTGAGGTTTACTGGGGGAATGAAGGCCGCCGTGAGTAAAATCCATCGGGTGCATGAAGAAAAGTTGTGAAACCACATGGTTTTGATCTTGAAGGACCTTGTAGTAGTCGCCATTTGTTTCCTTTTTAAAAACATGGTGCCCCAGGGTACTTGCGTTGTGAGGTAGGGTCATCTCGAGAGGATTTTATAGAGAACACGGTGTCTGGTTGCCCCATTGTTCTCAAACTCTTTGAGAGATTTGTCAGGTCTCGACGTAACTGGCACAAACTAATCGTGTTACGACGAAATCTTTGAGAGATAGCTCCTAAGAATGTCAGACTCGCGTTGGTAAGCGAACTGGGAAACCGCCCGCCCCTGTTTAGCAGGATCTTCAAGTTCCATGGGTTATGTCCATATATAAATCTCTAAGATATCAAGCAAAGTCGTCATGCCTGAAATGCATATCCTGAGCTTGTCAATGTACACATATATTTGTCTTGAATTTTGTTTTGAAAAAGATATCGCAATTTGTGACCGAAATCACTAGTCAGGATATAAGTTTTAATTATAATGCCAACATGAATTTTTTTCTGAGCATAGCTCGTAGGAGTCAGGAAACGTGATCTTGTCGAGTATGCTTTCAACCGAAGTCCTACTTCAATTAGGTCTTTTAAAGGTTGTATCGTGGCTTGGTTCACGGTTTAAGAAACAAAGGATAAAGGCTCAAAGTTTTATTCGTACCCATCCCTTCTTCATGATGTTCTCCAATCCTAATTCAGTTAACTGGATACGAGCACTCTTGTCTTAAACGGATTTGCTATGGTCGAGAACTTATCAAGGCTTTGGACATGGCAGTCACTCACCTATTTCTAATGGCAATTGGTCACACGATTTTGTTCTTTACTAGGGACTATTTATTGTACCCTCTTGTTTGGCTTTTATTCCCTAACTTTTGCCTGGACAACGTCTTTTGATCTGACTTTGGAGTCCAGCGGGATGCCCCAGTTTTGCCTAAGTCTCCTTCATAGGTTTTGACTTAGCGGGCTTTTGTTTTTTTTGAATATTCTTTTATGCACAAGTCGTGTAAATCTTTTGAAAGGCTTGTGACTGCCCCATTCCTTAGGTAACTGAGGGATAGTCATTGTATTGGACTTCTTAAGATGCTAAGGATAAATTCTCGAAGGTTTGCTCTTCCTTTTTTAGGGTCTAAGTGCTCGATCGGTTTAACTGAAACCTACCCTGCCCCAGGTTAGGATGAAGGTTCTTAAAAGAAAGAAAAACTCCTACTTCAAGGCTCAAAGAGTTGACTAGGGATTGACATCCTTATATCTCCAGTGTTTGGGATTTGAAACAATGCCTTACATCATCAGCAGGTTTTAATTGAAAGCATACGACAAGAGATCTGACGCTTTGGGTTCGTCATCCTCCCCCCAATTCTCTATCAGTACAAGAGATCGGGTAAAGTTGACATTATGATTTATGAAAACGTTTTTTTTGAATGAGTGAAACGAATGGATTTATTCAAGACAAACATATGCGTTGCATTAATTAATCAAAGATAAACAAGTTCGTACATGCTAAATATGCTTAAATGAAGAGAAATACATATAAATAAACAAATGAACTGTCGGAAAAATCCTTCTAAATGTTTATGAAATCTTGCATTCAAGAGCAACAGTATCCTTTGGCGGAGCCTCAATGGAAAGGACGTCTGGTTCATGATCACTGTGAGTCGTCATGGCTTGCCCCAGTTATGCTGGTCACATCTTCAACAGTTTTCAGTCGTTGCTTCAAAATAACTTTCCCAGATTCTTTGCTGATCCCGGTCATATCATCTTGAGGGTTACTGAAATGAAGCGAGCTAGGCCTTTGAATAATTACTGGATTCGGCTGATTTGCTGAGGGGTCAACATACTTTGCAGAATCTAAGCTTGACAAGCGGGGAACCCCGAGAGGAGTCTCGACCTTCGGCTGAGCATCGCCAAAAGACAACTTCTTCGTTTCTAGCAAATTTCTGACAAAGTTCTTAAGAGCGTAGCAATTCTCTAGATCATGGTCGGGCGCACCCTCATGAAATAAACAATGAGCGGCCGCGTTGTAACCTGCAGGTAATGGATTAGGCGGAGGACCCAAAGCACGGGTGGTAATCAGACCTTGTTGCACCAAATGGGAGTATAACTCAGTGAAAGTCATCGGAATTGGAGGGCAAGGCTTATACTGACTCTTACGGGGATAAGGAATCTGATCCCGTGATTGTTGGTGAACAGGAGCGTTGGGCACTCGTTGACTGTTGACAGGAACTTGCATGGGCGGATAACCGGAAGGTTGTTGATGAACCGGTGCTTGATATACCGGAGCTGACTGCACAGGCTGGTATGTAGGGAACTGCTGATTGAAAGGTGGTGCAACAGTAGCTACATAGGGTTGTTGGACATATGGAAACGGATAGCCTTGAACATAACTCTGCTGATGTTGCCAAGTTTGAGGAGTAGCCATTTTGCGGTTTCTCGAACGTGTAGGTCCTTTACCATTGTCGGAGTTAGGAGTTTTGCACTTTGGAGGGGTAGCTCGTCGAACTGGTTGAGCACTAGGAGGCACCAAACTGGATTGAAGACCATGAGGAGGTACATTCTCGACAGTAACAGCTGGTTGAGATTCCAGAACGGTATTAGTAGTCTCAGAAACAACAGTAGACTGAGCATCCACCTTCACACTAAGAGCTCGTAGCATCTCCAAAATCTGCCCTGCACTTCCTCGAAGATCTTCGAGTTCATGGCTGACACGGTTGATCTCTTGGTTTTGATCTTCCATTCTTTTGAAGGGTCGTAATGATGCAGAGAACTCAGGGTGACAAAACTGGAAGGTGAGAGAACCGAGTATGAGAAAACGGAAGACACATGCAATGCAAGAAAACATGTGATGCTATGATGCAAATGCAAATGAAAATTTCATGGAATTCAAACATTTACGAATGTCGTGGGGTACCAAGGGAATCTTTTCCTTATTTTTTATTTTTATTTTTCTTTATTTATGGTATCCCGCGATATCCATAAATGATGTTTGAATTCCATGAAATACAATGCAATGAGATGCTTTATGGATGCAATGCACATGAATACATAAAGTCCTAGGTTAAAGGACGTGAGTGGAGTTAAGGTCTACCCATCCCCAAAAGGAGTGTACTATAGGTCAGTTGTACCTGCCGAACAAGGTTCTAAAAAAGTGCCCAAAGTCATCAGCCCATCTTTCGGATATTATCAACCTTCCGACTGACTCGGGGGTTAATAATATTCTCAAGAGAACCTCTTTTGAGTGTAGTATCGCGTAGCAACCATTGTAGGACTACTCCCACGTAGTTCCCGCACTACGTCCTAAATAAGGCCAAGGTGGTGTAAAGGTACTACGGTTCCCAATATCACAGACTCTAATCGACCATGGAAAAAGTTTTCACGACTACTCGTTCAACCGAACCATTTTCGAAAAGGTCTCAACTGAGCGGTGATTCTCGAATCAGCTTGGTCGGGATTCACTCCCTATAAGCCTCATCGAATATATCCCCATCCTATAATAATGTCACTAGTCCGGGCGTAGGACTTATCTCACAGCACAAGGAACAGTCCCACAATCAAAGCACAAATATATACACGCAAATGAATAATAACACAGATAGTAATAAACATGAACAAGTTAGGGATAACCCTCGAAAGTTTAGAGTCCCCAGTGAAGTCGCCATTTTCTGTTGCGGTGGAAATAGGATCACAAACTATTAATGAGTTTGAATCGCAATTCAATTCACAACCGCTCTTTGATTTATCCGAAGGAAAAGGTCAAAAGAGGGAAAACCTATTTTTGCATCGTAAACACAATGCGGGGAAAGATATAGGGTTTGGGGGTTGGTTAAATTTAGGGAAGGTATTAGCACCCTAAATTTCTGTAGTACTCTACAGGAACCTTTTGTTCAATGCTTACTATTTTTGCTTTATTTATTTGCTTAAGGTATATGTACAAAGGATTAAAAGTGAGAAAAGAGACCTAAGGGGTTAATTCTAAGTTTACTCGGCAAGACATCGCATCTTGTGCCTACGTATCCTTACGGGAATGGAATCAGAGTAATCGTAGTTCCCCTCAAAAGGGAGGTTAGAGATTTCTTGACAGTGGTCAAGGTCTCAAGGGGAATAAACATGTCTTAAGGACACGCTTACGTGGAGTGTAGAAACTTCAAATCTTTACGTTGAAATGTTAAGTTGTAATTAGGGTTAAATTAGGTTAGGGATTCCGCGGCGGGAAACCCTAAAATGAGCGCGGCGGCTCTTTGACCTAATGCTAGGGGTAAAATTGTAATTTTGCCTGCGGCGAGGCATTTATGAAAATTAGGGTTTGTGAGGTTGTAAGGGTTTGAAGTTGAGGACTATTGGCGCGGCGACCAAAAGCTAGACCTAACCTTCGGATGTGTGTAGTGTGACTGGAATATTGATAAATGCGTGACATGATTGAATTGCAAACAGGGAAAAAATGACAGAAGTTAAAGTCATACAAACAGAAATTTAAAGGCAGAAATTTAAAGCGCGATTGTTAGATTCGCAGGGTTACATATGAGAAGCAGTTACAATATAGTAACGAAATTTAAATAAACCAACCAGGCAGTAAGGGCTGCAAATGATGAATACTGTCAATAAGCAAAATTAAACGGCAATTGGACAAGTCAGGAGAAAAAGTGTAATATTAAAGATTTTTGTTATCTTGAAAGAAATGTTAAATGAATCTATATATATAAAAAAAGTAATGTTAATAGAAAATATTAAATTTAATCTTGAAAAAGATTTTAACTTAGATATTTTTAAAAAAAAAAGATTTTTTTATGTTATTACTAAAAAAGTTTTTTATTATTATTAAGTGAAAAGAGATTTTAAATTTTCTTATAAAAAGTGTTTTTTTTTTTATTTATAATATTTACACAAAAAAGGTTTTTAAAACAATTTTCTTAAATTATAAAACAATTTAAAAACAATTAAAAAACAAAATAAAAAAACAAAATAAAAAAATAAAACATAAAGGGGTTGGGCCGGTCATCACACCCGGACCCAACCCGGTCCTGTTAATTGTAACAAAGGCTTGTTAGGGTTTCATAACCCTGAAACCTCTCCCGCTGCGCCGTTCTTCTTCTTCCTCTCGCCTTTCTTCTTTCTCTCGCTGTGATCTTCTCCGATCTTCTTCATTCCTGAAACAAAACATGAAACTCGTAATGAAAAACGTCCCATGGCTTACATTTAAAGTGAAACCGGCCGATGATGGCGTGAGCTGAGGCCCAAAACGGGAGATTGCTCGTCGTTTGGTTAAACGGCGCCGGTGGTCCTTCGTTTGAACGATCTGAGGTCTTGTGATGACCTTGGTTGAAGACTTCTTCTTCTTTCGATGTCGCGGCCGCTAGGGTTTGGCTTGTCACTTGTGGTTCGTCGTTCTGTCTCTAGGGTTTCGCGATTTTGTTAGCGTTCTTCACAGGTGAAATTGTTCCCTTCTTATACTCTTCTGATTTCATCTTTTTGGGCCTGGACTTATGATTTTTTACGTTATTATTTGGCTGAGATTCGATTTGATCTTATCTGGGATTTTTGGTGAGATTGGATTTCGTTTTTTCTGGTATGTTTGATCTCATCTGATCTAAACTTTCCCTTTTCAGGATTCCCTATTTTCGGATATGGATCAGTTTTTCATTTGATAACTGAACGGCTTTGTTTTGATTTTCGTTTGAACATTGCTGATTTCGTTTCCTTGATTGGATCGAATTGGGTTTCTCTGACATACTTTGGATTTTATTTTTCAGATGTGGAATGGGATCCCTTGTTCTCAGTGTGGATATCCAATTGCTGGGCCTTAACGAGTCGATACCTGTCTTGTGGATTCACTCGTATTCTGAACTGTCATGGATTTTGTGAACTTGCTTCATTCAGTTTGGGTATCGGCTGGAATTCACTTATTTTTCCTCTTCTTTTCTTTTCAGGACAGGTACTACGCTCTGGTTGAGTTAAACGCCGCCGAGGATGGTATGTGGCGATGATGACAGCTTGTCTGAGCCTTATGAGGGAACCTCTTCGATGAGGCCGCGGTTGCCTTCGAGATTGGTTGGTTTCGATGCTTGGTTGGGTTCACGTTGGTTTTTTTGATGCAGGCCTTTTATTAGGGCTTTGATGTTCATGATAGCTTTGTCGTCCACGTGATTACGAACTCGGTTCTGATTGTTTAATTCATGATGGTTTCAATTACCCCTTGGCTGTGACTGTGAGCTGGGCCATGATGCTGATTAACTGAGCCGCGATGACTGATATGAACTGCTATGGTTTTGTGCACTCATTTATCTTATGACTGATATGTTTATGTTTGCTTATCCTTGCTCGTTCTGGTACAATTCGTGCCATGATTTTGTGCTGCGATTTTGGTGCTGTGATTTCGATGCTGTGATTTTGTGTGGTCGCTCACATTATTCGTGACTTGCCATTGAAACTCGCCTTCTGATATGTTGTTTGACGCCCTTCAAATGCAGTTTGGTTTGTATTTTTCTTGTTCTGTTTGGACTTGGTTTGCATTCTGAACTTTTGTGGCAAATTTGTTTCTTTGTGCATTTTCACAATTGAAACTGGCGCGGGCTCCCTTTTGCCTAGTTGCTGTTTTGTTTATGCAGCTTGTTTTGCTTTCAGTTCTGTTGTACTGATGTTGTTTGTGGAATTTCAGGTGTTGGAATTTTTCGAAACCAAAGCGACTCAGACCTACCGGCATCCGGGTCTGAGTCCAAATTTGCCTATGTTGCCTTACTCTCGTATCAGTTTGGAAATCCAATTGCGGCAAAAGCGAATCAGTCCCGCTTCTTTTATTACTTCTATCTCTCGGATGTCCCGTAATGATAAGAACAGGTGTTACCTGATCTGATGCCAACGGCGCGGATCGGTAACGGGGGTAGGACGCAGCTTCGGTTGTGCCACTCCCGGCACTCGATGATGACGCTGTTCTGAGAGTGTCAAAAATAATTTCTAACATTTTTCTATTCTGTTTTGCTTCTTTTTGATGTGCAGGTTGATCGGAGATTCGTGGAGAAAAGGATATCATGAAGAACACTTAGGAACATTTAGGACTTTAGGCTTTTTAGGATGTACACTTCTTTTGTAACTTGTAACAAAAAATGTTATGAATAAATTCAATAACATTCTTTATCAAATTATTTCCTCTTTGTAGATCATGACAAAATATTATAAACTTCAAATTTCTATCCCAATTTACTTTACAAATTGTAATAATAATAAAATATTATGAATAAGATTCACATATTCTATTAAAATCATTTTCCAATTGCTTTTCCATGTTTTAATTTGTAAACACCTCAATACCCGATTAAACCTCAACAGTCAAACACCCCTGATCCACTCTTGCATAATAAGCTTAATACCTTCAAAAATGAATAAGTTCCATTAATCAGTCGAAGTTTTCACTGTTTTCCCTCACAAATGGACTGGAAGATAGAAGAATGATTTTTGTTAAAACCCTGTTCCACAGATCAGATTTTCCAACCCAAATTGATATCTTAGCATAATCAAACCCATGCAAATAAATGCCTCCGTAATAAAACCTCATTGGGCCCAAAATTACGAATTATGCTTCAAAATGACCAAAACGCCCCTGGGGTATTTCCTGCAAAACAAACACCTTCAGGACTTGTTAGTGGTTAGCAAATGCACAGATGATATGATATGCGAAATGACCGACTAAATATGAGGGTAAAATTTGGGGTATTACAGGAGCCGTCGAATTTCTGAAGATAAATCATCCACCACAACCGTCAACTCTAGCAAGAAACCATGCACTTCTAGGCTAAGAGTAGTAAGATCCAGTTTCCTGAGTTGATCTTTCAAAAAGAGACGAGATGTGGGGTCATAAACTAAGACATTTTGGATATCACCTCTGAAGAACTTTTTCTTGATGGATTAGAGAATTGGACTAACAAAGTCATCTGAGGTAGGATGACTGGCAGGAGTCGAAGAAGCAGAAGCAAAACCACACTTTTGCCCAAGCATCCTCTTAGCATATTCCCTGGGATTTGACCACTTGAGAGCTGCTAAAGGATCTTCAGGGGTCACAATGGGAGGTATAGTTTTCTTCACCACAGGCGAAGTATGTTGAGATTCAGGACCAGCTTGATCTTCTTCTTCCTCTTCCTCTTCTTGTTCATCATTCTTTTCAGATTCTCCTTCTTCTTCTTCTTTGTCCTTTTCTTCTTCTTCATCAACTCTCACTGCTTCCTCTTTATCGTCAGCGGATGGAGGATTGTTTGGATTATGAGTAGGTTCAGGATGCATTTGAAGGTGAGAAAATACTTAGAAGGGGGGGTTGAATAAGTATGAAGATAAAACTTAGAAGTAAAAACTCAAGTATTTTTATCCTGGTTCGTTGAACTCAACTACTCCAGTCCACCCTATCTAGAGTGATTTGCCTTTCTCAAACAAGGACTTAATCCACTATTTAATCAACTAATTACAATAGTAAGCACTAAGAACAACTGTTCAAAGTCTTCTCAAGAACTACTGATCCCAACTGGATCTTCTTAAGGAACTATTACAATGAAATGTAAGATTAATACAAGTGTTTGAATGCTTCTAACAAGCTTTATCACAACAGTGATTTTTCATTTAATATTAAGAACAAAAGAAAAAACTCAGCAATAAGAATGTTTTATGAGAGCTTGTAAGAGTTTCTATCACAGATTCGTTGGTTGTTGATCACTTTGAAGAAGATGAGAAAGACTTGCTTTTATATGCACAGTAGTCCACAAAGTCTTGACGTTGGAGGCTGTGTACTGAAAAGGCCTGAACCTTTTTGTCTTTACATCACATGACCTTTCCTGGAAGTAGAATGCACAGAGAAATGCTTTTGGTCTGTGTTCCAGTGTCAAGCATGAAAGAGGAAAGAGTCGTTGAGCCAAATCAAAAGATATTACTTTGAATACTTCTTCAACAAGTATTTCTTTTCAGCAAAGTAACCATCAGATTTTGCATGATCAGAGTCTTGGATACCCATCAGATTTTGCTGAATCAGAGTAATGCAGCAAGTGTGCTTTAGCGTGTAGTTCTATCAGAGCAGAGTTTTATGAATCAGATCCTCAGCACGTGCAACGTGCAGTACTCTCAGAGTCTTCTAAAAAACTGTGCTTCTTAACTCTCATACAAAGTTCTTCAATGCTTCAGAGTCTTCAGATCTTATTAGAGTCTTCTGCTTCCGATTCTTCTGCAGCTTCTGCTTCAGATTCTTCTGTAGCTTCTGCTTCAGATTCTTCTGCAGCCAGCGCTCAAATTCTTCTATAAGATGATTCTGACTCTTCAGAGCCTTCCATAGTTCCATGTTCAAATTAATTTGCTCTTGGATGTATATATACTTTAATCATCTGCAGCAAATATTCATGAACCAATTTTAGAGTATATAATTCTTTAATACAAAATTGCATAAGAGTTATCATCAAAACATAGAGATATTACTAAGAAACAATCTGTGTTCTTACAATCTCCCCCTTTTTGATGATGACAAAACATGAGAAATTTCGTTCAATAAAAAACAATAATTATAACTCCCCCTGAGATTAAGAATCTCCCCCTGAAATGAATACTCTAAGGAAAAGAATACTTCCCTTTTTGCTTGAGTGTATTTCAGAATCAGAGTCTGATGACTTCTTTCAAACACAGAGTCTGATTAATCAGAGTCTGATGACTTCTTTCAAACACAGAGTCTGGTTAATCAGAGTCTGATGACTTCTTTCAAACACAGAGTCTGGTTTTGCGTTTAGACTCAGAGTACAATTTGCTTCAAGAATCAGAGTCTGGTTGGGTAATTCTCAGGATAACTTCAATGAATTTATTTTGTCAGATGAAACAATAGAATCTGAAAGACTTAAATTCAAAGATAGTTAATAATATGTCTGAATTTTGTTTTAGTATTTGCTTATGGATTGAACAATCAGATTCTTTTTCTCCCCCTTTTTGTCATAATCAAAAAGATTTGTAAAGACAGAAAAGATAACAGAAGAAAAACAGAACAAACATTATCATTCAATCAGATGATTCACATAGCAGATGATAAACACATAAGCAAAATAAGACAGATGCAAACAACAGTGCACAAAAAAAAATGAAAAGAAACTAAGGTTGGCGAGATGCAATCAGGGTCAGAAGATCTGTGATCTTTGTAGTAGACTCTTCTTGCTTGGCCATCCAAGTCTTAATCTCTTCAGTGGTTTGTTCTTGTTTGATCATCTAGGACTTGATTTCCTAAACCTCTTTCACAAGTTCTGAATTGTCAGCCTTCACTTCAGATGCAGACGCATCAATGTCCATATCAGATGCAACATCTTTAGATGGAGAGTCTTTAGCAGGAGCAGCTTCCAGAAACAGCATTGGCGGTTTGGGAATGCTCATCAGAGTCTGTCTTACCAACTCAGCAAACTTTGCCTTAGCATCTTCAGCACAGACTGTCTTGAGATGAGAGGCCACCACGTTGAGCTTAGAGATAAATTTATCCCAAACAGCTTCAGACTTAACAGGATCTATACTGAACAGACACTCTTCTTCCACACGTGCAATCCCCATACGAACTTCCTTTTTGAAATTTTCAAACAGTTTATCAACATCTGATCTAGGGTTGGGGTAAAGAAATTCCTCAAGAGTCACTTTCTCAGCAGATTCAGAGTTTGGCTGAGGTTGTTCACAAGTGGTATTAGGAGGTGTTGGATCAGATGGTGGTTGTTCAGATGATTGAGATGCAGATGGTTGAGGTTCAGATGGTTGAGGTTCAGATGGTTGTGGTATTGTGTGTTGAGGTGTAGGGGTTAGAGAAATGTCAGCTTCAGATGATGAAGGTTGAAAGTCTGAGAGGTTGAATTTTGAGCGAAGTGAAAGTCTATGATTTATTTGGTCAGGTGCTGATAAATCAGAAAATGCAGGTTTGAATGGATCAGGAATGTGTAAACAAGAGGGTGAGTGAACTTCTGATTCAGAATCAGATGATTCAGTGGAGTGGCATGAGGTGGATGACAAGACAACCATGGTTGCAAGTGGTTCCAAATCAAGAATGTCATTTGAGGGTTCTGGAACAGGTAACGGTTGTTCTATTATTGAGGGATGTTCAGATGGAGTTGGTTGGAGAGGTTCAGATGAAATGGGTTGAGGTTGTTGTTCTGGCAGTTGTTGTTGTTGTTTTGGTTGTAGTTGTTTTTGTTGTTCTGGTTGTAGTTGTTGTTGTTGTTGAGGTTCTGGTTGTGTTTCTGTTTGTGGTGGTTCAAATGGAGTTTGTACAGAAGATGGTTGAGAAGGTGTAGTTTGAGATGGAGGGGGTTCAGATGTATGAATTCCAGATGATGGTGGTACAGATGATTGTGGTCTAGAAGGTGATGGAGGAGGTGAATGTAATGGAGAGTGAATGGTTGGAGTTGGATCAGATGTTAATACTTGTTTGATAGTTTCTCTTATGTCTTCTAGACTTGCTTCTGGAGGAGTGGGTTTCACTTTCTTTACCTTCTGAGGCTTAACAGCAGCTTCAGAGGCTTTTCTCTTTGGCTGAGCCTCAAATCCTTCTTCAGCAATCTTCTTTGAACGCCTTTCTCTAACAAGATTAGGCAGAACTTCTCCTTCCTTCTGGACGATGTTCACAGGCAGAGGAACACCATTTAACAGACAATCAACTATGTAGGATAAGATGATCTCCCTTGGTTCGTTAGCACTGAACATTGGAAAATCTTCAACAGGAATCCTTCTGTTGCTGACATCCTTAGTAGCAATTTTCTTAGGTTTGCTGGCAAGCTCTGTAATGACTTTCATCCTCTTCAGAGTATTGCCATTGATGACAGAACCTATGACATATGACAGATCCTCTGTCAATCCAGTATCATACAGATATTTCACAAGACCATTCTCTGTTAGAATGTCTGATATCAGTCTACCCATAGGAATCCAATTCCTAACTTTTCCAGTTTTGACTCTTACATCTTCTCTTGTTTCCTTTATATGATTCAGAAGGTGACTAAACAGAAGATAAGGCAAGTCCACCTTCTTTCCCTTGCTCATACAGAACATAAAGTATAGTTGTTCAGCACTGACATAATCTGTGGAATTTGATGATTTTCTGTGAAAGATGGAACTCAAGAAAATCTTGGCCCAGATCCGGTAGACTGGCTTCAGTTCCCTTACTTTGCTAGTTGGTTCCCCAGAAATAGTAACTTCTTGAAACACATTAGCAAGATCCACACGAGCAGATTGTAGACTAGTTTCACCATCAGTTTCAGAGTACCCAATGAGTTGTCTGATTAGCTTCTCAGTAATCACAATCTCCTTTCCAAGGACAGAAGAATGGATGAATTTAGGGCACACCTGAGCATGTATCCAGAATTCTTTCACCAAAGTTGGATAAACAGGACCCATAAGCCTGTCAAAATACTTTGTCCAACTCTGAGTTTGAATGGTTGAAGAAAGATTAAATCCATTTTCTTCAATGGACTCAAAATCTATGAAGCATTCACTCAGAACTTCCAGTTCTATAGTTGGAGTGAGAAGAGTTCTCACAGGTTCCTTGTAAGCTTCAGCAGTGGTTGATTGCATCTGAGCAGATGTTGATGAAGAAGATGCCATTGATGTTCTTGAGAGAGAGGTTTTAGGTTTAGGGTTTAGGTGAAGAGCAAAGAGAAGACAGAAATGCATAAAAGGTTCGTGAAGTGAAAAGTGTGAAATGGTGTGATTTGTGGTATTTATAGATAAAATCAGGCACACAAACAATCACATAAGCACGCTTCACATAGCATTAAATGAAAAAGTAAAAACATCATTGCACAACAATTATGATTCTGACAGATGGGGGGAAATCAAGAAAAATCAGATTTTCAAAGCAGTACTTCAAACGTTAATTCAGTAAAGTGCACTCTACCTTTTCAGTTTCTGAGCTACACGTGTTTGCTTGCTTGTGCTTCTGAAATCTCTTGAGAAATGAAGCGTTAGCCAACGTTCAGATCCTCTGAGCATTGTTAGTTCAGATTTACACAAGTAAAATAATTCAAGAAAAAATGAATAAATTAACAAATGAAATACTTCAGAGCATTAAACATTTTGCATCTGAGAAGTTTGCCTCTGATAAATACTATTCTGGACAAAAATCCATACCAATATTTTTCAGAACAAACTTGAACCTATCTTCAGCAAGGGGTTTTGTAAAAATATCAGCCCATTGATGATCTGAATCAACAAAAGCTAAGTTTATAATACCCTTCTGAACATAGTCTCTGATGAAATGATGTTTAATTTCTATATGTTTTGCCTTAGAGTGTAAAATTGGATTTTTAGACAAGCATATAGCAGAAGTATTATCACAGAAGATAGATACATTACTCTCAAAGATCTGATAGTCCTCTAATTGACTCTTCATCCAGAGCATCTGCGTGCTACATCCAGCAGCAGCAATGTATTCTGCCTCTGTTGTAGAAAGTGCAATTGTGGGTTGCTTCTTGCTGTACCATGAGATCAGATGACTTCCAAGGAACTGACAGCTTCCAGAAGTACTTTTACGCTCTACTCTGTCTCCAGCATAGTCAGCATCACAGAATCCAACTAATGTATATTTATCAGATCTTCTGTAACACAGACCCACGTTAGTAGTACCTTTCAGATACCTTAGAATCCTCTTAACAGCAGTTAAGTGAGATTCTCTAGGATTTGATTGGAATCTTGCACATAAGCATACACTGAACAAAATATCAGGTCTAGAAGTAGTTAAGTAGAGAAGATATCCTATCATACCTCTGTAGAGTTTCTGATCCACTTTCTTACTTACCTCTTCCTTGCCTAGTGTACTAGTTGGATGCATGGGAGTCTTTGCCATCTTACTATCAGTCATGTTAAATTTCTTTAGAAGTTCTTTAACATATTTGGTGTGATGAATGTAAGTGCACTCTGGAGTTTGGTTGACTTGAATTCCCAGAAAGAATCTCAATTCTCCCATCATGCTCATTTCAAATTCTGCCTGCATACATTGAGCAAACTCCTTTCCCAGCATAGTATTGGTAGATCCAAATATAATATCATCCACATATATTTGACAAATTAGAAGATCTTTCTTAAATGTTTTACAAAATAGTGTTGTGTCCACTTTGCCTCTGATGAAATTTTTCTCCAGAAGAAAATTACTCAATCTCTCATACCAAGCTCTAGGAGCTTGTTTTAAACCATACAGAGATTTCTTTAGTTTAAAAACATGTTCTGGAAATTTTTCACTCTCAAAACCAGGAGGCTGGTGAACATAAACTTCTTCTTGTATAATACCATTTAGAAAGGCACTTTTAACATCCATCTGATATAGAGTGATGTTATATTGTGCAGCAAATGAAATAAGAAGGCGTATAGATTCTAACCTTGCCATTGGAGCATAAGTTTCAGTGTAATCAATACCTTCTTGTTGACTGTACCCTTAAGCAACAAGCCTTGCCTTATTTCTTTCAACTTCTCCTTTCTCATTAAGCTTATTTCTGAAGACCCATTTAGTTCCAATTATGTTGAATCCTTTTGGTCTTGGAAATAAGTCCCACACATCATTTCTAGTAAACTGATTTAGCTCTTCTTGCATGGCAATAATCCAGTCATTGTCTTGCAGAGCTTCATCCACAGTGGTTGGTTCAATTACTGACACCAATCCAAATAATGATGCTTCAGAGGATCAGAGGAAGGATCTTGTTCAGATAGGGTCATCCTTCTTTCCAATGATCACATTCTCTGGATGAGAAGCTTTGATTCTGGAAGATGATCCTCTAACAGTTGATTCTTCAGAAATGTTTAAGTTGTTCATCTGAGAAGTCAAAGGAATTGCATCTGGCGTTGCTTCTGGTTCCTTCACTTGAGCTTTGTCTTCCTCTGAGCCTTCCGAGTCTGTGAAGACTACTTCTCTATCTGCAGAACTTTCAAACTGCTTTGGCTTTTTAGTGCCAAGCTTATCATCAAACCTAACATGTATAGATTCTTCCACAATCTGTGTTTCAGTATTGTATACTCTGTAGCCCTTAGAGCGTTCAGAATATCCAAGCATGAAACACTTCTGTGCTTTAGAATCAAACTTGCTAAGATTTTCTTTAGTGATCAACATATAACAAATACATCCAAAAGGATGAAAATAAGCAATGTTGGGCTTTCTGTTCCTCCACAATTCATAGGGAGTCTTTTCCAGAAGAGGTCTTACAGACACTCTGTTCTGAATGTAACATGCTGTGTTGATTGCTTCTGCCCAAAAGTGCTTTGCCAGATTAGTCTCATTGATCATGGTTCTGGCCATTTCTTGCAGAGTTCTATTTTTCCTCTCTACAACTCCATTCTTTTGTGGAGTTCTGGGACAGGAAAAATCATGAGCAATGCCATTTTCATTAAAATATTTTTCAAAATATTTGTTTTCAAATTCACCACCATGATCACTTCTGACTTTTATAATTTTGAAATCTTTTTCATTCTGGACTTGTTTGCAGAAGTCAAAGAACACAGAATGTGACTCATCCTTGTGTTTTAGGAACTTTACCCATGTCCATCTACTATAGTCATCAACAATGACTAATCCATACTTATTGCCTCTGATGGATGCAGTTTTCACTGGTCCAAATAGATCAATATGAAGTAATTCTAATGGTCTGGAAGTAGAAACAACATTTTTGATTTAAAAGAGGATTTTGAAAACTTCCCTTTTTGACATGCTTCACAAAGAGCATCTGAGGTGAACTTCAACTTAGGAAGTCCTCTGACAAGATTAAGTTTATTAATCTGAGATATACGTCTCATATTAATATGCCCTAATCTTCTGTGCCAGACCCATTGCTCCTTATTAACAGACAAGAGGCATTTAACATTCTGAACCTTAAGTTCTGAAAGATTTATTTTATAAATGTTGTTCTTCCTCTTTCCACTAAATAGGATTGAGCCATCCTTTTGACTAATAGCTTTACAACATTTTTGATTAAAGACTATGTCATAACCATTGTTGCTTAATTGACTTATGGACAATAGATTATGCTTTAATCCTTCTACAAGTAAAACATTAGTAATAGAGGGAAGGTTACCATTTCCAATAGTGCCAGATCCAATGATCTTGCCCTTCTGATTCCCTCCAAATTTTACGTCACCTCCAGATCTAAGCTCCAGACTTTGGAACATAGACCTTTCTCCCGTCATATGTCGCGAGCATCCAGAGTCCAGGTACCATGACTGGCGTCCTGACCTTGCTGCTAAGAACATCTGCAACAGGAATTATTTTACTCTTAGGTACCCAGATCTTCTTGGGTCCTTTTGGGTTAGTTGTTCTGAAGGTTCGTCTAAACTTCTGTTTTTCAACATAAGGTTTATTCTGACTAACCTTAAATTTAAACACATGAATGTTCTTTTCAGAACGAGTGTGTTTGATATCATTCAAGTGACCAAATTTAAAATGGTAATATAAAGGAGTCTTCTTGATGATAATTTTATCAACAGATTTTGGATTTAAATCAGAGGAAGATTTATATCCAATTCCTTTTCTGTTATTTCTGCTAACTCCATAGATCATAGAAGCCATTTTGCTTTTGTCTATGCTTTTAGCAAGAAACTTCTGAAAGCTGTAGTCATAATTTTCCAAAATATTTTTGCATTCAGACTCAGTTTCAGAATCAGAGTCTTGTTGAGCTAATTCAAAATTATTTTTCATTTTTAAGTTCTTTTCATTTAGCTCAGCCACTTCTGATTTGAGAATATTATTCTCAGATACAAGATTGCTTTGACGCTCCTTGTATTTGAGCTTAATATTATTATAGCTCTTCAGGACCTCTGATAACACTTTGATAAGTTCATCTTTAGTGAGTTTAGCCATTACCTCTTCAGCGTCAGAGTCAGATTCAGATCCTGAAATTCCTTCCTCCTGATCTTCTATGTCTTCCACCAATGCTACGTTGGCACATTCTTCTTCTACCTCAGATTCAGATTTAGATGTATCTGAATCATCCCAGGTTTCCATTAGAACCTTCTTCTTCTTATCAAATTTTCTTTTAGGCTTTTCTTTCAGAAGCTTTGGACATTCATTTTTGTAATGCCCAGGTTCTTTACATTCGTAGCAGACAACCTCCTTTTTGCCAGATCTTCTGTGTCCAGAAGATTCCTTTCTTTGGTCAGACTTCCTGAAGTTTTTAAACTTCTTTCCTTTATGCTTCCAGAGTTTGTTTATTCTTCTGGACAGCATGGATAATTCGTCTTCATCTTCAGATGAGGATTCTTCAGAGCTTTCCTCTATTACCTGCAACGCTTTAGCAGATTTATTAGATTTTAAGGCAATTGACTTACCTTTCTTTTGAGGCTCATCTTCCTCAAGTTCAATTTCATGGCTCCTTAGTGAGTTGATTAGTTCCTCCAAGGAGATCTGGTTCAGATCTTTAGCCATTTTCAGCGCAGTCACCATAGGTCTCCATCTGGTAGGTAAGCTTCTGATGATTTTCTTCACGTGATCAGCAGTAAAGTAACCTTTATCCAAAACCTTTAGTCCCGCTGTAAGTATTTGAAATCTAGAGAACATGGCTTCAACAGATTCAGCTTCTTCCATCTTGAAAGCTTCATACTTCTGAATTATAGCCAGAGCCTTTGTTCCCTTGACTTGAGAGTTTCTCTCATGAGTCATTTTCAAGGACTCAAACATGTCAAATGCAGTTTCTCTATTTGTGATCTTTTCATACTCAGTGTGAGATGTTGCATTTAACAATATTGTTCTAGCCTTGTGGTGATTTCTAAACTCCTTCTTTTGGGCTTCTGTCATAGATTTTCTATCTACTTTCTTGCCATTCCCATCAATGGGATGAACATATCCATCTATGACCAAATCCCATAAATCAGCATCATAACCAAGGAAAAAACTTTCAATCCTGTCTTTCCAATAATCAAATTTCTCCCCATCAAACATAGGGGGTTTTGTACTGATTCTGTCTCTTTCTTCATACTTGTTAGATGTTGAAACATCAGCCATTATAAACAACCAAATATAAGTATCAAAGTTTTTCTCACTGGATCTTTTCTGTCACTGTGAAGTGGTAGCACACACAGAACCGGAGCTCTGATGCCAACTGAAGGTGAGAAAATACTTAGAAGGGGGGGGGGGGGGGGTTGAATAAGTATGAAGATAAAACTTAGAAGTAAAAACTCAAGTATTTTTATCCTGGTTCGTTGAACTCAACTACTCCAGTCCACCATATCTAGAGTGATTTTCCTTTCTTAAACAAGGACTTAATCCACTATTTAATCAACTGATTACAATAGTAAGCACTAAGAACAACTGTTCAAAGTCTTCTCAAGAACTACTGATCCCAACATGATCTTCTTAAAGAACTATTGCAATGAAATGTAAGATTAATACAAGTGTTTGAATGCTTCTAAAAAGCTTTATCACAACAGTGATTTTTCACTTAGTATTAAGAACAAAAGAATAAACTCAGCAATAAGAATATTTTATGAGAGCTTGTAAGAGTTTCTATCACAGATTCGTTGGTTGTTGATCACTTTGAAGAAGATGAGAAAGACTTGCTTTTATATGCACAGTAGTCCACAAAGTCTTGACGTTGGAGGCTGTGTACTGAAAAGGCCTGAACCTTTTTGTCTTTACATCACATGACCTTTCCTGGAAGTAGAATGCATAGAGAAATGCTTTTGGTCTGTGTTCTAGTGTCAAGCATGAAAGAGGAAAGAGTCGTTGAGCCAAATCAAAAGATATTACTTTGAATTCTTCTTCAACAAGTATTTCTTTTCAGCAAAGTAACCATCAGATTTTGCATGATCAGAGTCTTGGATACCCATCAGATTTTGCTGAATCAGAGTAATGCAGCAAGTGTGCTTTAGCGTGTAGTTCTATCAGAGCAGAGTTTTATGAATCAGATCCTCAGTACATGCAACGTGCAGTACTCTCAGAGTCTTCTGAAAAACTGTGCTTCTTAATTCTCATACAAAGTTCTTCAATGCTTCAGAGTCTTTAGATCTTATTAGAGTCTTCTGCTTCAGATTCTTCTGTAGCTTCTGCTTTAGATTCTTCTATAGCTTCTGCTTCAGATTCTTTTGCAGGCAGCGCTCAGATTCTTCTATAAGATGATTCTGACTCTTCAGAGCCTTCCATAGTTCCATGTTCAGATTAATTTGCTCTTGGATGTATATATACTTTAATCATCTGCAGCAAATATTCATGAACCAATTTTAGAGTATATAATTCTTTAATACAAAATTTCATAAGAGTTATCATCAAAACATAGAGATATTACTAAGAAATAATATGTGTTCTTACAATCTCCCCCTTTTTGATGATGACAAAACATGAGAAATTTGGTTCAATAAAAGAAAACAATCATTATAACTCCCCCTGAGATTAAGAATCTCCCCCTGAAATGAATACTCTAAGGAAAAGAATACTTCCCTTTTTGCTTGAGTGTATTTCAGAATCAGAGTCTGATGACTTCTTTCAAACACAGAGTCTGGTTAATTAGAGTCTGATGACTTCTTTCAAACAAAGAGTCTGGTTAATCAGAGTCTGATGACTTCTTTCAAACACAGAGTCTGGTTTTGCGTTTAGACTCAGAGTACAATTTGCTTCAAGAATCAGAGTCTGGTTGGGTAATTCTCAGGATAACATCAATGAATTTATTTTGTCAGATGAAACAATAGAATCTGAAAGACTTAAATTCAAAGATAGTTAATAATATGTCTGAATTTTGTTTTAGTATTTGCTTATGGATTGAACAATCAGATTCTTTTTCTCCCCCTTTTTGTCATAATCAAAAAGATGTGTAAAGACAGAAAAGATAACAGAAGAAAAACAGAACAAACATTATCATTCAATCAGATGATTCACATAACAGATGATAAACAAATAAGCAAAATAAGACAGATGCAAACAACAGTGCACAAAAAAATGAAAAGAAACTAAGGTTGGCGAGATGCAATCAGGGTCAAAAGATCTGTGATCTTTGTAGTAGACTCTTCTTGCTTGGCCATCCAAGTCTTAATCCCTTCAGTGGTTTGTTCTTGTTTGATCATCTAGGACTTGATTTCCTTAACCTCTTTCACAAGTTCTGAATTGTCAGCCTTCACTTCAGATGCAGACGCATCAATGTCCATATCAGATGCAACATCTTCAGATGGAAAGTCTTCAGCAGGAGCAGCTTCCAAAAGCAGCACTGGTGGTTTGGGAATGCTCATCAGAGTCTGTCTTACCAACTCAGCAAACTTTACCTTAGCATCTTCAGCACAGACTGTCTTGAGATGAGAGGCCACCACGTTGAACTTAGAGATAAATTTATCCCAAGCAGCTTCAGACTTAACAGGATCTATACTGAACATACACTCTTCTTTCACACGTGCAATCCCCAAACGAACTTCCTTTTTGAAATTTTCAAACAGTTTATCAACATCTGATCTAGGGTTGGGGTAAAGAAATTCCTCAAGAGTCACTTTCTCAGCAGATTCAGAGTTTGGCTGAGGTTGTTCACAAGTGGTATTAGGAGGTGTTGGATCAGATGGTGGTTGTTCAGATGATTGAGATGCAGATGGTTGAGGTTCAGATGGTTGTGGTATTGTGAGTTGAGGTGTAGGGGTTGAAGAAATGTCAGCTTCAGATGATGAAGGTTGAAAGTCTGAGAGGTTGAATTTTGAGCGAAGTGAAAGTCTACGATTTATTTGGTCAGGTGCTGATAAATAAGAAAATGCAGGTTTGAATGGATCAGGAATGTGTAAACAAGAGGGTGAGTGAACTTCTGATTCAGAATCAGATGATTCAGTGGAGTGGCATGAGGTGGATGACAAGACAACCATGGTTGCAAGTGGTTCTAAATCAAGAATGTCATTTGAGGGTTCTGGAACAGGTAACGGTTGTTCTATTGTTGAGGGATGTTCAGATGGAGTTGGTTGGAGAGGTTCATATGAAATGGGTTGAGATTGATGTTCTCGCAGTTGTTGTTGTTGTTCTGGTTGTAGTTGTTTTTGTTGTTCTGGTTATAGTTGTTGTTGTTGTTGAGGTTCTGGTTGTGTTTCTGTTTGAGGTGGTTCAAATGGAGTTTGTACAGAAGATGGTTGAGAAGGTGTAGCTTGAGATGGAGGGGGTTCAGATGTATGAATTCCAGATGATGGTGGTACAGATGATTATGGTCTAGAAGGTGATGGAGGAGGTGAAGGTAATGGAGAGTGAATGGTTGCAGTTGGATCAGATGTTAATACCTGTTTGATAGTTTCTCTTATGTCTTCTAGACTTGCTTCTGGAGGAGTGGCTTTCACTTTCTTTACCTTCTGAGGCTTAACAGCAGCTTCAGAGGCTTTTCTCTTTGGCTGAGCCTTAGATCCTTCTTCAGCAATCTTCTTTGAACGCCTTTCTCTAACAAGATTAGGCAGAACTTCTCCTTCCTTTTGGACGATGTTCACAGGCAGAGGAACACCATTTAACAGACAATCAGCTATGTAGGATAAGATGATCTCCCTTGGTTCGTCAGCACTGAACATTGGAAAATCTTCAACAGGAATCCTTCTGTTGCTGACATCCTTAGTAGCAATTTTCTTAGGTTTGCTGGCAAGCTCTGTAATGACTTTCATCCTCTTCAGAGTATTGCCATTGATGACAGAACCTATGACATATGACAGATCCTCTGTCAATCCAGTATCATACAGATATTTCACAAGACCATTCTCTGTTAGAATGTCTGATATCAGTCTACCCATAGGAATCCAATTCCTAACTTTTCCAGTTTTGACTCTTACATCTTATCTTGTTTCCTTTATATGATTCAGAAGGTGACTAAATAGAAGATAAGGAAAGTCCACCTTCTTTCCCTTGCTCATACAGAACATAAAGTATAGTTGTTCAGCACTGATATAATCTGGGGAATTTGATGATTTTCTGTGAAAGATGGAACTCATGAAAATCTTGGCCCAAATCCTGTAGACTGGCTTCAGTTCCCTTACTTTGCTAGTTGGTTCCCCAGAAATAGTAACTTCTTGAAACACATCAGCAAGATCCACACGAGCAGATTGTAGACTGGTTTCACCATCAGTTTCAGAGTACCCAATGAGTTGTTTGATTAGCTTCTCGGTAATCACAATCTCCTTTCCAAGGACAGAAGAATGGATGAATTTAGGGCACACATGAGCATGTATCCCGAATTCTTTCACCAAAGTTGGATAAATAGGACCCATAAGCCTGTCAAAATACTTTGTCCAACTCTGAGTTTGAATGGTTGAAGAAAGATTAAATCCATTTTCTTCAATGGACTCAAAATCTATGAAGCATTCACTCAGAACTTCCAGTTCTATAGTTGGAGTGAGAAGAGTTCTCACAGGTTCCTTGTAAGCTTCAGTAGTGGTTGATTGCATCTGAGCAGATGTTGATGAAGAAGATGCCATTGATGTTCTTGAGAGAGAGGTTTTAGGTTTAGGGTTTAGGTGAAGAGCAAAGAGAAGACAGAAATGCATAAAAGGTTCGTGAAGTGAAAAGTGTGAAATGGTGTGATTTGTGGTATTTATAGATAAAATCAGGCACACAAACAATCACATAAGCACGCTTCACATAGCATTAAATGAAAAATTAAAAACATCATTGCACAACAATTATGATTCTGACAGATGGGGGGAAATCAAGAAAAATCAGATTTTCAAAGCAGTACTTCAAACGTTAATTCAGTAAAGTGCACTCTACCTTTTCAGTTTCTGAGCTACACGTGTTTGCTTGCTTGTGCTTCTGAAATCTCTTGAGAAATGAAGCGTTAGCCAACGTTCAGATCCTCTGAGCATTGTTAGTTCAGATTTACACAAGTAAAATAATTCAAGAAAAAATGAATAAATTAACAAATGAAATACTTCAGAGCATTAAACATTTTGCATCTGAGAAGTTTGCCTCTGATAAATACTATTCTGGACAAAAATCCATACCAATATTTTTCAGAACAAACTTGAACCTATCTTCAGCAAGGGGTTTTGTAAAAATATCAGCCCATTGATGATCTGAATCAACAAAAGCTAAGTTTATAATACCCTTCTGAACATAGTCTCTGATGAAATGATGTTTAATTTCTATATGTTTTGCCTTAGAGTGTAAAATTGGATTTTTAGACAAGCATATAGCAGAAGTATTATCACAGAAGATAGATACATTACTCTCAAAGATCTGATAGTCCTCTAATTGACTCTTCATCCAGAGCATCTGCGTGCTACATCCAGCAGCAGCAATGTATTCTGCCTCTGTTGTAGAAAGTGCAATTATGGGTTGCTTCTTGCTGTACCATGAGATCAGATGACTTCCAAGGAACTGACAGCTTCCAGAAGTACTTTTACGCTCTACTCTGTCTCCAGCATAGTCAGCATCACAGAATCCAACTAATGTATATTTATCAGATCTTCTGTAACACAGACCCACGTTAGTAGTACCTTTCAGATACCTTAGAATCCTCTTAACAGCAGTTAAGTGAGATTCTCTAGGATCTGATTGGAATCTTGCACATAAGCATACACTGAACAGAATATCAGGTCTAGAAGCAGTTAAGTAGAGAAGAGATCCTATCATACATCTGTAGAGTTTCTGATCCACTTTCTTACTTACCTTTTCCTTGCCTAGTGTACTAGTTGGATGCATGAGAGTCTTTGCCATCTTACTATCAGTCATGTTAAATTTCTTCAGAAGTTCTTTAACATATTTGGTCTGATGAATGTAAGTGCACTCTGGAGTTTGGTTGACTTGAATTCCCAGAAAGAATCCCAATTCTTCCATCATGCTCATTTCAAATTCTGCCTGCATACATTGAGCAAACTCCTTTCCCAGCATAGTATTGGTAGATCCAAATATAATATCATCCACATATATTTGACAAATTAGAAGATCTTTCTTAAATGTTTTACAAAAGAGTATTGTGTCCACTTTGCCTCTGATGAAATTTTTCTCCAGAAGAAAATTACTCAATCTCTCTACTCAATCTCTCATACCAGGAGGTTGGTGAACATAAACTTATTCTTCTATAATACCATTTAGAAAGGCACTTTTAACATCCATCTGATATAGAGTGATGTTATATTATGCAACAAATGAAATAAGAAGGCGTATAGATTCTAACCTTGCCACTGGAGCATAAGTTTGAGTGTAATCAATACCTTCTTGTTGACTATACCCTTGAGCAACAAGCCTTGCCTTATTTCTTTCAACTTCTCCTTTCTCATTAAGCTTATTTCTGAAGACCCATTTAGTTCCAATTATGTTGAATCCTTTTGGTCTTGGAAATAAGTCCCACACATCATTTCTAGTGAACTGATTTAGCTCTTCTTGCATGGCAATAATCCAGTCATTGTCTTGCAGAGCTTCATCCGCAGTGGTTGGTTCAATTACTGACACCAATCCAAATAATGATGCTTCAGAGGATCAGAGGAAGGATCTTGTTCTGATAGGGTCATCCTTCTTTCCAATGATCACATTCTCTGGATGAGAAGCTTTGATTCTGGAAGATGATCCTCTAACAGTTGATTCTTCAGAAATGTTTAAGTTGTTCATCTGAGAAGTCAAAGGAATTGCATCTGGCATTCCTTCTGGTTCCTTCACTTGAGCTTTGTCTGCCTCTGAGCCTTCAGAGTCTGTGAAGACTACTTCTCTATCTGCAGAACTTTCAAACTGCTTTGGCTTTTTAATGCCAAGCTTATCATCAAACCTAACATGTATAGATTCTTCCACAATCTGTGTTTCAGTATTGTATACTCTGTAGCCCTTAGAGCGTGCAGAATATCCAAGCATGAAACACTTCTGTGCTTTAGAATCAAACTTGCTAAGATTCTCTTTAGTGTTCAACATATAACAAATACATCCAAAAGGATGAAAATAAGCAATGTTGGGCTTTTTGTTCCTCCATAATTCATAGGGAGTCTTTTCCAGAAGAGGTCTTACAGACACTCTGTTCTGAATGTAACATGCTGTGTTGATTGCTTCTGCCCAAAAGTGCTTTGCCAGATTAGTCTCATTGATCATGGTTCTGGCCATTTCTTGCAGAGTTCTATTTTTCCTCTCTACAACTCCATTCTTTTGTGGAGTTCTGGGACAGGAAAAATCATGAGCAATGCCATTTTCATTAAAATATTTTTCAAAATATTTGTTTTCAAATTCACCACCATGATCACTTCTGACTTTTATAATTTTGAAATCTTTTTCATTCTGGACTTGTTTGCAGAAGTCAAAGAACACAGAATGTGACTCATCCTTGTGTTTTAGGAACTTTACCCATGTCCATCTACTATAGTCATCAACAATGACTAATCCATACTTATTGCCTCTGATGGATGCAGTTTTCACTGGTCCAAATAGATCAATATGAAGTAATTCTAATGGTCTGGAAGTAGAAACAACATTTTTGATTTAAAAGAGGATTTTGAAAACTTCCCTTTTTGACATGCTTCACAAAGAGCATCTGAGGTGAACTTCAACTTAGGAAGTCCTCTGACAAGATTAAGTTTATTAATCTGAGATATACGTCTCATATTAATATGCCCTAATCTTCTGTGCCAGACCCATTGCTCCTTATTAACAGACAAGAGGCATTTAACATTCTGAACCTTAAGTTCTGAAAGATTTATTTTATAAATGTTGTTCTTCCTCTTTCCACTAAATAGGATTGAGCCATCCTTTTGACTAATAGCTTTACAAAATTTTTGATTAAAGACTATGTCATAACCATTGTTGCTTAATTGACTTATGGACAATAGATTATGCTTTAATCCTTCTACAAGTAAAACATTAGTAATAGAGGGAAGGTTACCATTTCCAACAGTGCCAGATCCAATGATCTTGCCCTTCTGATTCCCTCCAAATTTTACGTCACCTCCAGATCTAAGCTCCAGACTTTGGAACATAGACCTTTCTCCCGTCATATGTCGTGAGCATCCAGAGTCCAGGTACCATGACTGGCGTCCTGACCTTGCTGCTAAGAACATCTGCAACAGGAATTATTTTACTCTTAGGTACCCAGATCTTCTTGGGTCCTTTTGGGTTAGTTGTTCTGAAGGTTCGTCTAAACTTCTGTTTTTCAACATAAGGTTTATTCTGACTAACCTTAGATTTAAACACATGAATGTTCTTTTCAGAACGAGTGTGTTTGATATCATTCAAGTGACCAAATTCAAAATGGGAATATAAAGGAGTCTTCTTGATGATAATTTTATCAACAGATTTTGGATTTAAATAAGAGGAAGATTTATATCCAATTCCTTTTCTGTTATTTCTGCTAACTCCATAGATCATAGAAGCCATTTTGCTTTTGTCTATGCTTTTAGCAAGAAACTTCTGAAAGCTGTAGTCATATTTTTCCAAAATATTTTTGCATTCAAACTCAGTTTCAGAATCAGAGTCTTGTTGAGCTAATTCAAAATTATTTTTCATTTTTAAGTTCTTTTCATTTAGCTTAGCCACTTCTGATTTGAGAATATTATTCTCAGATACAAGATTGCTTTGACGCTCCTTGTATTTGAGCTTAATATTATTATAGCTCTTCAGAACCTCTGATAACACTTTGATAAGTTCATCTTTAGTGAGTTTAGCCATTACCTCTTCAGCGTCAGAGTCAGATTCAGAGTCAGATTCAGATCCTGAAATTCCTTCCTCCTGATCTTCTATGTCTGCCATCAATGCTACGTTGGCACATTCTTCTTCTGCCTCAGATTCAGATTCAGATGTATCTGAATCATCCCAGGTTTCCATTAGAACCTTCTTCTTCTTATCAAATTTTCTTTTAGGCTTTTCTTTCAGAAGCTTTGGACATTCATTTTTGTAATGCCCAGGTTCTTTACATTCGTAGCAGACAACCTCCTTTTTGCCAGATCTTCTGTGTCCAGAAGATTCCTTTCTTTGGTCAGACTTCGTGAAGTTTTTAAACTTCTTTCCTTTATGCTTCCAGAGTTTGTTTATTCTTCTGGACAACATGGATAATTCGTCTTCATCTTCAGATGAGGATTCTTCAGAGCTTTCCTCTATTACCTGCAACGTTTTAGCAGATTTATTAGATTTTAAGGCAATTGACTTACCTTTCTTTTGAGGCTCATCTTCCTCAAGTTCAATTTCATGGCTCCTTAGTGAGCTCATTAGTTCCTCCAAGGAGATCTGGTTCAGATCTTTAGCCATTTTCAGCGCAGTCACCATAGGTCTCCATCTGGTAGGTAAGCTTCTGATGATTTTCTTCACGTGATCAGCAGTAGAGTAACCTTTATCCAGAACCTTTAGTCCAGCTGTAAGTATTTGAAATCTAGAGAACATGGCTTCAACAGATTCAGCTTCTTCCATCTTGAAAGCTTCATACTTCTGAATTAGAGCCAGAGCCTTTGTTTCCTTGACTTGAGAGTTTCTCTCATGAGTCATTTTCAAGGACTCAAACATGTCAAATGCAGTTTCTCTATTTGTGATCTTTTCATACTCAGTGTGAGATATTGCATTTAACAATATTGTTCTAGCCTTGTGGTGATTTCTAAACTCCTTCTTTTGGGCTTCTGTCATAGATTTTCTATCTACTTTCTTGCCATTCCCATCAATGGGATGAACATATCCATCTATGACCAGATCCCATAAATCAGCATCATAACCAAGGAAAAAACTTTCAATCCTGTCTTTCCAATAATCAAATTTCTCCCCATCAAACATAGGGGGTTTTGTACTGATTCTGTCTCTTTCTTCATACTTGTTAGATGTTGAAACATCAGCCATTATAAACAACCAAATATAAGTATCAAAGTTTTTCTCACTGGATCTATTCTGTCACTGTGAAGTGGTAGCACACACAGAACCGGAGCTCTGATGCCAACTGAAGGTGAGAAAATACTTAGAAGGGGGGGTTGAATAAGTATGAAGATAAAACTTAGAAGTAAAAACTCAAGTATTTTTATCCTGGTTCGTTGAACTCAACTACTCCAGTCCACCCTATCTAGAGTAATTTGCCTTTCTCAAACAAGGACTTAATCCATTATTTAATCAACTGATTGCAATAGTAAATACTAAGAACAACTGTTCAAAGTCTTCTCAAGAACTACTGATCCCAACTGGATCTTCTTAAGGAACTATTACAATGAAATGTAAGATTAATACAAGTGTTTGAATGCTTCTAACAAGCTTTATCACAACAGTGATTTTTCACTTAATATTAAGAACAAAAGAATAAACTCAGCAATAAGAATATTTTATGAGAGCTTGTAAGAGTTTCTATCACAGATTCGTTGGTTGTTGATCACTTTGAAGAAGATGAGAAAGACTTGCTTTTATATGCACAGTAGTCCACAAAGTCTTGACGTTGGAGGCTGTGTACTGAAAAGGCCTGAACCTTTTTGTCTTTACATCACATGACCTTTCCTGGAAGTAGAATGCATAGAGAAATGCTTTTGGTCTGTGTTCTAGTGTCAAGCATGAAAGAGGAAAGAGTCGTTGAGCCAAATCAAAAGATATTACTTTGAATTCTTCTTCAACAAGTATTTCATTTCAGCAAAGTAACCATCAGATTTTGCATGATCAGAGTCTTGGATACCCATCAGATTTTGTTGAATCAGAGTAATGCAGCAAGTGTGCTTTAGCGTGTAGTTCTATCAAAGTAGAGTTTTATGAATCAGATCCTCAGTACATGCAACGTGCAGTACTCTCAGAGTCTTCTGAAAAACTGTGTTTCTTAACTCTCATACAAAGTTCTTCAATGCTTCAGAGTCTTCAGATCTTATTAGAGTCTTCTGCCTCAGATTCTTCTGCAGCTTCTGCTTCAGATTCTTCTGTAGCTTCTGCTTCAGATTCTTCTGCAGGCAGCGCTCAGATTCTTCTATAAGATGATTCTGACTCTTCAGAGCCTTCCATAGTTCCATGTTCAGATTAATTTGCTCTTGGATGTATATATACTTTAATCATCTGCAGCAAATATTCATGAACCAATTTTAGAGTATATAATTCTTTAATCCAAAATTTCATAAGAGTTATCATCAAAACATAGAGATATTACTAAGAAACAATCTGTGTTCTTACAATCTCTCCCTTTTTGATGATGACAAAACATGAGAAATTTGGTTCAATAAAAAAACAATAATTATAACTCTCCCTGAGATTAAGAATCTCCCCCTGAAATGAATACTCTAAGGAAAAGAATACTTCCCTTTTTGCTTGAGTGTATTTCAGAATCAGAGTCTGATGACTTCTTTCAAACACAGAGTCTGGTTAATCAGAGTCTGATGACTTCTTTCAAACACAGAGTCTGGTTAATCAGAGTCTGATGACTTCTTTCAAACACAGAGTCTGGTTTTGCGTTTAGACTCAGAGTACAATTTGCTTCAAGAATCAGAGTCTGGTTGGGTAATTCTCAGGATAACTTCAATGAATTTATTTTGTCAGATGAAACAATAGAATCTGAAAGACTTAAATTCAAAGATAGTTAATAATATGTCTGAATTTTGTTTTAGTATTTGCTTATGGATTGAACAATCAGATTCTTTTTCTCCCCCTTTTTGTCATAATCAAAAAGATGTGTAAAGACAGAAAAGATAACAGAAGAAAAACAGAACAAACATTATCATTCAATCAGATGATTCACATAGCAAATGATAAACACATAAGCAAAATAAGACAGATGCAAACAACAGTGCACACAAAAAATGAAAAGAAACTAAGGTTGGCGAGATGCAATCAGGGTCAGAAGATCTATGATCTTTGTAGTAGACTCTTCTTGCTTGGCCATCCAAGTCTTAATCTCTTCAGTGGTTTGTTCTTGTTTGATCATCTAGGACTTGATTTCCTTAACCTCTTTCACAAGTTCTGAATTGTCAGCCTTCACTTCAGATGCAGACGCATCAATGTCCATATCATATGCAACATCTTCAGATGGAAAGTCTTCAGCAGGAGCAGCTTCCAGAAGCAGCACTGGTGGTTTGGGAATGCTGACCAGAGTCTGTCTTACCAACTCAGCAAACTTTGCCTTAGCATCTTCAGCACAGACTGTCTTGAGATGAGAGGCCACCACGTTGAACTTAGAGATAAATTTATCCCAAGCAGCTTCAGACTTAACAGGATCTATACTGAACAAACACTCTTCTTCCACACGTGCAATCCCCATATGAACTTCCTTTTTGAAATTTTCAAACAGTTTATCAACATCTGATCTAGGGTTGGGGTAAATAAATTCCTCAAGAGTCACTTTCTTAGCAGATTCAGAGTTTGGCTGAGGTTGTTCACAAGTGGTATTAGGAGGTGTTGGATCAGATGGTGGTTGTTCAGATGATTGAGATGCAGATGGTTGAGGTTCAGATGGTTGAGGTTCAGATGGTTGTGGTATTGTGAGTTGAGGTGTAGGGGTTGAAGAAATGTCAGCTTTAGATGATGAAGGTTGAAAGTCTGAGAGGTTGAATTTTGAGCGAAGTGAAAGTCTACGATTTATTTGGTCAGGTGCTGATAAATCAGAAAATGTAGGTTTGAATGGATCAGGAATGTGTAAACAAGAGGGTGAGTGAACATTTGATTCAGAATCAGATGATTCAGTGGAGTGGCATGAGGTGGATGACAAGACAACCATGGTTGCAAGTGGTTCCAAATCAAGAATGTCATTTGAGGGTTCTGGAACAGGTAACGGTTGTTCTATTATTGAGGGATGTTCAGATGGAGTTGGTTGGAGAGGTTCAGATGAAAATGGTTGAGATTGATGTTCTTGCAGTTGATGTTGTTGTTCTGGTTGTAGTTGTTTTTGTTGTTCTGGTTGTAGTTGTTGTTGTTGTTGAGGTTCTGGTTGTGTTTCTGTTTGAGGTGGTTCAAATGGAGTTTGTACAGAAGATGGTTGAGAAGGTGTAGTTTGAGATGGAGGGGGTTCAGATGTATGAATTCCAGATGATGGTGGTACAGATGATTGTGGTCTAGAAGGTGATGGAGGAGGTGAAGGTAATGGAGAGTGAATGGTTGCAGTTGGATCAGATGTTAATACCTGTTTGATAGTTTCTCTTATGTCTTCTAGACTTGCTTCTGGAGGAGTGGCTTTCACTTTCTTTACCTTCTGAGGCTTAACAGCAGCTTCAGAGGCTTTTCTCTTTGGCTGAGCCTTAGATCCTTCTTCAGCAATCTTCTTTGAACGCCTTTCTCTAACAAGATTAGGCAGAACTTCTCCTTCCTTCTGGACGATGTTCACAGGCAGAGGAACACCATTTAACAGACAATCAGCTATGTAGGATAAGATGATCTCCCTTGGTTCTTCAGCACTGAACATTAGAAAATCTTCAATAGGAATCCTTCTGTTACTGACATCCTTAGTAGCAATTTTCTTAGGTTTGCTGGCAAGCTCTGTAATGACTTTCATCCTCTTCAGAGTATTGCCATTGATGACAGAACCTATGACATATGACAGATCCTCTGTCAATCCAGTATCATACAGATATTTCACAAGACCATTCTCTGTTAGAATGTCTGATATCAGTCTACCCATAGGAATCCAATTCCTAACTTTTCCAGTTTTGACTCTTACATCTTCTCTTGTTTCCTTTATATGATTCAGAAGGTGACTAAACAGAAGATAAGGCAAGTCCACCTTCTTTCCCTTGCTCATACAGAACATAAAGTATAGTTGTTCAGCACTGACATAATCTGGGGAATTTGATGATTTTCTGTGAAAGATGGAACTCATGAAAATCTTGGCCCAAATCCTGTAGACTGGCTTCAGTTCCCTTACTTTGCTAGTTGGTTCCCCAGAAATAGTAACTTCTTGAAACACATCAGCAAGATCCACACGATCAGATTGTAGACTGGTTTCACCATCAGTTTCAGAGTACCCAATGAGTTGTCTGATTAGCTTCTCAGTAATCACAATCTCCTTTCCAAGGACAGAAGAATGGATGAATTTAGGGCACACTTGAGCATGTATCCAGAATTCTTTCACCAAAGTTGGATAAACAGGACCCATAAGCCTGTCAAAATACTTTGTCCAACTCTGAGTTTGAATGGTTGAAGAAAGATTAAATCCATTTTCTTCAATGGACTCAAAATCTATGAAGCATTCACTCAGAACTTCAAGTTCTATAGTTGGAGTGAGAAGAGTTCTGATAGGTTCCTTGTAAGCTTCAGCAGTGTTTGATTGCATCTGAGTAGATGTTAATGAAGAAGATGCCATTGATGTTCTTGAGAGAGAGGTTTTAGGTTTAGGGTTTAGGTGAAGAGCAAAGAGAAGACAGAAATGCATAAAAGGTTCGTGAAGTGAAAAGTGTGAAATGGTGTGATTTGTGGTATTTATAGATAAAATCAGGCACACAAACAATCACATAAGCACGCTTCACATAGCATTAAATGAAAAAGTAAAAACATCATTGCACAACAATTATGATTCTGGCAGATGGGGGGAAATCAAGAAAAATAAGATTTTTAAAGCAGTACTTGAAACGTTAATTCAGTAAAGTGCACTCTACCTTTTCAGTTTCTGAGCTACACGTGTTTGCTTGCTTGTGCTTCTGAAATCTCTTGAGAAATGAAGCGTTAGCCAACGTTCAGATCCTCTGAGCATTGTTAGTTCCGATTTACACAAGTAAAATAATTCAAGAAAAAATGAATAAATTAACAAATGAAATACTTCAGAGCATTAAACATTTTGCATCTGAGAAGTTTGCCTCTGATAAATATTATTCTGGATAAAAAATCCATACCAATATTTTTCAGAATAAACTTGAACCTATCTTCAGTAAGGGGTTTTGTAAAAATATCAGCCCATTGATGATCTGAATCAACAAAAGTTAAGTTTATAATACCCTTCTGAACATAGTCTCTGATGAAATGATGTTTAATTTCTATATGTTTTACCTTAGAGTGTAAAATTGGATTTTTAGACTAGCATTTAGCAGAAGTATTATCACAGAAGATAGATACATTACTCTCAAAGATCTGATAGTCCTCTAATTGACTCTTCATCCAGAGCATCTGCGTGCTACATCCAGCAGCAATGTATTCTGCCTCTGTTGTAGAAAGTGCAATTGTGGGTTGCTTCTTGCTGTACCATGAGATCAGATGACTTCCAAGGAACTGACAGCTTCCAGAAGTACTTTTACGCTCTACTCTGTCTCCAGCATAGTCAGCATCACAGAATCCAACTAATGTATATTTATCAGATCTTCTGTAACACAGACTCACGTTAGTAGTACCTTTCAGATACCTTAGAATCCTCTTAACAGCAGTTAAGTGAGATTCTCTAGGATCTGATTGGAATCTTGCACATAAGCATACACTGAACAGAATATCAGGTCTAGAAGCAGTTAAGTAGAGAAGAGATCCTATCATACCTCTGTAGAGTTTCTGATCCACTTTCTTACTTACCTTTTCCTTGCCTAGTGTACTAGTTGGATGCATGGGAGTCTTTGCCATCTTACTATCAGTCATGTTAAATTTCTTCAGAAGTTCTTTAACATATTTGGTCTGATGAATGTAAGTGCACTCTGGAGTTTGGTTGACTTGAATTCCCAGAAAGAATCTCAATTCTCCCATCATGCTCATTTCAAATTCTGCCTGCATACATTGAGCAAACTCCTTTCCCAGCATAGTATTGGTAGATCCAAATATAATATCATCCACATATATTTGACAAATTAGAAGATCTTTCTTAAATGTTTTATAAAAGAGTGTTGTGTCCACTTTGCCTCTGATGAAATTTTTCTCCAGAAGAAAATTACTCAATCTCTCATACCAAGCTCTAGGAGCTTGTTTTAAACCATACAGAGATTTCTTTAGTTTGAAGACATGTTCTGGAAATTTTTCACTCTCAAAACCAGGAGGATGGTGAACATAAACTTCTTCTTCTATAATACCATTTAGAAAGGCACTTTTAACATCAATCTGATATAGAGTGATGTTATATTGTGCAGCAAATAAAATAAGAAGGCGTATAGATTCTAACCTTGCCACTGGAGCATAAGTTTCAGTGTAATCAATACCTTCTTGTTGACTGTACCCTTGAGCAACAAGCCTTGCCTTATTTCTTTCAACTTCTCCTTTCTCATTAAGCTTGTTTCTGAAGACCCATTTAGTTCCAATTATGTTGAATCCTTTTGGTCTTGGAAATAAGTCCCACACATCATTTCTAGTGAACTGATTTAGCTCTTCTTGCATGGCAATAATCCAGTCATTGTCTTGCAGAGCTTCATCCATAGTGGTTGGTTCAATTACTGACACCAATCCAAATAATGATGCTTCAGAGGATCTGAGGAAGGATCTTGTTCTGATAGGGTCATCCTTCTTTCCAATGATCACATTCTCTGGATGAGAAGCTTTGATTCTGGAAGATGATCCTCTAACAGTTGATTCTTCATAAATGTTTAAGTTGTTCATCTGAGAAGTCAAAGGAATTGCATCTGGCGTTGCTTCTGATTCCTTCACTTGAGCTTTGTCTGCCTCTGAGCCTTCAGAGTCTGTGAAGACTACTTCTCTATCTACAGAACTTTCAAACTGCTTTGGCTTTTTAATGTCAAGCTTATCATCAAACCTAACATGTATAGATTCTTCCACAATCTGTGTTTCAGTATTGTATACTCTGTAGCCCTTAGAGCGTTCAGAATATCCAAGCATGAAACACTTATGTGCTTTAGAATCAAACTTGCTAAGATTCTCTTTAGTGTTCAACATATAACAAATACATCCAAAAGGATGAAAATAAGCAATGTTGGGCTTTTTGTTCCTCCATAATTCATAGGGAGTCTTTTCCAGAAGAGGTCTTACAGACACTCTGTTCTGAATGTAACATGCTGTGTTGATTGCTTCTGCCCAAAAGTGCTTTGCCAGATTAGTCTCATTGATCATGGTTCTGGCCATTTCTTGCAGAGTTCTATTTTTCCTCTCTACAACTCCATTCTGTTGTGGAGTTCTGGGACAGGAAAAATCATGAGCAATGCCATTTTCATTAAAATATTTTTCAAAATATTTGTTTTCAAATTCACCACCATGATCACTTCTGACTTTTATAATTTTGAAATCTTTTTCATTCTGGACTTGTTTGCAGAAGTCAAAGAACACAGAATGTGACTCATCCTTGTGTTTTAGGAACTTTACCCATGTCCATCTACTATAGTCATCAACAATGAGTAATCCATACTTCTTGCCTCTGATGGATGCAGTTTTCACTGGTCCAAACAGATCAATATGAAGTAATTCTAATGGTCTGGAAGTAGAAACAACATTTTTTGATTTAAAAGAGGATTTTAAAAACTTCCCTTTTTGACATGCTTCACAAAGAGCATCTGAGGTGAACTTCAACTTAGGAAGTCCTCTGATAAGATTAAGTTTATTAATCTGAGATATACGTCTCATATTAATATGCCCTAATCTTCTGTGCCAGACCCATTGCTCCTCATTAACAGACAAGAGGCATTTAACATTCTGAACCTTAAGTTCTGAAAGATTTATTTTATAAATGTTGTTCTTCCTCTTTCCACTAAATAGGATTGAGCCATCCTTTTGACTAATAGCTTTACAACATTTTTGATTAAAGACTATGTCATAACCATTGTTGCTTAATTGACTTATGGACAATAGATTATGCTTTAATCCTTCTACAAGTAAAACATTAGTAATAGAGGGAAGGTTACCATTTCCAATAGTGCCAGATCCAATGATCTTGCCCTTCTGATTCCCTCCAAATTTTACGTCACCTCCAGATCTAAGCTCCAGACTTTGGAACATAGACCTTTCTCCCGTCATATGTCGCGAGCATCCAGAGTCCAGGTACCATGACTGGCGTCCTGACCTTGCTGCTAAGAACATCTGCAACAGGAATTATTTTACTCTTAGGTACCCAGATCTTCTTGGGTCCTTTTGGGTTAGTTGTTCTGAAGGTTCGTCTAAACTTCTGTTTTTCAACATAAGGTTTATTCTGACTAACCTTAGATTTAAACACATGAATGTTCTTTTCAGAACGAGTGTGTTTGATATCATTCAAGTGACCAAATTTAAAATGGGAATATAAAGGAGTCTTCTTGATGATAATTTTATCAACAGATTTTGGATTTAAATCAGAGGAAGATTTATATCCAATTCCTTTTCTGTTATTTCTGCTAACTCCATAGACCATAGAAGCCATTTTGCTTTTGTCTATGCTTTTAGCAAGTAACTTCTGAAAGCTGTAGTCATATTTTTCCAAAATATTTTTGCATTCATACTCAGTTTCAGAATCAGAGTCTTGTTGAGCTAATTCAAAATTATTTTTCATTTTTAAGTTCTTTTCATTTAGCTCAGCCACTTCTGATTTGAGAATATTATTCTCAGATACAAGATTGCTTTGACGCTCCTTGTATTTGAGCTTAATATTATTATAGCTCTTTAGAACCTCTGATAACACTTTGATAAGTTCATCTTTAGTGAGTTTAGCCATTACCTCTTCAGCGTCAGAGTCAGATTCAGAGTCAGATTCAGATCCTGAAATTCCTTCCTCCTGATCTTCTATGTCTGCCATCAATGCTACGTTGGCACATTCTTCTTCTGCCTCAGATTCAAATTCAGATGTATCTGAATCATCCCAGGTTGCCATTAGAACCTTCTTTTTCTTATCAAATTTTCTTTTAGGCTTTTCTTTCAGAAGCTTTGGACATTCATTTTTGTAATGCCCAGGTTCTTTACATTCGTAGCAGACAACCTCCTTTTTGCCAGATCTTCTGTGTCCAGAAGATTCCTTTCTTTGGTCAGACTTCCTGAAGTTTTTAAACTTCTTTCCTTTATGCTTCCAGAGTTTGTTTATTCTTCTGGACAACATGGATAATTCGTCTTCATCTTCAGATGAGGATTCTTCAGAGCTTTCCTCTATTACCTGTAACGCTTTAGCAGATTTATTAGATTTTAAGGCAATTGACTTACCTTTCTTTTGAGGCTCATCTTCCTCAAGTTCAATTTCATGGCTCCTTAGTGAGTTGATTAGTTCCTCCAAGGAGATCTGGTTCAGATCTTTAGTCATTTTCAGCGCAGTCACCATAGGTCTCCATCTGGTAGGTATGCCTCTGATGATTTTCTTCACGTGATCAGCAGTAGAGTAACTTTTATCCAGAACCTTTAGTCCAGCTGTAAGTATTTGAAATCTAGAGAACATGGCTTCAACAGATTCAGCTTCTTCCATCTTGAAAGCTTCATACTTCTGAATTAGAGCCAGAGCCTTTGTTTCCTTGACTTGAGAGTTTCCCTCATGAGTCATTTTCAAGGACTCAAACATGCGAAATGCAGTTTCTCTATTTGTGATCTTTTCATACTTAGTGTGAGATATTGCATTTAACAATATTGTTCTAGCCTTGTTGTGATTTCTAAACTCCTTCTTTTGGGCTTCTGTCATAGATTTTCTATCTACTTTCTTGCCATTCCCATCAATGGGATGAACATATCCATCTATGACCAGATCCCATAAATCAGCATCATAACCAAGGAAAAAACTTTCAATCCTGTCTTTCCAATAATCAAATTTCTCCCCATCAAACATAGGGGGTTTTGTACTGATTATGTCTCTTTCTTCATACTTGTTAGATGTTGAAACATCAGCCATTATAAACAACCAAATATAAGTATCAAAGTTTTTCTCACTGGATCTTTTTTGTCACTGTGAAGTGGTAGCACACACAGAACCGGAGCTCTGATGCCAACTGAAGGTGATAAAATACTTAGAAGGGGGGGTTGAATAAGTATGAAGATAAAACTTAGAAGTAAAAACTCAAGTATTTTTATCCTGGTTCGTTGAACTCAACTACTCCAGTCCACCCTATCTAGAGTGATTTGCCTTTCTCAAACAAGGACTTAATCCATTATTTAATCAACTGATTACAATAGTAAGCACTAAGAACAACTGTTCAAAGTCTTCTCAAGAACTACTGATCCCAACTGGATCTTCTTAAGGAACTATTACAATGAAATGTAAGATTAATACAAGTGTTTGAATGCTTCTAACAAGCTTTATCACAACAGTGATTTTTCACTTAATATTAAGAACAAAAGAATAAACTCAGCAATAAGAATATTTTATGAGAGCTTGTAAGAGTTTCTATCACAGATTCGTTGGTTGTTGATCACTTTGAAGAAGATGAGAAAGACTTGCTTTTATATGCACAGTAGTCCACAAAGTCTTGACGTTGGAGGCTGTGTACTGAAAAGGCCTGAGCCTTTTTGTCTTTACATCACATGACCTTCCCTGGAAGTAGAATGCACAGAGAAATGCTTTTGGTCTATGTTCTAGTGTCAAGCATGAAAGAGGAAAGAGTCGTTGAGCCAAATCAAAAGATATTACTTTGAATTCTTCTTCAACAAGTATTTCATTTCAGCAAAGTAACCATCAGATTTTGCATGATCAGAGTCTTGGATACCCATCAGATTTTGTTGAATCAGAGTAATGCAGCAAGTGTGCTTTAGCGTGTAGTTCTATCAAAGCAGAGTTTTATGAATCAGATCCTCAGTACATGCAACGTGCAGTACTCTCAGAGTCTTCTGAAAAACTGTGTTTCTTAACTCTCATACAAAGTTCTTCAATGCTTCAGAGTCTTCAGATCTTATTAGAGTCTTCTGCCTCAGATTCTTCTGCAGCTTCTGCTTCAGATTCTTCTGTAGCTTCTGCTTCAGATTCTTCTGCAGGCAGCGCTCAGATTCTTCTATAAGATGATTCTGACTCTTCAGAGCCTTCCATAGTTCCATGTTCAGATTAATTTGCTCTTGGATGTATATATACTTTAATCATCTGCAGCAAATATTCATGAACCAATTTTAGAGTATATAATTCTTTAATCCAAAATTTCATAAGAGTTATCATCAAAACATAGAGATATTACTAAGAAACAATTTGTGTTCTTACAGCATTTCCTTTGGCTCTTCGTGAATAGCTGGGTGTGGACTGTCAGTTGTTGATGGGTCTGAAGGAGTACGGGCTTGTTCGACAGCCACCTCATCAGTGACCATGGGTTCATCCTGATTGAGAGGCGGGGGACTCGAAGCATCGTCCTCCCTAGAGTTGAAACCTTCAGTTTGAGCCTGCTGCGTAATGGTTGGCGCCAAAGGGGGTTCGCTTCCTGCAGAAGGAACAATAGGTTGGTTTACCTCACTTAAGCCAGAGCAAAGATCCGAAGAAGGATGATAAGTTGGCTCACCTTGGCTATTGAGGGAATAAGTGGCAGAAGCACCTGAAACTGGAGGAGGATTGGTGATGGTGGTATCAGCCTGAAAACACAAGCGAAAGAGAATAAGGCTAAGAAGGTGATTAACAAATATACATGTGACATAATGTTGGTACACATACCTGAGCTAGTGTAGCACTAGGGTTATCATTATCACCCCCATGGTCATCAGAAGTTGACTTCGAGGTAACCACAGGAGGTTGCTCTTCGACACAACATGATGTGGATATCGACCCATGAATTTTGGCCACCTTCGATTGAGGTGGGCCAGTAGGTCTAGAGGCTTTTATAGGTTTCTTTCTCTTTTTTACTAGAACCTCCTCAGGAGATTCATCAGCATCTGAGGCTACAACGATGGGAGCGTCCTTCTTGCCTTTCTTGGAAGGAGTCGAAGGTTTTCGCCCAGCCTGAGAAAGTAAAAAAACAAATAATACAAGTGTGAGAAATGAGTCACATAGTAAGAAAAGAGGCAAAATATATGATATATACCTGTCTGCCTTCCATTTCCTTACCACTTTGAGAAGTATCAGCCCTAGTGGACGGAGCTTTCCTAGGCACAGCTGGAAGACAGGAGATGATTGCCAGTTAAATATTGAGGGTTTAATTGCATAATCATAAGTAAAAGGCATCAAACTTTCATATATGTCAGATTCGACACGAACGTCCTGAACCCCTATATGAAGATGTCCTTTGAAATTGTCTAAAGTATACTTAGTCGGAACCACTCGTCGAGCCTTGGGTTGAGACTGCTGTCGAAGGAGTTTTAAATCCTCACCACAAATAAACCAGTCTGCAAATGGAGGGGCAAGTGCTACTCCAAAATCAGTAGTAGGCAAGCGAGGGAATTTAGGGGGAAAAAGTTTAAAAGCTACATCATAACGTTTCTCACGAGGAACGGTGGGAGGAATTTTTTATCTATCCAGTTTTTGCAAAAAAGTTTCTTTTTAAAGTAACAGCAGCCTCATGAATGGTTCGACTAAGATCATCTGATCGATAAACAATTTCAAAGTATTTCTGGAAAGCTTGAATTTCTTGGATATGAGTGAGCTTACTCTTCTTCATCTTGTCCTGCACATCAAGGAGAGCCTGGTCAAGTAGTAAGGAAAAGGTAACATTAAGAAAATGCTCATGATAATGTTTCGACCACCAATGGTGGAAAGAGGAAGTGCATAAAAAAGAAGGTTCGAAGAACACAGGCGAAAGCACTCCTCTCTTCTTGCTCAAATCAACGAAGATGTCAGCAATTGTTTCTTCATTGAAGCTGGCAGTATGAAGGATGACTTGGCCCTTCTTTTCATATAAGCACCTAGGAAAACTTTGAGTCAACCCAAATTGAGTCTGTTAGCAATAAATCTAGGAATTAAAAAGGCTTCCTAGATTGAAACAGATCCATCATCACCCTGCCCATAAGGAGTAGGAAATGGCCTTTTAAACCATCAAGGGTCAAACTTCCTTGCAGCAAAAGGTGACATACCAGAAGTAAACTCATGGCACTTAGCAAACATCAGGATGTAACTGGTGAATGCTCCTTTGATGGTTTCGCCATCATCATTGGGAGTCAGCTGAACCAAACAAGGTTCTTCGATGCTTCTCCCGATGATCTCAGCAGAGGTTTCGTCAACTAAACCTTTTCTAGGAAGTCTAGCTTCAAACGTTGCATTAAGCCACAACTGAAGCAACCATAGAGGACCATTCAAAGACAAAGAATCATGGGCCTCCATGCGCTTCAGTCGAGAAGTTGTTTCACTCAGAGATTCATAAAGGTTCGCCAGAATAAGTTTGCTCAAGCAGACACCTTTGTTATGATGGAGCTGGTTAGCAAGGGGCAGGTATTTTTTGGCTACCTGCAAAGATTTGGTACAGAACACGTATCTCGACAGCCATATGGCGAGAAACACCACATCCTCTTCATCAGATACGCCGGTAGTGGTTTGGTCGAAATGGTGTTTGATGAAATGAGTATAAGTGAGTTTGGATTTGGGGATATTTATATAGTCTTCAGCATCAACGTCAGGTTGGTAGGAGACACCATTAAGACGAAGGCCGGTAATAGCGGATATGTCGAAAAGGGTTGAGGAAACCATCCCATGCGGCAGGTGGAATGTATAGTGAGTACTATCCCAAAAGTATAAGGATGCCATCAGCAAGTTCAGACAATATGGAGTGTTAGTCTTTACCAGCATTAGAAGGTCATAAATCCCCACAGATTTCCAATGATCAGCTTTAACCTTCTCCATCTTTGCCATCCAAAGGTCAAAGTCTTTAAGAGGACTAACGACTCTAACCAGTCGAGTACCGTCAGCAAGATATCCAAGGTTGAGACTTGGCAATGGAGTCTCTTCATCAGTATTGGTAAGGGGTGTAGGGAAGTTTGTTTGCCCTAACGGCCTGGTTTTCAGGTAAGACGGCAAAAACTCACTCAGCCGTGCGTCAGAAATATCAACCTGCGCTAAAGGACCAGAGAGCGTGTAGGGTTTACCCGAAACAATTAAAGGAATAATTACCTGAGAGTGGTAGATGCTCCTTGCAGCTTCATTGGTGGGTTCCGGCACACATTGACGATTCTCCACTAGTTGAGGGCCAACTATGTTCTTGAAAGGAGGAATGGCTTGCTTGGATTGAGTAACGCATCACTTCTGGGTTTTCTTCTCCTGAACGGTATATTGGGAAGATGTCATTATTGTTGAAAGAAGTGAAATGGTTTTTCTCTAAGTTAGATGAAGAAAGCTGAAGAAGGATATAGGATGCTTGAGATTCTAGAGAGTGTAAAAAAAATTCACAAAGTGGTGAAGGGAGATATTTATAAGCGTTTAGAAACCCCAAAGGACTAAATCCACCGTTGAAGACACTCGGATAGTGGGACACGTGTTTGTTTTTGAAGAGAAGATGTGTATGAGTAGTTATGGTCAGACTGTAAATGTACGTTTTCAAGAAAAAGTAATGATAAAAACGACTGAAAAGACGTTTAAGGATTTATCATAATGGCATGATGTCATAAGCGTGGAAGGGAAAGAAATGAACAGTTAACCACTAAAACAAGTAGTGGGTGGTTCAATCAAAGCCATGCAAAATGAACACGTTTCGAAACAGTGAAGGAAAAAATGACCTTCCTACAAAAATTGGCGAAAGGACATTATTTGGGGGCAATTTGTTAGCTCTCAATATTTGACGCTAGTTGGTTGTAGAATCATCTCAAGTCAAAATGTCAATTTGAAACATGTGAACTTGTCGACACAATCAGGGAGCAATCCAAGTCGAAGAGAGGTGGACAAAGCTACTAAAAAATGCTAAGTGTTGGAAAGTGCTTAACAAGGGCCATGCTGAAGAGAACGCACAGAAGTTACAACCAAAATTGGAGGGAAATATTAAGTGTTCAAATTCAAACCAAGAGTGGACGAACATGGGAACGATTGAGATAGTGGAAAAAGCGCCAAAAGGGACACGTTGTGAAGCCTCAACCGTCATTTAGTAGTTACTTTCTAGTACTATAAATAGTTGTTATTTTTATGTAATAGAGGTGTTCATTCATTTTACACTAGTCACTCCAAACAACTCAAAGTACCCGCGTGTAGAGAAACGAGTTAGCGAGAATGTATGTGATACAACACCAACCTTTTTCCGTTAATGAAATTTACTTGCCTTTACCCTTTATGCGCCTTTACTCATTCTGTACTTTAACTTTCAGCTTTTGCATTTAAACCATTTTACAAGCTTTTTCTATGCTTTTACCTTCAAAGATCCCCTAGTCGAATGTGGAGTTCAGATTAGAATTATTTTTACGCCATTTAACTTTTCTTCACTTTTAACCTTTCGCCCATTTATTTTCAAAGCTATTTATGTTCCTGCAATTTAACTTCCAAAGATCTCTAGTCGAACGTGGAGTTCAGAGTAGAATCTTTTGCACATTTATTTTCAAAGCACTTTACTTTCTTGCACCTTTATCTTCAACGTCATTTACTTTACAAAGATGTTATAGTCGAACGTGGAGTTTGATTGTAATTTCTCGCCCTTTACTTTATAACATTTACTTTTAAAAGCTTTTACATTACTGCACCTTTACATTCTTGCCTTTTAATCTTCGACGCATTACATGCTTTCTTTTACTTATTGTTTTTAATCTTCAAGTCATCTTACTTTCCAAAAGATTTCACAGTCAAACGTGGAGTTCAGCTTAGGGTCTTTTACATACTTAACACATGTTCTAGGATTTACTATGGTCAATCCTGCAAGTTAGTCAATTTTACCCTAAATTGATAGACCAGCGGTTGTTTACCAAAATTCACAGTAAACAGGGGGACTACAGGGAAAAGGTTTAGATAGAAAAAAGAAAAGGTAGCTCGCTAGGATATTGTGTTTTGGAAGTTTATTCAGAAAAATGCCACTTGATGTTGGATCAAGGGTTTTATCACAGGTTGAGTATGAAAAATATTTGAAATGAAAAAAAGGAAAGGTTTATGGCGACGCATAAAGCGGTCAACTTACAAAATATGGGATATGACTTGATATATGGATCAAGAATATTTGGATTTTTACTTTATTCATCATGCAAGACAAAATATAAACAAGCAAGTGAAATAAATTAAAATGGTAAAGCAATGGAATTGAGTTTAAATTACGTGTGTACTAGCAAACTGGGTTAGTCTCTTAAATGACCAACTATAAATGATTGATCGAATAAGTCTCATTGAAAGAAAGTACAAGATTAAGCTATGAATGTTGTGTATGGTGACCATGGGGTTGATGGCGATGCTTAAAAAGCAATCGACTTACAAGGTGTAAAGGATAACTCGATATGAATCAAGAATTTATTTTGAAAATGATTTAGGCGATCCTTGAAATGATTAACAATAAAACATAATCAAGATGAAAGCGATAAAATTATTACACTTAATGTGAGTTAGGGTACATTATGTCGAATGAGGATAAAAGAAAAATAACAAGCGTGTATAAAAATAGGTGATTTGAGTTGGTTGTGTAACACCTCGAATTTTATTGGAATATTATTTAATTTGCTTAAATAAGAATATTCACATTTTTGGTAATTTTCGGGGGTTTGTTGTGGATTACTGAGAATTATGGATTTTTGGGGTTATTTATTTAAATAATAGTATATAATATGAATATATTAGTATTATTATTAATTTAAATAAATATAAGTTAACTAAGGGCAAATTGGACAATTGAAAAGGAGTTAGTGAGGGTAATATTAGGAAATCCCAATTTTTTAGGCTCAAGGTTAGGTTTAACAAAAGGGAATTGTGATGGGATTAGGATTCATTTTGTTAGACCGTGAAAAGAATTGAGGCCAGAGCTCTGAGAAGGAAGATTTGAGGCAAAAGCTTCGAAAGGTTTTCTTAAAGATTTGAGAAGGCTTAGAGTCGACAATTAAGGTATGAGGAGTATTGCCTTCATTGTTTTTAATGTGTAATTTCAATGTATTTAAAGCCGATTTAAGAGTTTAAGGGTTTAAGGCTGATTATGAGATAAAGGGAATTTGGACTTCTTGGCTTAAATCTATTATTGAGATTTTAACCGTATGGATTTATTTAGGTTAAGGGAAATTAGGCCTTCGTGGCCAAAACTCTGATTTGACATTTGCCTAACCTCGTAGGGAAATTGGATAGTGAGGAACTCTGATGATTATGGTGTATTGGTAGGGATTAATGGGATTTAGAGCGTGAATATGATGCGGGATTGGCCTAATAATCCATAGGTTTTGTGCCTTTATTGTCGTAAGACCTTAGGGATGATTTAGGGATGTTTTGAGGGCATTGGGGAAGTGAATCGTGGGGCTTTTGGGCTGATTTTAGATTCTGGTGCATCACAGCATTTTGCTGTCATCATGTTGTTCGCACAGCAAACGATTTCATCCCATACTCACACTACGAAGAATCCTTCGCACAATGAAGAAACGCGCCCCAAACTCGCACAGTGAACTGGCTAGCGAACATAGCAGAGTTTCGCGAATGTTGATGTTGTGCAGCAATGCCTTGATGTTTGATGTTGTGATTTTTTTGACGAATTAAGATGAGTATCACTGTGAATTCTCTGTGATTTGTACATGATTATATGATGATTCCCTGATGTAATGATTGATGAACTATGATGATATTTCCATGAGTTTTGATGATTCTATGATGACATGATTTTGATGATGATGATTATGATGAATGATGATGCACCTATGATGTTATTATGAGGATGAGTATTGACGTGTACATCATGCATTCATATGCATCCGGACTTCGGTTTAGGACCTTGATTACTTTGGCTTCAAACCCATTGTACGGATGTGAGGTATTTTGATGTGCTCCGGTTCTCGAGTAGAATCGATCCTATTGATGGGGATCTATGGAGGGTTGATGGCCTAGTGTCCATCGAGCTGTGATGATTGGTACCACATGCATTAAGTCTTGTTGCATTTGCATTTATGAGATATTCTTGAGTAGTTTATGATGTTGTGACCTTTGATGCCTATTGATGAATACGATGATTTTGAATATGAAAATGACGCCATTTTATATATTGATTTCCTACATTGATTATTATGAATCGTTTTACTCACCCTGCCTGTTTGAATGTTGCCTCCTCGTGGGTAACATGCAGATGACTAGGTTTAGCCGTGGACGCCGTTGAGGACTTTTGAAGATTTTAGTTGTTGGCCTTTTGGTTAACTTAGAGGGTCTTGCTTTGATAGTGTAACATCGGGTTGGGGTCTTGAGTTAAACCATGTTTTATTGTGTTATTTTGATTATCTTTCCGTATAAGGAAAACTTCGGGATTATGCCTTTTGAGTTTCGCTACCTTTCTGAAATTTTTGATATCCTTTGGGAAAACCCGTTGTTTACGGAGCCTTGACCTATTTTTGATTTATTGGGAAATGTACGCCCTTTGAGGTGATTTTGATTGAGTTTATTATTTTACTCTGATATATGTGATTATTTTACCATTTAATTGTGGGGTAGAAAATGGTGTTACAGGTTGGAGTTTTGGAATCCCTCGAACTTGGCCCGATTTTATTTAGCAAAGTCAACATTGTTAAATTTTATTAAATCACTTAATTATATTAAATGATTGAACCAAATTCAAAAATTATTTAATTAATGTGAGATATTGGGTCGAACTCTAGTATGGTCGAAGTTTGTTCTAACATGCATTAGTCAATATTGCTAGGGTTGTTAGCATGTTGAATTGGGTCTTGCTTGTAAGCCCAATTGTGTAAGTTAGCTTGTACCCTAAGTTATCTTGTAATGGGTAATTATTAAAAATCCCATCAGGTTAGTGTGCTATTTTTCTTATAAATAGGATGCTAGTTTCTCAATCTTGAATAAGGAAAAATAGGAAGATAAAATCCTAATTTCAAGAGAGGGAGGTTATTTTGTTATTCTTGTATACTTGTAATCTTGTTCTAAGAGAAAGGAAACAATAGCAGTTTAATAACCAATCCTTGTTGTTTTCTTCTTTATTAACCCTAACCCTTGTGTGTTTCTTGATCATTAAGAAACTACTTATACTTAGTTTTAAGGTATCCGATTCACAACAAATTGGTGCAGTGAGCATGGAGAAGATGCCTTCAACAAAGTATGAGATTTCAAAGTTCACCGGAGTGAACGACTTCGGTCTGTGGCGCTTGAAGATGAAAGCCCTACTGGATCAACAGGGTTGTTTGGAAGCGTTGAAGGGTGAGGCACCCATCGACGCTGCGTTAACGGCAAAAGAAAAGATGGACATGATCGAGAAAGCCCATAATGCAATATTGTTGAGCTTTGGTGATAAGGTTCTTTGATAGGTATCAAAGGAGACTACAACATCGGGATTATGGGTGAAACTTGAAAGTTTGTACATGACTGAATCTCTGGTGAATCGACTCTACCTGAAGCAAACTTTGTATTCATTCAAGGTGAGTAAAGATAAAGTGTTGGCTGGGCAGTTGGATATGTTCAATAAGCTGATTCTTAATCTTGAAAATATTGATGTGAAGATCGATGATGAAGATCAAGCACTGTTGTTGCTGTGTGCTTTGCCCAGAACACATGCTCACTTCAAAGAAACTCTCTTGTATGGAAGGGAGTCCCTGACCTTTGAAGAAGTTAAATCAGCCTTGTATTATAAGGGCTTGAATGAAAAAAAAGAGCATAAACCTTCGACGGTGGGCAAAGGTTTGGTCGTTAAGGGAAAATTCTTGCGAAAGGATGGTAAGTTCGACAAGAAGAAAGGTAAAAGTCAACAGAAGTCTTATAGTGGCGAAACATCTGGTATTCAATGTTATCACTGTAAGAAGGAGGGTCACATAAGAAAGGTGTGCCCTGAACGCCTGAAAGACCATGGAGGTAATGACAACTGACTGGTAAATTAGCAAGTGTACTAACTTTTACCGATGTAGTGATAATTGGGGTTTTCCCAGAATCGATCTCTGAGGGCTGCGTGCAATTTTTCAAGTACATATGTTATTTCAATCAAACAAAATAACCTTGGGGTTTTGTTTTGGGATTTTTAACAGGAAAAAGCAGAATGATAAAATTATTTTAACGATTAAGAGAAAATATGCTAGGGGAAGTGTATGAATTTCTTAGTATGAACCCTAGATTATTATCAACGAGATATGCCTCTAAACCTTAATTTTTATTGAACCTCAAAAGTATTTTTCTTAAATTCCTTACTGAAAAACATTTGATATTCTTCCTTGACCCTAATTCTTTTGCAGTCAAGGAGGACATCAAGCAATAGTTCTGGCAAAGGTTTATTACAATCATTACAGGACATCCCTATTCCTAGGCAATATTTACTATAGTGTATTATACAAATTCAACGATCGATTTTTCAGGCCAAATCCCTAATCGTAAATTGTTCCCAATTTGTACGATCTTAAAAGTTTAAACGATTTGCATAAAAAAAATATTAAGGGAAGAAAAAAAATCTCAATTAGTAATTCAACAGAGGTTCATTACAACACAATTCAGGGACAAACCCTAGCAATGAGGGATAGCTACGCATAGTATTCAACAAAAACAACATAGAAAATAGAAACATTACAAGACTTGGGGAATAAAGTTGATCTTCAATTTCTTTCGATCATGAAAATCTCCTCGTCTTCCCAATTCTCCAGAGCTTCCTAATTTCAGTTGTATTTTCTTTGTACGATCCAAAGTACTTTTTCTCTTTCAGAAATCACATCTTAATAGTATCAGATCAATCTTTTCCATGCACAAAGTCCAAATTGCCCTTCATGCAGTCACACTGGCCAAACTTCAAAAACATCAGGAATATGGTCGCCCCACCCAACACGGGCCGTGTCAGCTGACACGGGCACCCATGTTAGCCCACAGATAGGAATCTTCAAATTGCAACCTTCAGGCATGCTGGCACGGGCACCCGTGTCAACTCTCTAGTTGCTCCTTTTTCTTGCCGAATAAATGACGGAAACCAAGTAGAACAGGTGACCGATCACAACCCCAAAATTAACTCGTCGCTTTTCCTCAAGCAATGCATGATACAAAACAAGGTCACCCCAAAATTCTTTTCTTACCACAATACAACCAATGTCTTTCGCAACTTGCTTTTCACCTTATTGTCAAGTGTCCGGTTTCCTGATCCCAGCTATCCGCTGCACTTCCATATCAAAGTACTTCTTTACCTGCAAGCTTTTCACACTTCTCACCAATTCTCTCTAGGTTAAAGTGTTTTTTCACTCAAAATTCAGCATATGCAATACCAGCTCTTAAATTTGAATAAATTCTACCTTCATCACACAGACAGATTACACACACTTTTAATGTCTTAGGGTTATAACGGGGCTGAGGTATGGTAGGATAAACAATGAAACGGGTACACACAGGTTTTTAGGCTCAACATTCGTGATGTCATTATTTCTTCTTTGTGCTTGCATTACTACCAAGGGGGTTCTATCATGCCATTTATTTGCGACTTATCAACGCGTAGGCAAATGCTCTCTTTTTTTTCTCTTTTCTTCTGTCTTCTTTTTTTTATGAAGACATGATGGTGTCTTCACATTTTTCTCCTTATGATATACATATTTCTCTTTCTTTTTTTTTCGCACTTTCCTTTCTTATTGTAGGCGTACTACCCCAAACTTAGAATTAGCACAAGTTTAACACTACAACACGTATACCGAACAGGGTAGGGAATGTTTGGCTATGGGTTAACAGAGGCGGTTATCACAAACAATAGGATGTGGGCTCAAAAGGGGGTAGCAACGGATAAACATAATGAAGGGACGGGTAGAAACGCTCAGGGTTCAAACAAAAAAAGGACTGCCTTAGTGTGTATTCTCATGCAGTGTTCTGTGAGTAGAACGTACGCAAATTCAAAGCGATAAAGCCATACCTGATTCACTCTCATGATGATGTACTATTTGGCTTATTGTGCGCTCACCATTTTGGGTATAGCTTACAGGTTCCAAAGAACTTCTCATGTGATGTTGCTTCTCATCTGGTTTAGGTCAACCTTTCACTCTCGGTTCGGTGTCATCACGCTGCGCCCGACAATTGTTTTTGGTTATATCAACTTCTGGGGTGCCTAAGTAGCCAGTATGGGTTTGAATCTTTCATCCTCTAACTACTCGTTCATCATTCATCCGGTCAAATCCCATCTATCTGTAACACAAGGAACACACAATAAATCAAAGCAAAGGGTAACAAAATGAAACTGAAATAACATAATTAAAACAAACTAAAATAAAATACAATAAACCCCCCCCCCCCACACACACACACACACACACTAGAACCAAACATTGACCTCAATGTTTTAGAACACGTGTGAGAGGGGACTCACAAGGCCTCACTGAGGAGGGGGAAAACGCAACATCAATTGCTGCAACATGTTGTGCATGTCGCCCATGAGCGCCCCTTGGCGAGCTTGCTCCTCTGCTTGACGGGTTTGCTCAGCTCTGAGGTGTCCAATTTCTCAATGCACCCATGACCAGTTGTCGTCATCAGTAGATGAGCTTCCTACGCCAGTATACACGTGCTCCTCCTGAAGAGGAACAAACTGTTCAAATCCGGGCGCGTCTTCTTCTTCTGGTTCACCTGTAGTAAAATGGTAAGGATGATACTCGTCCTCATCATGGACGGTATTGTCATAAATCCGATTATTTGGGTTAGAAATACTGACTCTATTAGGAGTAGGGAGAGCAATAACTAACCTGTTACGACTCATTACAACATAATAATTAGGAGTGATCAAAATCATACCCTGTTGAATCAGGGCCGCCATATCGAGCCTATTTTTACCTAACACCGGTGTGTCAAATAACTCAGCAGGGTCATAGCCAAAGTGATTGTCTATCTTGGTAATCATGCCCCCACCGAGATTCCTCGTTGAGTCGCCCGTCCTACTCGCCCCAAATAATCCGCTGCAAAAGCAGCACCACTTACCATCTCTGTTGACCACAGCATGCAAGAAGAACAACTCCCATTGCGTGGCCACTCCTGTACTATCTCCCCTCCCGAAAAAAGTGTATGCTAAGGCCTTTTGTGCATACCTGAAACACGAATTCTGAATACAAGATGCTTTTGCACCTTTCGACACATACTCAGTACTATCCGTAATTGTTGTTCAGAATGTTTTCGCATCAAAAGCCTCCGGGACAGCACCCGGGCCGTACAGTGGAAGTCGGAGGATACCTCCCAGCTCTTCCACACTAAGCACGTGGTCAGCATTAAACAGTCTAAATTTCATCATTCCAAAGAAATATTTCATAGTTCCGGTCCATCTTTTTTCCAAATGGAATTCAATTGTACTTAAAAACTCCAACGTGATGCGTTCAAACGTTGGGGCTTCTAAATGCATGAATTCTAACATGCCGAGACTATGAAACATTCTGTCGATTTCGACGTTCAGGCCTAATTCAGACAGAGTGGTATTGCACATGTACCCGGTTGGTGTAATCTTACGTTTTACATGACATGCGTACCGCTTCTCGTGTTCGGGATGTTCAAACATTATGTCGTGTGCGTTCGGCATTTGAGTTGTGTGTTTCCTAGGCCTTGTGGCTTCGCTCTCCATCTTCTTTCCTCTAACAACCCGTTTTGGATGCATTTTTGTTTTGTACCTGAAAATCAAAGAGAGAGAGAGAGAGAGAGAGAGAGAGAGAGAGAGAGAGAGAGAGAGAGAGAGAGAGAGAGAGAGAGAGAGAGAGAGAGAGAGAGAGAGAGAGAGAGAGAGAGAGAGAGAGAGAGAAACGAAAAATAAAAGTGAGCGTTAGCAAAAAATATTACCGTGGAAATGTCGAGGATGATGAGGTGAATTATTTTTATGAAGGGATTATGGGGTTTTGGTGCGTGAAAATTGAAAAGGTTGAAGCTTTTTGAAGTTTGACAATGGAGGTTATGGGTTTCAAGGGAGAAGATGAAGGTTAAATGAGAGAGAAGGTGAAAAATCTGAAGGGATTAGTGGGTTTAAGTGTATTTAATCGCGTGGTTCCGACCAGAAGGGAGAGGAAAAGTAAACAAAAATTCACTCAGCAGAGCTGACACGGGCCATGTCAGCTGACACGGGCGGCCGTGTTAGCCTGTTGTTTTCAGCCTTCAAACGAGTAGCTCCCAGTGGGGCTAACACGGGCTGTGTCAACTAACACAGGCGGCCGTGTCAGCTGATACAGGCGACCGTGTCAGCCCACTGTTTTACCTCCAAAAATCAATGTTGGGGTGCCTTCTTGACATAGGTCGTGTCAGCTGACACGGGTAGCCGTGTCAAGCCCCTGTTTTTTACTTTTTGCTATTTTTCCTGGCTTTTTCCGGCATATCCCTTTCACACATGATTATGCATCCTGTTTCTCCAAAATATCACTCTTTTGGGATTACTTCTCCATTTCTGTGAGAGCACTGCAAGTCGACAAAACCTATCAAAAACGAGAAAAATAAAGAAAACATTAGAATAGAAATACGTGGGTTGCCTCCCACGAAGCGCTTCATTTAACGTCGCATGGCTCGACGGTTATTCATCTTATCCTGTAAGATGAACAACATCACTTCTCCCCCTCTCTTGACCATTATAGTAGGGTTCCAATCTCTGACCATTAACTTTAAAAATATCCCCCATTTACTTGATTTTTTAATTCTATCACTCCATGGGGAAACACCTTGTGTAGGATTAACGGTCCCGACCATTTAGACTTCAATTTTTCAGGAAAAAGTTTCAACTTGGAATTGTATAATAGCATCAACTGTCCTTCCCAAAACTCTTTCTTTTGAATCCTCCTATCATGCCATTTCTTCGTTTGATCTTTGTAAATCTTGACATTCTCATACGCCCGATTCCAAAATTCTTCTAACTCATGGAGTTGGAGAATTCTAGAATCTCATACCTTGGTAAGATCCAAATTAAGGAATTTTGTGGCCCACAATGCCTTGTGTTCCAACTCGAGAGGTAGATGACATGCTTTCCCATAAACTAGTTGGTACAGTGAAATACCAATGGGCGTTTTGAAAGCAGTACGGTACGCCCATAAAGCATCGTCCAACTTCACTACCCAATCCTTGCGAGAGGAACGCACTGTCTTTTTTAGGATCTGTTTGAGTTGTCGATTTGACACCTATACTTTCCCATTGGTTTGTGGATGGTAGGGGGTAGCTATTCTGTGTTTCACATTGTATTTCAAGAGCAACCTTTCCATGAGATGATTCAGGAAGTGAGTTCCCTCATCACTTATAAGAGCATTTGGTACTCCAAACCGAGAAAAGATGTTCTCTTTCAAGAACCCAATCACTACTTTAGCATCATTAGTTAGTAGAGCCACTGATTCTGCCCACTTCGAGACATAGTCAACTGCTACTAAAATATAATTTTTACCGAAGGATGGTGGAAACGGGCCCATAAAGTTAATGCCCCAAACATCAAATAACTCAACTTCCATCATGGAATTTTGTGGCATCTGATTTCTCTTGGAGATATTTCTCATTCGTTGACACTTGTCACATTCTTTGACTATGTCTTGGGCATCTTTGAACAATGACGGTCAATATAACCCTGATTAAAGAACTTTCGCTGCGGTTCGGTCACCACTGAAATGCCCTCCATAATCTGAGTTATGACACGCTTCAAGAACATTCCTCTGCTCGACTTCAGGAACACATCTCCTGATTAATCAATCTAGGCTTCTTTTGTACAAGAACAGATCATCCCATAGATAGAACCAGCAATCATGTAAAAACTTTTTCTTTTTGTTAGCATCAAAATCGGTAGGGATGATACCGCCTGCTAGATAATTCGCATTATCTGCGAACCATGGAACACTAATAACAGCGAGGATGTGTTCGTCAGTAAACTCATCATTTATTGGGTGATTGTCCTCAGTTTCTTAAATTGCGACATTCGAGATAGATGATCAACAATAGTGTTTTCACATCCTCTCTTGTCACGGATCTCCACATCAAACTCCTGCAGTAGTAGAATCCACCTTAAGAGCCTTGGCTTAGAATCCTGTTTAGTGAACAAGTACTTTAAAGCAGCATGGTCAGTATACACAATAACTTTCGAACCCAATAGATTTTGCCTAAATTTATCAAAGGCATAAACTACTGCTAACAACTCCTTTTCGGTAGTTGCGTAGTTCATCTGTGTGGGGTTCAACACATGACTAGCGTAGTAAATAACATGCAATAATTTATCTCTTCGCTGTCCTAAAACAGCCCCTACTGCAATGTCGCTAGCATCACGCATGATCTCAAATGGAAGAGACCAATCGGGGGCAATCACAATCGGTGCCGAAACTAATTTAGTTTTCAATTTTTCAAACGCTTCGGCACACTTTTCATCAAAGTCAAAAACCTTATCCTTAACCAAAAGAGTGGTTAGAGGTTTGGCTATATTTTAGAAGTCTTTTATAAACCGGCGGTAGAAACCCGCATGGTCTAAGAAACTTCTTATACATTTTTCGTTCAATGGATGAGGGAGTTTTGATATTACTTCAACTTTGGCTTGGTCCATTTCGATTCCTTTGTGAGAAATTTTGTGACCCAAGACTATTCCTTCCCATACCATGAAGTGGCACTTCTCCCAGTTGAGGATTAAGTTGCTCTCCTGACATCTTTGTAAAACAAGAGAAAGGTTAGTTAAACAGTTATCAAAAGAAGAGCCAAATACCGAGAAATCATCCATGAAGACTTCCATATGTTTTTCCAACATATCGGCGAAAATGGAAGTCATGCATCTCTGAAACGTGGCAGGAGTATTACATAACCCAAATGGCATTCTTCTATAAGCAAAAATACCATACGGTCATGTAAAATCCGTATTTTCTTGATCTTTAGGTGCCACGACAATTTGGTTGTACCCGGAGTAACCGTCAAGGGAACAATAATAATCATGACCAGCTAAACTTTCCAACATTTGATCAATGAATGGCAAAGGAAAATAGTCTTTCCTTATAGCAAGATTTAATCTTCTATAATCAATACATACTCGCCAACCTGTTACCGTTCTTGTCGAGATCAACTGGTTTTTCTCGTTTTTTATGACGGTTGTACCCCCTTTCTTTGGTACCACATGAACCGGACTAACCCAGGAGCTGTCGAATATAGGGTAGATAAGACCTGCATCTAATAACTTCAAAACTTCTTTTTTGACTACGTCTTTCATGGCCGGATTAAGTCTTCTTTGAGGTTGCACTATTGGCTTATAATCATCTTCCGTGAGAATTTTGTGCATGCACACCGTGGGACTTATACCTTTCAAATCCTCAATAGCCCACCCAATAGCACTCTTATATCTTTTAAGAACAGTGACCAACTTGTCTTCTTGGATCATTTTAAGGTTAGAGCTTATAATGGTTGGGCATTTACCATCAGTGTCCAGGAAAACATACTTACGGTTTTCCGGAAAATGCTTTAACTCCGTACTCTTTTTTGTCTCTTCATTCCCTTCCGTAATCTGAGGCTATCTTAAATCTTCCCATCAGTGTAATCAAGATCCTTTCAAAGGGGGTTGTGCTTCCATCATGGCTAAAAATTCCACCTCTCTTTCATCATTTGGTTCAAAAATAAACATACTCAAAACTTTTTCTAAAGGTGAGGAAGATACACCTTCAAGATTCTCATTAGTAACCACTTGGTCAAGCACTTCTATATTACTGCTTGTGCAAAAATCATTTTTGTGCTTCATAGTATTTCTCACATTAATACTTAACTCTTCATCATAAACCTTCAAATTTCATCGTACCCCCTTCCATATCTATCAGCACTCTACCAGTCTCTAAATAGGGTCTTCCAAATATGAGGGGAATATCTTCATCTTCTGGCATCTCTAGTATAACAAAATCCACCGGAAACACAAATTCGTCAATCTTCACCAATACATCCTCCACTACCCCATACGGTCGCTTTACAGGGTGATCCGCAAATTGAAGTGTCATTCTTGTATCTTGCACCTTACCGATACCCAACTTTTTGTAGATGGATAATGGCATGAGACTAATACTTTCTCCCAAATCAATAAGATCTCTATTGAATGATCTATCCCCAATAGTGCATGGGATAATAACAGCACCTCGATCTTTCTTCTTCACCGGAATCTTCAGACCCTACAAAATAGCACTACAAGTTTCAGTTAGAATAATCGATTCCGTATCGGTGGTTTGCTTCTTAGAGATGATATCCTTCATGAACTTGGCATATGTTGGCGTTTGCTTGAGTGCCTCCAAAAATGGGATGTTGAGTTCAAGCTTTTTAAACATTTCGAGAATTTTTTCATAATTTTTCTCTTGCTGCCCTTTCTTCTTGTTCCTTTGAGGATACGGAAGCTTAATCGGTTTGGGATCAATGAAGGATTTTTCTTTAAAAACTTTTTGGTGCCACCACTTCTTCATCAACTACCTCATTTTCTTTGATCTCTAAATCAACTTCAAGCAACTGATCTTCTTCTTCAGAATTTTTCTCGGGATTTTCCTTAGATTTTCCACTTCTTGTGGTCATGCACGCTCTTGTGATCCCTAGGATTAGTCACAGTTGCACTTGGAAGAGAACCTGGTGTTTGGGATCCTGACAATTGTTGTGCTATTTGTAACGCCCATTTTAATTATTTTTGGGTTCTGTAATTATTTTATTCGTGGGTGTATTTTGAGAATTATCGTGGAAGGTCAAGAACTCATAATATTAATAAATTGTGATAAAATGTGATAATTGATAGTAATGTAAAAATTATTATTGATTATTATTGCTAATATTAATATAAATGAGAAAATGTTATTTATTGGATTTTTGAATTAAAAGAATTAAGAGAATTATATTTGTTTTGGATTAAAAAGTGGATTCAATTGGAATGAGGGGTAACATTGCCATTTTGGGAAAAATAGAATTGGAAAGAAGAGGAGAACACGGTTTGAGCAAGAGAAAGAGCACGATCAAGAACATCAACTTAGCAAGCGGATTTCGTGCGGATTAAGGAGCTTGTTCATCATCAAAGCTTGAATTGAGGTAAGGGGGGAATAATCGGTTAAATTTGGTAAATGCATGATTAATCGGTAGAAAGGGGGAAATCCCTAACCCCATAGATTCCTTGATGATTGATGTTGATTGCATGCTGTTATTATTGTGATTGTTGTGTTGTTCGATGTTTAATTCGTTGCATGTGCTGAGAATGTTAGATTTGGATGAGTTTTGGGATTTTCGGTTAAGTTTGAAGTTGAGCCGGAAGTTGGTTTTGAGAGCAGAGTTGATGATTAGTCGGATAGAATCGGGGATAGACCCCGTAGCTAAGTTGCAGTATGTGGATGGTTGTGGGTTTCGATTTAATCGGGTGAAATTGGTGTGGGAGGTGATTCTGCAGCGCATAATTTTTTCTAAATACGCAGGTATTCGCTGGGCGAATGGGGGCGAGCCTTCGCCAGGCTTCGTCGGGCGAACTAGCCAGCGAGTGCTGGCAGAAGCTTCTGTTTGGCTTCGCCAGAGGTTTCGCCAGGCGAATGGCAGCGAGTGTTCGCTGCGGGGCTTCGTCGGGCGAATGTGCCAGCGAGCCCGACAACAAATTATGTTTTTGCTGCTGATTTTGTGTTGTTCCCTTGTGAACTTGGACCCTCGTTGGTCTTGTGCGATGAAAGGCTTGCTGGAGAGCTGAGGCAAGCGTATGTTGGTGGTTGTAGGGCTGTTTAGCCGGCGTTTATCACAAGTGGCCTAATTGGTGGAGTACGCATTATGTATGAACCGGTGTGGATGCGTACGTGAGATGTGTGCACCGTGGGTGTGCTGTGTGTGAGATGTGGGGATCAGTATGATCGTGACGCCTTGAGTGCGTTTTGTTGGTGCGTTGTGGTGAGTGGATCCGTGAGGATCGATACGCTTATTATGCGTTGCCATTGTGTGCTGTTATGTGATGTATTGGGTCAGTAGGACCGACATGCCTTGTGTGCATTGTATGTGATAAGTTGTGTGGTGGATGGATCCGCAGGATCGACGCACTGTGTGTGCTTGTTATGTACGTATTTTATTATGTGAGTGGATCCGTGGGATCGGTACGCCTTGTGCGTCGTGTATATGTATATGTTGTGTGAGGGGTGGATCGATAGGATCGGTGCGCACTTGGTGTGCTAGATGTTTGATGCGTGTGGATATTGTGTCGTGCTCCCAGTGGGGAGGGTGATGGCCATGTGTCCATCGATGTTATTGTGTTGTGTTCCCAGTGGGGAGGGTGATGGCCATGTGCCCATCGATGCTATTGTGTTGTGCTCCCGGTGGGGAGGGTGATGGCCAAGTGTCCATCGATGTTGATGAGGTGCTCCCGTAGTGGAGGGTGATGGCCAGATGTCCATCGGAGATGTGCTCCCGTTGTGGAGGGTGATGGCCAGGTGTCCATCGGTATTGTTGTGGTGCTCCCATTGTGGAGGGTTGATGGCCAGTTGTCCATCAGTGTGGTGTGCTCCCTGAGTAGAGGGTTGATGGCCAAGTGCCCATCGTTGATATGTGCTCCTGTGTGGAGGGTTGATGGCCCGGTGTCCATCGTGATTGTGAGTCGGTACCGTGTGTTTAGAGTTGTGTGGATGCATTGTTGCATGATAGTGTGTTGAGGTTGATGGTGGGACCGTGAGTCCGGAGGAAATGTATATGAAATAGTATTATTATTGATTTCTGCCTTTTATTTCATGTACTATTATGCCATTATTATTTAATCGTGATTCTCACCCCTTTGTTGTCGTTGTGGTCTGTGCTTCTTCGGAAGTACAGAAAATCCAGGTGTTTAGCTTGTTGGATTGTGGTGTCCCGTAGGACTGCTCTGATACGTAACACCCGGGCGTTTTGGGATTTTTATTGTGTATTGTTGATTTTGTGTGCCCCTGTGGCGTATCCTGTTTGATGGTGATTGTAGATGATGCTATATGCATTTTGGGCAGATGGCCATTGTTGTATATATATATGACGAGGATGATGGATATGGATAATATATATATATATATATATATATATATATATATATATATATATATATATATATATATATATATATATATATATATATATATATATATATATATATATATATATATATATATATATATATATATATATATATATATATATATATATATATATATATGATGTTTTGTGATTTATGGCAGACGATGTTTATATTTTCCGTTGCAGTTTTATTGAGAAAATTAACTTGGAAAAATGTTTTGTGGAATTTTAGTGTGAATTGTGACAACCCGTTGTGGGAGATACTCTGATGTGTGCTTATTTAATTGTTTTATTTTATTTTGGGAAACGGGGTGTTACACTATTTGACTCATTTGTACTTCAAGATTTTTTATAGAAGCACTTGTGTTCCTCATATTACTCCTTGTTTCTTCTTGGAATTGAGAGCTTTGAGCGGCCATCTTTTCAATGCAATTTCCCAATCTGCTTTCTTTTGTACCTGTTGTTGCAGCGGTTGATATTGTTGTTGCGGTTGATATTGTTGTTGGTAAGGTTGTTGCTGTTGTGGTTGATATTGTTGCTGTTGAGGTTGGTATTATTGTTGGTATGGAGCTTGACTTTGTTTAGGAGCATTCCCTTGTTGATCTTTCCTTGCAAAGTATGGATGATTTTTCCAACTTGGATTATAAGTGTTGAAGTAGGGATTGTTCTGCTTCAAAAAATTTATTTCCTTAATCTGTTTTGCGGTTGCAACACAATGCATGGTGAAGTGAGGACCCCCACAAATTTTGCAATTCACTGCTTGAACCGGTTGGACTTGTGCCACAGTTTGAGAATCAAGACTCATCTTCTTTAACCTTCTTTCCACTTCCGTTGAAATCTGATCTTCCATCTTTACCACTTGCTCAGTAAGTTTCAAATTAATGGCCTTCTTCGGTTGACTTACACTTCGGTCATATAATTCTAAGTGCTCATTTGCAGTGATAACTTCAATAATTTTTTTTGATACCGGTGGCTGTTGAAAAATTAGTTGAACAACCGGCTGTTGTATCAATGAGTTTCTTAGTCTTCATTTTTAGACCATTTACAAAATTCTGCATTTGTTCAGCTGCATCCATATTATGAGTTGGGCATGCAACCAAATACCTCTTAAAGCGTTTGTAAGCATCTCCAAGTGACTCTCCCTCCTTCTGTTTAAAATTAACAATGTCGTATCTCTTTCTGATATAGAAAGATGTAGGAAAGTATTCATTCAGAAATGTTATCTCTATCTCTTGCCAAGTGTTAATACTCCCAGCAGGTAAAGAATAAAACCATTCTTCAGCTTCATCAGATATGGTGAAAGGAAACATAACTAGCTTCTTTGCTTCTTCAGAATGCCCCTCAATCTTTAATGAGGTGTTCATAGTTAGAAACCTTTAAAGATGTTTATTCGCATCTTCATTAATACTCCCTGAGAAAGGTCTGCTTTGAAGCTGTCGGATGGTTGATGGATGTAGCTGAAAGTGTGCAACAATCACTGGTTGATTCACTATGGTCAAACACCCTATTGGAGCATTTTCCCTTCCATAGTCTCCCAGAAGTCTTTCAGTTGGAGGTTGATCTTCGTTCATGATGAATGCTTCGGGCTCTGTATCTGTGCCCGAATATGTATGCTCAGAACGAATCACAACTTCTTCTTCGTTCTCTGAAATGTATGTTCTTGAGTTTGAAGCTGTCAGTGTTTCAAGCTTAGCTTTTCTACGTCTGGCGTGCAACAATCTTTCAGGTTCTGAGTCAAAAGAAAATAAAGCTGAGGTCTTACCTCGCATACACAGGTTAGAAAATTATTAGTTATAACAAGAACATAATCAAAATAATAAACTTAAAATTTTAGTCACAAAGTGACAAAATTCCAATTGAACTAACAAGGTACTTAAAATTTTGGCAGTCCCCGGCAACGGCGCCAAAAACTTGACCGGTAAATTAGCAAGTGTACTAACTTTTACCGATGTAGTAATAATTGGGGTTTTCCCATAATCGATCTCTGAGGACTGCGTGCAATTTTTCAAGTACAGATGTTATTTCAATCAAAAAAAATAACCTTGGGGTTTTTAACAGGAAAAAGTAGAATGATAAAATTATTTTAATGATTAAGAGAAAATATGCTAGGGGAAGTGAATGAATTGCTTAGTATGAACCCTGAAGTATTATCAACGACATATGCCTCCAAACCTTAATTTTTATTGAGCCTCAAAAGTATTTTTCTTAAATTCCTTACTGAAAAACCTTTGATATTCTTCCTTGACCCTAATTCCTTAGCATTCAAGGAAGGACATCAAGCAATAGTTCTGACAAAGGTTTATTACAATCATTATAGGACATCCCTATTCCTAGGCAATATTTACTGTAATGTATTATACAAATTCAACGATCGATTTTTCAGGCCAAATCCCTAACCGTAAGTTGTTCCCAATTTGTACGATCTTAAAAGTTTAAACAATTTCCATAACAAAAATATTAAGGGAAGAAACAAACTCTCAATTAGTAATTCAACAAAGGTTCATTAAAACACAATTCAGGGACACCCCCTAGCAATGGGGGGTTTAGTTATGCATAGTATTCAACAAAACCAACATAGAAAATAAAAACATTACAAGACTTGGGGAATAAAGTTGATCTTCAATTTCTTCCGATCATAAAAATCTCCTTGTCTTCCCAATTCTCCAGAGCTTCCCAATTTCAGTTTGATTTTCTTCGTATGATCCAAAGTTCTTTTTCTCTTTCAGAAATCATGTCTTAATAGTATCAGATCAATCTTTTCCATGCGCAAAGTCCAAATCGCCTTTCATGCAGTCACACTGGCCAAACTTCAAAAACATCAGGAATATGGTCACCCCACCCAACACGGGCCGTGTCAGCTGACACAGGCACCCGTGTTGGCCCACAGATAGGAATCTTCAAATTGTAACCATCAGGCATGCTGACACGGGCACCCGTGTCAACTGACATAGGCACTCGTGTCAACTCCCTGGTTGTTCCTTTTTCTTGCTCTTCTCTTCCTATCCTAACACGGGCACCCGTGTCAGGCCTCTGATTTTGCGGAAAATCATCCCAAACTCAGTCGACTTTGCATTTCTTCCTCTGGTTACTTCCATGGACCTGAAATCACTAACACTACCAGACCAAGACATCAAAAGTGCTTTATTTAGCATAAATTTAAATTGTAACAACTTAAATGGACATAATGAGAAAACATAAACAATTAAAGGAAAATGACAAAGAAACAACTCACAGTGTTACCGATTAAATGGAATTCTTGCAGAATAAATGACGGAAACCAAGTAGAACAGGTGACCGATCAACAACGTATCCATTGTTCAACTTGACTTCGACTCGTCTGATATTCTTGTAGTTTCAAGTGGCGACTCGAGAAAAGATGGATTATGGATTCAGGTTGCGCTTGGCACATGACTCCAAACATAGAATTGTTCGAGGAGCTATGTGATCAAGATGGTGGATCTGTGCTGCTGAGAAACAACAAATCTTGCAAAATTGCAGGTATTGGATCTGTGAGATTCAAGCTCCATGATGAGTCAATAAGGTTATTGAATGAAGTCAGGTATGTACCTGACTTGAAGAGAAATTCGATTTCTCTTGGTGAATTCGACAGAAAGGGATATGTTTTTCAAGGAGAGAAACGTATCTTAAGAGTCATGAAGGGGTCAAAGGAAGTTTTGAGAGGCGTGAAGAAACAAGGCTTGTATACCCTTGAGACTGAGGTTGTAAGTGGTTCGACAAATGTTGCATTCGCGAAACCTGTGTCAAAGATAGAATTATGGCACATGAGATTGGGCCATGTCAGCAAAAGAGGTCTGGTCGAATTGGGAAAGCAGAACCTGCTAGGAGGTGACAAAGTCGAAAAGTTTGAGTTTTGTGAATTTTCTGTATTTGGTAAATCCTGTATGACGAAGTTTAACAAAAGTAAGCAAAGAACACGTGGATCCCTGGATTACATTCATGATGATCTTTGAGGGCCTGCAAGGAATCCTTCACACTCAGGTGTAAGGTATTTTTTATCCATCGTTGATGACTATTCCAGAAAGCTATGGGTATTCATTCAAAAGAAGAAAGATGAAACTTTTTAGAATTTTAAAAGTTGGAAGATTCTGGTCGAAACTCAAACTGACAGAAAGGTTAAGAGGTTGAGAACCGAGAATGGCCTTGAATTCTGCAACGAAGTGTTCGACAGTTACTGTGTTGAGTCTGGGATTGCAAGGCATAAAACTGTAGCAGGTATTCCTCAACAAAATGGCTTAGCTGGGAGATTCAATCAAACAATCCTTGAAAGGGTTAGATGCAGGTTGGTTAGTGCTGGATTGAAGAAGGTGTTTTGGGCGGAAGTTGTTCTGACAGCAGCTTACCTGATAAATATATGTCCCTCGACTGCCTTGGGAATGAAGACACCTGAAGAAGTTTGGTCGGGACATCCACCTAGTCTCGACAGAGTGAGGGTATTTGGTTGTGTGGCCTATGCTCACATTAGGCAAGACAAGGTCGAACCTAGAGCTCTGAAATGCATGTTCATAGGATACCCTAAAGAAGACTGAGCTTATAGGCTATGGTTCCTAGAGCCAGGTCACAAGAGGTGTATCACTAGTCGAGATGTAGTTTTCAATGAAGCAGAGATGGCTTTCAAGAAAACTAATGATGCCGACGAAGAGCTGGAACAGGGAGAGATTCCTGTAGAGGTGGAGCATGTTGATGCTGAATTGCGTACCCCAGATGAAGTCAAATAAGACGCAGAAGATGTTGTCGAATATGAGGAGACTCATAATGACTGATAATGATGAATTGCGTACCTCAGGTCGAGGAGAGTCATCAAGCTACCTCAGAGACTTGGGTATGCAGATCTTATAGCTTATGCCTTAATCTCAGCTAGTGAGGTTCTAGATGAAGAACCTAGAGACTATAAGGAAGTTATGAGGAGTCGAAAGAAGACTGAATGGCTGAAGGCCATGGATGATGAGATGAAATCTCTTCATGATAACAACACATGGGAACTGATCAAAAAACCTGTTGGAGCCAGGTTAATTAGCTGTAAATGGATTTTTAAAGTTAAGGAAGAAATTGAAGGAGTGGCGTCGAAGAGATACAAGGCAAGATTGGTTTCTAGGGGGTTCACTTAGAAAGAAGGTATCAACTTCAATGATTTTTTCTCTCCTGTTGTGAAACACAGATTCATTCGAATGTTGCTTGCCACAGTGGCACAATTCGACCTTGAACTGGAACAGATGGATGTGAAGACTGTAACACACTCCAAGCACTACTCAGGTACCTGGTCACCTGTACTCCTAAGAGAGCACAGACACAACAACAAAAAGGGGTGAGAACTACATTCAATAAATAAACGGTGAAATACACATGATAAGGAGTAGTTACACACCACACATAAAATAAGCACAATTAATGCACATACACGTGCCACCTCAATCACTAGGCATTCATAGGCCACATTCAATTACAATAATGCAATGTGACACACTGACTCGACACAATGCATGTGGTACCGACACAATCTCATACGGTTCACACTAGAACCCGATTCCCGTCGGAATCCGGATAAGTCGTATATACGTTCCTCTGAACTACAACTTATCTCCACAATGACTTCCACATTGAAGTCCGGATGAAACTAGGCACCCATCATGGATTCCCACCTAGCCATCTCCACAAGACACATGATATGAAATGCATGTCAACACAATTATGCAATGTAATACATCATGCATAATTCACGATCAATTTTGATCCACACGAGCCATCCGCTCACCGTAATCCTCTTGGGAATTACCATAATTGCACAAGATTGTCCACATTCGACCATCTTGGCCCACATCTATCAAAACACCAAGACATCATTGAACCAGAACATGATTCGTTACTAAAACATATACACAATTGACTTCTCAAACATAATTAGATATAAAAATATTGGGAAAACAATTCCATTATCTATCCTATGTTATAGCTCTGTTCATTAGCTTTCCAACGCTTCAAACGGGGGTCAAAACGGACTTAAGGATCCAAAGTTACGTCCAAAACAATTTCGACCGAAAACATGAACAGTCGTGACGGACAGAAAGACGCTGTTACGCTCCGGAACTGATTTTCACTCAATTATTCTTGCGAATTACTTACTCAAAGCACCCAAAACATCACTAAAACATTCCTAAGGTTATACGGCAATAACTGCACAACTTCTATGGTTTATTAGGCTCATCTGACAACATTTGCAACACATAAAACATTATTTCCTGCAATTGCTTTGAGTACTTCATAGTTACTCACATTTGAATATTCCTATTCCTATAGGGACAACATATTACAATTTTTCCTTCAATTACACTCTACGACATTAAAATTACTCACTATCTAATATTCAATCCCTTCAGGGTCAGACATATAACAATGTCAAGGTTCTGGCCACGAAGGTTCAATTTCCCATAAGTTTTACCTATATTAATATTCAATGATACATATCATTTGGTCATTTGGTCATAACCTCAGATTCTTACGGTTACCTCCCTATTTCCCACAATTAACCCAAATATCTAAACCTTAGGGAAACCTTAAAGCATCGTACTAATTACGATATAACACATTCATTTCTACATATTTGCCCAAATCCCAAAAAGTTCAGATTTTCATATCTACTACTCACTAGTATTCTATGACAGCATCAAGCATTTCTCACACGAATTCCGTATTAATTCTGGTTTCGGATACACAAAACATCACACAAACAGTATTCAACAATAACAGAAAATTTGAGAACAAATCAAGTTACGAAAATTGGATTCAAGGATCCTCAAGAACACATAATTCCTATGAGAGAAAGGACCTCTCACTACCCTCTCATGTTAATTCACCCATATTGAAATCCATTCTCCCCCCTTACCTTAGAATTGAGCTTTTCCTTGATCAACAATGGAGAATTTGGTTCCTCTGCCCTAGCTCTCCTTGTTCGTCAGTTTCTCTTTTTCTCCTAAAACTTTTCTCCGGCAGTTTATCGTGTTCTAATTCTCTTTCCCCAAAAACTTCTCTATTTCCTTTAATCCCTTATTTCTTATTTTATTATTTAAATCCTATAATAATAATAATAATAATAATAATAATACTAATATTATTCTCCCACTAATAATAATATTCATACTAATAGTCATAATATGAATAATAATAATATTCCACGAAATAATATTATTAATACGAATAATAATAATAATAATAATAATAATAATAATAATAATAATAATGATAATCTCATTAATATTATTATTAATAATAGTTGGAATAATATTAATCACTATAATGCTCTCGATATCATAATTAACTTACTCCTTTATTTAGGTCCACAGTACCCCAACTAAGGTCACCTTTCTCCCTTACTCCTAACCTCATACCCTTAATTAAGGATACCACACAACTACACATCACAGAAAATACCAAAGCGACTGAATAATTTAAATGGGGTGTTACAACTCTCCCCCACTTAAAATATTTTCATCCTCGAAAATGTATCTGATGAGAACGGTTCCGGATATGATTCTCGCATCTTACTCTCAAGCCAATTCATTCCTAAAATATCATCCAACTCGCGGAGTGGTAAACAAATCAAGTTCACTCCAAAATCCTTACCAAAGATCGACACTGGACAATTCAAACACACACATGACTATAAACATTCAATAGTCAGACTCTACTACAACACTGGCCGGACGGACCAACCTGCTCTGATACCAATTGTAACACACTCCAAGCACTACTCAGGTACCTGGTCACCTGTACTCCCAAGAGAGCACAAACACAACAACAAAAAGCGGTGAGAACTACATTCAATAAATAAACGGTGAAATACACATGCTAAGGAGTAGTTACACACCACACATAAAATAAGCACAATTAACGCACATACACGTGCCACCTCAATCACTTGGCATTCATAGCCCACATTCAATTACAATAATGCAATGCGACACACTGACTCGACACAATGCATGTGATACCAACACAATCTCATACGGTTCACACTAGAACCTGATTCCCGTCGGAATCCGGATAAGTAGTATATACGTTCCTCTGAACTACAACTTATCTCCACAACGACTTCCACATTGAAGTCCGGATGAAACTAGGCACCCATCATGGATTCCCACCTAGCCATCTCCACAAGACACATGATATGAAATGCATGTCAACACAATTATGCAATGTAATACGTCATGCATAATTCACGATCAATCTTGATCCACACGAGTCATCCGCTCACTGTAATCCTCTCAGGAATTACCACAATTGCACAAGATTGTCCACATTCGACCATCTTGGCCCACATTTATCAAAACACCAAGACATCATTGAACCAGAACATGATTCGTTACTAAAACATATACACAATTGACTTCTCAAACATAATTAGATATAAAAATATTGGGAAAACAATTCCATTATCTATCCTATGTTATAGCTTTGTTCATTAGCTTTCCAACGCTTCAAACGGGGGTCAAAACGGACTTACGGATCCAAAGTTACGTCCAAAACAATTTCGACCGAAAACATGAACAGTCGTGACGGACAGAAAGACGCTATTACGCTCCGGAACTGATTTTCACTCAATTATTCTTGCGAATTACTTACTCAAAGCACCCAAAACATCACTAAAACATTCCTAAGGTTATACGGCAATAACGGCACAACTTCTATGGTTTATTAGGCTCATCTGACAACATTTGCAACACATAAAACACTATTTCCTGCAATTGCTCTGAGTACTTCATAGTTACTCACATTTGAATATTCCTATTCGTATAGGGACAACATATTACAATTTTTCCTTCAATTACACTCTACGACATTAAAATTACTCACTATCTAATATTCAATCCCTTCAGGGTCAGACATATAACAATGTCAAGGTTCTGGCCACGAAGGTTCAATTTCCCATAAGTTTTACCTATATTAATATTCAATGATACATATCATTTGGCCATTTGGTCATAGCCTCAGATTCTTACGGTTACCTCCCTATTTCCGACAATTAAGCCAAATCTCTAAACCTTAGGGATACCTTAGAGCATCGTACTAATTACGATATAACACATTCATTTCTACATATTTGCCCAAATCCCTAAAAGTTCAGATTTCCAGATCTACTACTCACTAGTATTCTATGATAGCATCAAACATTTCTCACACGAATTCCGTATTAATTCTGGTTTCGGATACACAAAACATCATACAAACAGTATTCAACAATAACAGAAAATTTGAGAACAAATCAAGTTACGAAAATTGGATTCAAGGATCCTCAAGAACACATATTTCCTATGAGAGAAAGGATCTCTCACTACCCTCTCATGTTAATTCACCCATATTGAAATCCATTCTCCCCCCTTACCTTAGAATTGAGCTTTTCCTTGATCAACAATGGAGAATTTGGTTCCTCTGCCCTAGCTCTCCTTGTTCGTCAGTTTCTCTTTTTCTCCAAAAACCTTTCTCCGGCAGTTTATGGTGTTCTAATTCTCTTTCCCCAAAAACTTCTCTATTTCCTTTAATCCCTTGTTTCTTATTTTATTATTTAAATCCTATAATAATAATAATAATAATAATAATAATAATAATAATAATAATAATAATAATAATAATAATAATAATAATAATAATAATATTATTCTCCCACTAATAATAATATTCATACTAATAGTAATAATATGAATAATAATAATATTCCACCAAATAATATTATTAATACGAATAATAATAATAATAATAATAATAATAATAATAATAATAATAATAATAATAATAATAATAATAATAATCTCATCAACATTATAATTAATAATAGTTGGAATAATATTAATCACTATAATGCTCTCGATATCATAATTAACTTACTCCTTTATTTAGGTCCACAGTACCCCAACTAAGGTATCCTCTCTCCCTTACTCCTAACCTCATACCCTTAATTAAGGACACCACACAACTACACATCACAGAAAATACCAAAGCGACTGAATAATTTAAATGGGGTGTTACAAAGACTGCGTTCTTGTATGGTGACTTAGATGAAACAATCCTGATGAGGCAACCTGAAGGGTATGTTAAAAATGGGAAGGAAGATTATGTGTGCAAGCTGAATGGATCCTTATATGGACTGAAACAATCTCCTCGACAGTGGAATAGGAGATTCGACAAGTTCATGGCACGCATAAGTTTCATCAGAAGTCAGTTCGACCACTGTGTTTACTTCAGATTTCGACCGGGTAATGCATTTGTTATTTTGTTGCTATATGTGGATGATATTCTAATAGCAAGCAACAATGTCGAAGATGTAATAAAGGTGAAGGCTGAACTCAATAAAGAGTTCGACATGAAGGATCTGGGAGCTGCGTCCAGGATTCTTGGGATTGACATCCGAAGAGATAGAAAGCAGTCGAAATTATGCTTATCTCAAGAGGCATACCTACGAAAGGTTCTCGAAAAGTTTGGTATGTCGAATTCAAAGCCTGTTGTGACTCCGAAAAACCCTTAATTCAAACAGAGTATAGATCAGTGTCCCAGCACTATTGTTGAAAGAACTTATATGAATAGTATTTCATATGCTAACAAAGTAGGTTCTTTGATGTATGCTATGGTCTGTATTATACCCGACATAGCATATGCAGTAAGTGTTGTAAGCAGGTACATGGCGAATCCTGGAAAGGCTCATTGGCAAGCATTGAAGTGGATTTTAAGGTACATAAATGGGTCTCTGAATAGAGTCCTAATTTATGGTGGAGCCTTGGGTGAAGATAGTAAAGCAGCAATCGAAGGATATGTCGACTCTGATTATGCAGGTTGTATGGATTCCAGAAAATCTGTCTCTGGATATGTGTTCACTATGTTTGGGACAACAATCAGTTGGAAAGCAACACTTCAGAAGGTTGTTGCCTTATCAACCACTGAAGTGGAGTATATTGCCCTAACTGAACCTGTGAAGGAAGCATTGTGGCTTGAAGGTTTTGCAAAGGAGCTAAAACATCAAGGTCGAGTTATCACTATTAAATGTGATAGTTAAAGTGCAATACACATGTCGAAGAATTCAGCCTATCATGAGCGAACCAATCATATTGATGTGAGGCTGCATTTCGTCAGAGGGGTGATCGAGCGTGGAGAAGTCCAAGTGCTGAAGGTTTCGACAGATCATAATGCTGCTGATATGATCACCAAGACGTTGTCCAGTTGCAAGTTTTTCCATTGTATGTAGTTAATAAAGCTGCATGAAGAAAGCTAATTTCTTAATGTTATAGAGTTAGATCCAAGGTGGAGATTTGTGAGATGTTGGATCGAACTCTAGTATGGTCGAAGTCTGTTCGCGAGTAATGCGTGTTGTAGTCGAAGTTTGTTCTAACATGCATTAGTCAATATTGCTAGGGTTGTTAGCATGTTGAATTGGACCTTGCTTGTAAGCCCAATTGTTTAAGTTAACTTGTACCCTAAGTTAACTTGTAATGGGTAATTGTTAAAAAGCCTATTAGATTAGTGTGCTATTTTTCTTATAAATAGGATGCTAGTTTCTCAATCTTGAAATAAGGAAAAATAGAAAGATAAAATCTTAATTTCAAGAGAGAGAGGTTATTTTGTTATTCTTGTATAGTTGTAATCTTGTTCTAAGATAAAGGAAAGAATAGCAGTTTAATAATCAATCCTTGTTGTTTTCTTCTTTATTAACTCTAACCCTTGTGTGTTTCTTGATCGTTAAGAAACTGTTTATACTTAGTTTTAAGGTATTCGATTCACAACAAGTAATTTGATTAAAACAAGTGATAATTAAACAAAGAAATAATTACAAAGTAAATCAGATCGGATAAATCACAATGTGCTCCAAACTCGATTTGTAAATAACGACCACATAATTGAAGTGCCATATGTTTGGGTCATAACGCGGCAAAATATCCAATTAATGTATGAAAGTTTGGCGGCATAACGGTATTAAATTACTGAATCCATGAATTGAAATCTCAATTTAAACACCATGAAAAATTAAACAACTTAACATAATATTTATTACAATTTCTACAAATATATCTAACAAATAGGAGGTGCATTAGTAACAACGGAGTACATGTTAAATGAACAAAACAGACTCAACAACCAAGTCCAATTGAAATCTATAAAATTCTAACAACTATCAATTAATAAATTAATTAACACTATATTTGAAAATAAGTTTAGAGCAAAACCAAAAGGAAGGGGTGCAAGGATAATATTGGATCAGGCCTAGAACACACATCCAACTGATCTACACTTAATTTTACTAGCCAAACAATTAATAATAATAGTACTATCACACAAAAGTTAAGGTCTGAATTATCAAATTAAAAAGATGATTTCTTCAAAAGCAAAGTCCTTATCTCTTCTTCAATGTTCAGAAAAGAGAACACAAGTAACTCATGACATCTTCTTCGATTAATTAACAAAACAAACAACATATTATTGGCTAAATTAAACTCAAAATTGCAATATTAAATAAACTTTACATACTGCAAACGAAAGGTTCACATTCAGAGTGTGACCAAATGCAATGGAAACAATATATTCCATCGGATTCGAACATAAAAAACGCAACCGCAATCAAAACAACATTGCAAAATCTCAGCATAAAATTCTCAGGAGGACATTAAAATCATCATGAATAACACACATGAATAGACAAGGATACATTATTCACAATTCATCTTGAACAAAACAAACTTAAGCTAGTCCAATTAGTATGAAACAACAGCAATGTAATGAGAGCAATAAAATAACAACAGGTTGAAGCGCAAAAACCATAACCGAATCAAAGATTAAAACCAAACAATGCTTTGAATTCTGACATAAATGCTACAGAAAACACTAAACAAATATCACCAAACTCATGTAACCGAAACAGAAAAAGACCCACCAAGTTGCTGTTGTTGTTCTTGCGGCTTGAGCTAGTAAACAAAGTGGCCAACGGATTTGGCGGAAATGTTGCAAAGTGGTCCGGCGACGGAGAGATTGTTTCACAATCTAAGTTGAAGCGGAGGATTAGTGGTGGTGGTGAGGTTTCAGTGAGTGGTTATTGAAGGAAAGGGAGGGAGAAGAAAAAAAGAAAGAACAGCGGTGACAGAGAGAGTAAAAGGGTGGATGGCAAGCTTTTTTGCGGTTGAAAACCGAGGAAGAAGAAGAGCAAAACGCTCTTTTATTTTTTCTTATATGATTCCAACGAGAGAGAGTGAAAAATGGCTAGGTGAAGTATTAATGAGGGTGGCGTGTGCAGGGACGAATATTGATGATCTGTTTCGCTAATGGTTTTTCTCTCTTTTTTCAATTTGTTCTTCTCATATCTATGCGCTGCGTGTATTTTGTAGTCTAGGTCTCTTCTTTCCTATTAATCTACCGTGTGGTAAGACTAGGTTTACTAAAAAACCACAAATGCCCCTTCATGTTTTTAAGAGTGACAAACTAAATATTTAAAACTAAATTAAAATACGATATAAATGAGTTTCAGCAAGAATAATAAATATCTAATTATTTTTTAACATAAAATAAAAATAAAAAAGATGAAAAATGAATTAAAAATCGAACCGAGAAAGTATTTAAAAAATTAAAGCAAATAAACTAAAATGATCAACGCGAAATAAATCTATTGAAAAAATACAGTGTTTTGTCAGATTTTCAAATAAATTCGAATCAGTAAAATAACTCAGACTGATCAAAATGTGGCTAAAAAATCGTCGAATATTAAAACGAGCACACCAGGTTAAACTACGTGAAACGTAGATTAATATTACTGACGTCTGCAAGCTGAATTTCGAAACTTTCCATCAACTGATTTTTTGTATATTTAAGAAATAATTCAACCAGTCTGTCTGTATATCCAAGGATTCATTCTGACCTATCATTTTAGATATTATTCATGATGAAAGGTAGGTTATGATATGCAGGCGATGCAAATTGATAATAAAGTCAAATAAAGAAAATTTTGAAAAGGGTAGGACAAATTTGGGGTATGACAAATAGTTACCAGTCAGAGTCGGAACTCAAGTTATGATTTTATTTTGGTGGAAAGAATTAGGGTTTTGGTGTTTGTAAACTAGTTTTTGGGGTAAAATAATGTGTTAAACAAGTTGTATAAAAAAGTGGGGTTTTGGGGTTATTAAAAAGTGATTTGTTTGGAAAAGCAGCAGAAAAATGCTTCTGCTGCAGGTGTTAGCGGTTACCAGGATTTGGATAACTGGTTACACTGTGTGTGTTTTGCCTAAACTAGGCAAATCTATGAGGGTGTAATCGATTATCCTGATTATGGTAACCAGTTACATTGAGTGTATTTTGTGTAGTGTGACTAGTTACAAAGGGTGTAAGTGGTTACCTCATTTGGTGTAACCAGTTATACTGGGCGTAGTTTTTGAAAATCTTTGAAAATTCATAACTTCAGTTTCAGGTGTCTGATTCGGGTGCCACTCGAAGCGTTGGGAAGCTGACATGATGAAATTTATTCTAAAAATGGTTTCTGTACCAGAAGTCGAATAATTTGTTGTGTGATGGTGTTAAATTTATTGTTAAGTTTTTGTGTGGTGGTGTGACATACTTGTGAATGCATTGTTGTTAGTTGCTATATTACTTTGTTGTTGTTCCTGAACTGTTGTAGCATGTGTTATTGCATGGTGGCACGTATTGGCAGAATGCATTAACTATGGAGGTGTTGTTCATTATGATTGATGTTGTTGTTGCTGCATGTATAATATATTTCATGAATTCATGATGTTGTACAATGGTATGTTGTCAGTGAGCCTCAATCCTAGAAGGTGGAGATTGGGTGCGAGTAGCTGATTTTGGAGGTGACGGAATCAATGAAGCGTTATCGGTGGTGATGGTAACAAATTGGTGAGCTCTGATCCTAGGAGGTGAGGATTGGAGTGGTGAACCTGAGTGTTCACGTATTTGGTACCACATGCTTTGAGTAGAGTTTTAAGTCTCATTGTATTGTACATTAATTGCATCATTGTTGTGTTTAGATGATTGTTGTGTTGAATGTTTTTAGTGTGTTGTGAAATGGGTGATGTGCATGTAAAAATCTATTGCTTACTTATTATCATGCTTTCCTTTCTATAATTATGATATCTCACCCTTCTGTTTGAATGTTGCCTTTACATGTGCATCATGCAGATAACTCGCAATAGAGGAGTTGATATGAGTTGAAGATGGAGTCTTCCGTTTATTTTTTTAGAGTCGACGTCTGCTCTGATGTGTGACATCGGGCATTGGAACGCTTTTATGTGTGTTGGAGATGATTTAGATATCTCTTAATTATATGTTGTTTATGTTTACTTTAAAACATGATTATGCTTTGAATTATTAAATTGTCAAGTTGTTAATGTTTCTGTTGCAATAAGAGTTGATTTTCAGACATGTTTTATTATAATTATTACTGTTAATAATTTTCAAAAGTACATGTGTTACATATCATAAAGTATGAGCAGGTTTTTGGTGAAATGTGACATCCTAAATGCTTTCGATTTAAATTTACTCTGATATTTTATTACAAATTGCGCGGAGGATTTAAGGTGTTACACAACGCATTCAACCTGGATCATTGATGATGCTCCATGCTAAGGATTCATTGGTTCAACCTAAGCGTGGAGAATTTTAGCTCAAACGGAAATGGAAACAAAACTCAATCCTCAAATTAAACGGTGATGATGAAGCAAAAATGTATCAAAGCATATGGGAAATGATTAGTGCATCAAGACGAGTCCAATATTATCAATTTTTCACACAAACAATCAAGATTTCTACCTTTTCGGAGATAGCTCAGATGCAGACTCCGACATGGCTTTGAATGCCTAGGTAAGCTTGTTTCAATGCTCTCTCTTGATTCTCCTAGCTTTAGGGAAGTGTAAGGATGGTTTTTGAATGAGCAATGTAGTCTGAAAATGAATGGATGAAGAAATTCGGATCCTCTGTTTTGAGAAGTGTTGAGGTGTGATTCTGGCAGCTTTTCAAAGGCTGAAAAGCTTAAGGAAATAGAAGGGTGCTCAATTTATAGGGAAGTTGAGGACATTTCGTACGTGTGAGGTTAGCTTAAATTCATGTGAAGCATGAAGGAAATGTGATTGATTTTAGCAATGATTGATGAGCTGGCCAAAACTGCTTTTGAGTGCATAATCCTTCCAAGATTCGTGGGCGAATGATTAGGCAATGATTGGGGTCCCCACATTCTAGAAGCTTACTTGCACGTTTTGTATTTTCTTCATTTTATACCACGACTTTGTATTTGTATGCAAATCTTACACTTGCTGCAACTTATACCTTATTTGCTGCATGCTTCTGCACTTTGTACTTTTGATTTATACTTGTATTTTAACTCCCTTATGGCTTGAATAATGATTATTTGCACCTTGCTTATTACGTGCACAATGAATATTTGTTTGATGAAGTTTTGAATGGTGTGAACTTGGTAAAATAGCTTGTGTACTTTGAATGATGATGTTGTTGCAATTTATTCATGGCAACTTACCATTCCATCTTGCATTAGCTCATGGATGGATGAGATTATTGTGGTAACAATTGAACCCATGTTGACCTTTTTGAACTTCACCAAGTTTTTGTCTTGACTCCCTTACTTGTGTGTGAATGATGGTTGCTTTCTTGATGAACTCCTGCTATGTACCATACTCATTTGAATGATTCTATCAGTTGTAGGTAAACTTAATTAAGATGGAATCATTATTATTCGAACCTTGAGCTATGATGTATGAACTTGGGAATGAATAGAAATTATGTTGTGTTAATGACAAGAATGGTGGTGTTGAGGTTAGAATAGGATATCAAAGTATTAATTAATTTGAATCGCATCTTTTAGTTTACAACCGATCTTTGATTTATCCGAAGGAAAATGTTAAAAGAGGGAAAACCTAATTTTGCATCGTAAAGACAATGCGGGGAGAGATATAGGTAAGGGGTTGGTTAAGCTTAAGGAAGGTATTAGCACCCTAAACTTCGGTAGTACTCTACAGGAATCTTTTGTTTAATTTACTATTTTTTCTTGATTATTTGCTTTAGGGTATATTGCTAAGGGTTAAGAGTGACATAAAGACCTAAGGGTTAGTCCTAAGTTTACTCGGCAAGATTTGCATCTTGTGCCTACGTATCCTGAGTAGGGGATGGAATCAAAGTAATCGTAGTTCCCCTCGAAAGGGAGGTTAGAAACGTCTTGATTATGGTCAAGGTTTCAATAGGGAGTAAGCGTTTCTTAAGGAAAGCGCTTACGTGGAGTCTTAAAACTCCTATTTCTATGTTGTAAAGAGTTAAAATTAGGTATTCCATGGCGGGAAACCCTAAAACAGAATACGACGACTCTTTGACCTAATGCTAGGGTAAATGGCATTTTTGTCCACGGCGGGACGCCTAGGTAAATTAGGATTTGAAAAAGTCAAAGGTTAGGGTTATTGACTCGACGGTCAAACTACTAGACCTAATCCTTCGGAAGGACTTAACGGTGAAATAATGCAAATGACGAAGAGCATATGGCAGAATTAAAGTACGAAAATAAGGAAAGCGGTAAAGCAAAAAGCATCGCGACGATTACTCGCGTAAATTACAAATCCCAAAAATGCAAGAATAAATGATTGCGACAATGGCCTTGCACAACTAGAATTGAAACAATGGCAGTACAAATAAATGAAGGATTAATAAGCTGAAACGAACAAGATAATGAGAGTTAGACAAAAATTTTGACGGCTAAAACCAGAGTTCTAATTTTGAGTTTTTATTTTTATGGAGAAGTTAATTTTACATTTAAAAGGAGAATTCATTTTAATTTTTACTTAAAAAATTTGTTTTAATTTAATTAAAGAAAAATGTTTTAATTTTAAGGCTTTAGATGAAGGAAAATTTGTTTTTTATCTTTGTTGTAAAAAAAAAATTAATTAATTTTTTGAGAAAGTTTTAATTTTAATATAAAAAAATGCTTCAATTTTTAATTTACAAAGATGTTTTAATTTTTAATTACCAAAACGTTTAAAATTTTAAATTCAATTATGTTTTAAATTTTTATTACAATTATGTTGTATTTTTTTTTTGTAAAAAAAAGTAACAATTAACAATAATCATAATTATAACTACAATTAAAGTAAAACCTAAAGTCATTAAATGGGATATAAATAATAAAAAAATGAAAAATGAAAAATAAAATATAAAAGAGGGAGGCAATATTGTTGCTGTTAGCTTCATTAGGGTTTTATGCCCCCTTCTTCTTCTTTAAGCGCCGCCGACACCATTGGAGCTCCATCGTGAGCCTTTCTTCTTCCCTTTCACTTGTATGTGAGATCCACTCTTGATCTTCTTCCCAATCCTATTCATCTGAAACAAAAATCATGAAAAAAGAAAAGAAAAGCGGAGCAGGATCTTCACTGTTTGTGGTTTGCGACGGGTGGCTGCCGGTTACGGTGTGAGACTGGGGACGATGATGAAGATGAGGAAAAAACCCTCTCTCTAAGTCCGTTGGGTGCTTGGCCTACGTCGGAGCTTCAAGGTTTCCGCCGCCGCTCCTATGCTGGATCGATGATGATGACGCTTCCCTCCGGCCGCCGCGAAAGCTTTTCTCCTCTTCTTCTTCTTGCCGCGGATGATGATGATGATCTTGCTCACAGATCTTCTGAACCCCTAAACTCCTTCTTGGGTTTTGTTTTGCGGCCGTCCCCTCTTTAGGTTTTCGGGATCCCCCTTTCTGAAACTCTGTTGGATGATTTTATATGATTGTGATTGTGGGCTTTGTTCTTTATTTTGCGGATTTGGTGGAGATTTATTACGCTTTTGACGGATCTTTGAACTTTGAAGCCGTTGGATGATGAATTTGTTGTTGTTGCGTGATGCTACTACTGTGCTGTTGTTGCAAGAAATCCTGGCTTGACCATGACCGAGTTTGTTGAACATGTTTATCGAATCGTTTCTTGATTTGTTTGATGAACTGGTTTGAATCTGGTTTGAACTTGTTTGATGCGTTAAAGCTGAGAATTTTCCGGAAAATTGCGTTAAGGCCATGTTCGACAAACCACTTTTCTAAAAAAATCACTTTTTCAAATAAGTGCTTTTCCAATAAGCACTTTTGAAAATCACTTTTCTGGAAGCGCTTTTTCTTCTCTCTCTGTTGCCTCAAAGAACAGCTTATTGTCGGGTTTTGGCCTTTTGGTTGCGAATAAAGTCGGGAGCCGGCTTCGGAGTAATCCGTTGCCCTCCCGACACACCCGATGATGATACTACTCTGAGGGTATCGGGACGAAAATCTAACCGATAAAATTGTATATTTTTGCTTATTCTTGCAGGTTTGGAGAAATTGGAAAAGTCAGAAAATCAGAAGAAATTAAGGAATTTATTATTTTATGTAAAATGTAATTAAATGTAAATTTTTTATTTATTATTTTTCTTGTAAAGTACTCTTATTATTTATAATATTAAAGAAAAATGAAATTAATTAAAAATGAAAAATAGAAATGAAATGAAATTATTTAAAAATGAAATGAGACTAAAATTAAAAATGAAATAGAATTGAAATTGATTTTTCTTTAAACAATGAAACAATGATTGATTTAAAAATGGAATTAACTTATAAAAATGAAATATGATTAATTTAACAATAAAATGAATTCAAAAATGAAATATGATTAATTTAACAATAAAATGAATTTAAAAATAAAATATTGATGAAATTAATTTAAAATATGAAATGAAAATTGAAATGAAAACTTTTTTTTATTAATTCCTAATTTCTCCAATTTATCCGACTAATCCCGTTTCCTACATAACTTCGATTAAACTTTCCGGCAATCCACATGAATAAACTTATCCGAATAAATCCAAATTGTCTGATTAAACTCAAAGGATCATAATCTCCGACTAACTTCAATCCAATAACTTGCATCAATTTAATTTGAGCAGCTCAAATCCTTCCAGGATTAACTTTCCAATTAACCCCCTCAGCCTCGATTCACATTAACAATATCAAACGGCTCAAATTTCCTGACTACAACTCAAAGTTCGTAAATTGACCAGCTGGCTGCAAGCAAATGACCATTTTACCCTTCATGAATCAAAGAGCGCACAAATGCGACTTTTCCTGCAAAAGTCAACCAACTACGCAAACCTGTTAGTGGTTAGTTAAAATGCAATGCGAATGAGATGACGTGCGAAAGGAACCTAATAATCCCGGGGCAAAATTTGGGGTATTACAGTTGCCCATATTTAAATAGCTTCACCGGATGATTTGAGCAGCGTAGACTCGAGGAATCACGGTGGAGGGATTTAAATACAGATGACCAAAATTTTTTCTCTTAGACGCAGTGATATGCGATGATATGGACAAAAAGAAACGAGCTATAATGCTGATAATGCCATGAATTTAATGCAGACGACACGATGATACAGGGACAAGCGCGACGAACAAACCACTGGGGAATACGACACACTAGGAAATTCTAATGTGATGGCCAACTTGTGCAAGCACGACTAATTGTCGCTTCAGAAAGAACGGCAACACAGGATCCTCACGGCGGTAGGATCAGGGAAACGACAAGCACTGGAGTTTTCGGGATATTCCTTTAAACAAAGAGATCGAGTGGGATCTTCAGGAATCGTCAGAAAATATACAAAGAGAAACAAACATCAGAAACATCCGGAAGAACATCGAATGAACTCTGAAACACACCAGAGATACTCGGAAAAACATCGAATAAACTCTGGGACAAAGAAACAAATTTTAGGGACATCCGGAAGAACATCGAATGAACTTTGAAACACACCAGAGATACTCAGAAAACCATCGAATAAATTCTGGGTTGCATCTAGAAACAAAAGGACAACATCTATAGGAGCATGAGATGAAGACAAGTCTCTGAAGGTAAATCCAAAACATTTAGGAAAGCAATAAATGTACGGGACCAGTTGAAGACATACCTGGAAGAACATCAGATAAGCGACAAAGGAGTTTTTGAAGAACATCAAAACCAAACTCAATCTGGAAAAACGTCAGAAAGAGAAACATATCCGGAAAACCATCGGAAAGATTCTGGAAAACCATCAGAATCGAAAGAAAATATATGGGAAACCATCAGATAAGTTCTGGAATAATATCAGAACAAAGGCTCAAACCGGAAAAACATCAGAGAGAGAAATGCATATCTGGAAAACCTTCGGATAAGTTCTGGAATAACATCAGAACAAAGACTCGAGCTGAAAAACCATCGGATAGATAAATCCGAAAAACCATCGGAAAGATTCTAGAAAACCTTCAGAATCAAGGAGATATCTGGAAAACCGTCAGATAAGTTCTGGAAGAACATCAGAACAAAGACTCGATCTGGAAAACCATCAGAAAGAGATGTATCCAGAAAACCATCAGATAGATTCTGGAAAATCGTCAGAATCAGAAAAAATATCTGGAAAACCATCAGATAAGTTCTGGAAGAACATCAGAACAACGAGACTCAATCTGGAAAAGCATCAGAAAGAGAAATAAAAATAAGGGTACCAGACATCCAATAATGGCTTTGAATGAAAGGTATAAACACAATATATGAGAAGAGTATTGGACGTAAGAGGAACAGACATATCCGGAAAACCATCGGATAAGAAAAACGTCATATCTAGAAGAACGTCAGACAGACACGACAACTCTGCTTTGTAAGTGCCAAGTAAGTTGGACCTTGACCACAAGGTAAGACAATGGATAAAACACGACCTCGGGAGAAATGCAAATAAGAATAAAACACTCATGATATGTATATGTATATGAATTATGCTATGAGATATGATCGAATGCAAATGCAGATGCCGACGACAAGGCTCGACTCTTTTGGTGAGATGACAAGACTAGAATACTGATTCCTCAACACGGAGATCACCGCCATTCTGCTAAACTATATCAAGATGATAGTCCCTGTAGGAAGGATGAAGAGCTCTTTGGGGATTCTGATAAGTAAACTGCCCCAGAGTAGATGTTTGTTGTAAATGAGCTGATAATGCTTCAACTTGTCTGATTTGTGAAAACGACTGTAATCTCTCCTTATTCCATCACCAACATGCTCCACCTCGATAGTAATCTCTCCTTATTCCAGCTCTTCGTTAACATCATCAGTTTTCTTGAAAGCCATCTCTACTTCATTGAAAACTACATCTCGACTGGTGACACACCTCCTGTGACCTGGTGTCGCAACTGTGAAAAAGGGCCGGCAAACAGATAGAAGAGTCGCCGCCGAAGGTTATTTATCCCAAAGTGAGGGAAAGGAAACGGTCGAAGAAAATCTAAAGGAAACGGGAAAGAGAAGGTCATCGTAACCAAATCTTGGGTTCGGAAGTCGATTACGCAAGGAGAAGGTATGAGAACCCCTCACGTCCGTTGTACTCAACGGGATCCACACTTGTTGTCTAATCTATAGGTAATAGCTATTTAATGCTACTGCTAAACGGGGGTGAAGAGAAAGAATAGACTCGATAGGACATCGCCGCCCTATGGCTACGTATTCCCTCGTGCAATGGGAAAGTCACAGTCAACGTAGTTTGGGAAACTACGGGTGATGGGGGAAAGGTTGTTTGCCAAGACATCATCGTCTTATCCCTACGTATCCTCATCTGGTATGAGAAATCAGAGCCAACGTAGTTTGAGAAAACTAGACCACTGGTTGGTTCAAGTGTTTTATGAGCAATGTTACATCTCCATTCTAGCAGTTAGGGATGATGCCTGTTTGCGGTAGAACAGAAACGTAACATACTCTTTTGGAAAATTAAGTTTGAAGCAATCCTGAAGGATGAAAAGGTTTGACTTTTTGTTTGTGTTTTTTTAGAAGAAGTGAATTGAGTTAGTTTGAAACTCATGTTGCACTAAAGATTATGACATAAGGGCGAATGCGTCGCATATCGGCCAAAGAGCATACACTAAACACTCTAGATAATGTGTGAATTCTGTCTAGGAATACTTGTAATCCAAGCAATTGTCTGGTGGATGATGTGCTTTGGATAGGTAGATTCTAGGTTGTGTCTCACTCGAAGCTTTGAAGCAAGAGTGTGTGAGTTCCTTGATCAAAGTTGTGAAGCAAGACCAAGGAGTGTATCAAGTGTCTCTTCATATTGTCGTGTGTAATTGTTTAATATCACTGTTGTGTGATTGAGGGGGAGTGAGTGGGTATACTCAGGTCTAGAGTGTCTCTAGGTTGAAGTGTCATTGGGTAGAGATTAAGTGAGGAGTGTAAACTGGAGGTTTAACTCTGAATTGATTCTACTGATAGTGAATTTCCTCCCTGGCTTAGTAGCCCCCAGATGTAAGTGTTGTTGACACTGAACTGGGTAAACAATTGTTGTATTATTTACTGCTTTTATTATTGCTTAGTATTAGCTGTTAAGTAACAGATGTCATAGTGGATGTTATAACCTTGGGAATAACATCCATCGTGTGCTTGCCAGAATTTTCAATTGGCATCAGAGCAGGCACCCTGCCTGTTTAAATTTGGGTGAGATCTAGGGAAAATAAATTCTGGTACAATGGATAAAGATATAGGCTTCACTAATAGACCTCCAATTCTGGATGGATCTAATTATGATTATTGGAAACCAAGGATGATTGCATTCTTGAAATCTATAGACAACAAGGCTTGGAGAGCTGTGAATTCAGGCTGAAAACATCCTGTGAAGACTGACAAAGATGGAGTAGATGTGTTGATTCCTGAAGAGGAATGGAACAAAGAGCAAGAGGCCTTAGCTCTTGGGAACTCTAAAGCATTGAATGCACTCTTCAATGGTATAGAAAAAAACATCTTTAGACTAGTGCACCACTGTGAACTAGCAAAGGATGTTTGGGACACTCTCAGAACTACTCATGAAGGAATCTCCAAGGTCAAAATGTCAAGACTTCAAATGCTGACCACCAAATTTGAAGGTTTAAGAATGAAGGAAGATGAGACCATTCATGAGTTTTACATGAATGTTCTAGAACTTGCAAACACCTCAGAAGCTTTGGGAGAAAAGATGGCTGAAGAAAAGCTTGTAAGGAAGATACTAAGGTTATTACCTAAAAGGTTTGCCATGAAGGTAACAACCATTGAAAAAGCTCAAGACATATGCCACATGAAGGTGGATGAACTCATTGGTTCTCTTCAAACCTTTGAGATGGGGATGTGTGATCAGACTGTGGAGAAAAAGAGCAAAAGTATAGCTCTTGTCTCAAACACTGCTGGGGATTCAGATGATGAAAAATAGGAGAATTTATCAGAGGCAATAGCCATGCTTAGAAGACAGTTCAACAAACTGATCAAAAGGATAGATGCTAAGTCTAAACCTTATTCCAAAAGCTTGCCTGCTGACAAAGAGAAATTTGAGGAGAAAGTCAGTAAAGTACAGTGTCATGAGTGTGAAGGATATGGACATGTTAGGAGGGAATGTCCCACATACCTCAAAAAGAAGGGAAAAGGCCTAACGGTCACTTAGTCTGATGAAGACTCAGGAAGTGAATCTGAAGGAGATTCTTCCAAGCATGTTACTGTCTTCAACAGTGTGTGCAGGTATGGAGGCAACTCAAGTGAATAAGACTTGACTTTTGAGGAAATTGCAGAATCCTATCGAAAGCTTCATATCAAAAGCACAGATCTATACCAGCAGGGAGAAAAACAGAGGAAAATCATCAAGGAATTAGAAGATGAAAAAAGAGAGCATCTAGCCACAATTAACACACTCAGAAGTGAAGTGAATGATTTGAAAGGTAAAAAGGATCAAATGACAAAATCCATAAGGATGCTCAATTCTGGAACTGACACCCTAGAGGAAATCCTTCAGATTGGTCTGACCTCAAGAGAGAGATCTGGGCTAGGATTTGTTGAGAGACAAAATCCTGTGTTGAAATTCAAGAGATTACAACCTGAGATTCAAAAGTTAAAAAGGATGTCACGACCAATGTCACAACATCCACCCCACAAACACTGGAATCAAGTCAAAAGACAATTCCAAAGGAATAGGTGTTACCACTGTGGAAAACTTGGGCATATTAAAGCTGTGTGCTTCTGGCTGCATGGATTTCCAAGTCAAGGTAAGGCCAAACGAGGCACTCATGGCAAATGGCAGTCTTGTGCCAAACTCAAGAAGGAGGTACCTTATTGTCGCTACCGCGCAAATAAGGTGTCGGCAAAACAGAAGAGTCGCCACCTTTCGTTATTTATCCCTCAGAACGGGAAAGGAAACGATCGGAAAAACCTGACGAAAAGGTATAAGACAAGGTCATCGCAACCATTGTCTGGGTTCGGGAGTCGGTTACGCAAGGGAAAGGTATTAGCACCCCTCACGTCCATCGTACTTGATGGGATCCACGCTTGATGTGTTTATCTGACGGGTTTGTTTACTATCTACCTATCAAGGCTGGTCTGAAAAGAAAAGAAAATGACTCGGCAAAGCATCGTGCTTTATGCCTACGTATTCTCATCAGAGAATGAGAAATCAGAGTCAACGTAGTTCGACTAACTACGGGTTACGGGGAAGGTGGCTCGCCAATACGTCAGTATTTTACCTACGTACTCTCGACAGGTATGAGAGTTCAGAGCTTACGTAGTTCGGGATAATACGGATTACGGGAGTTCAGATTCATCTGTTTTATCGAGTAGGGTTAACAAATAGTTCCAGCAGTTGGATGTACGCAGCTCGACCCTTGGAGACTTAGGCGTTACCGTTTGCGGTAGAACTGGGAGTTAACGACACTCTTTTCTTCAGAAAAGCTTCCTTTGACTTACGGGCCCACGGGGCAAAAAAAGGTTTGAAGTTTGTTTTTTGTATTTTATGGAAGAACTGTTTTTTATGGATGTTTGCAACCAATATCGCACTAGAGACTATGACCTGAGAGTGAATGCGTCGTATGTCACCCAAAGGGTGCCATACTAAACATCCAAGCTGTCGAAAAGAAACTCTCCGACAACCCTTTCTCAGATAGCTTAAGGCTCGTAACGTACGACGTCAGTTAACCTTTATTACTGTATTTTACTTTGTTTTGAGATGAGAAGAGAACGGGCTCAACTATGGGGAGACTATCAAGTCCTAATGTTGTCATGCCATGGATTCATCCTATGGTTAAGGTTTGAAACAGGGAACTCCTAGAAGTTATCATGCATAGGTTTCAACCTAAAGTTCTATCATCACTTTCTTATTAAAGGAAGTGAGATTCCTAGGGGATCATGTCAACAGAAACAGATAAAGCATCAGCTTAAATAGTAAACAGTAAACGACTGTAAAATGCATGCAATGCAAGTGAGGGAGGAAATGTGTGTGGGGCATCAGCCTCCACAAGCTCATCTCAACCTCAAGCCAGATATGAATAACTGTAATCATACAGAGGAAATAACATGCTATCAAGCAAAACACAAACCACATAGGCAAGGGAGCAGGGATCTACCGAATACCCGCAAGCAAAGCCATACAGTAAAAAATACAAGCAGCGGGAGCAACCCAACCTCTAGTGCAATCATGCTCCTAGCTTAAATCAATCTAAATATGAACTTATTCTAATGCATCAAGCAAATCAAACAAGTCACATCAATACAGTTGCACAGAAAGCAAACAGACAGGAAAGAAAACAGATCAACAGCTTCCACAACTTCACAGCAAAGCTCCTCTGACATCAGTTCAGTCCTCAGTCTTCAACTACTCTTCAAGGCTACCAACTTCAACAACAAGTGTCAACTTGCTTCTTCAAGCTTCCCACACATCAACATAAGTATCAACTTATTCTCCAACTTCAAGCTTCAGCTCTTCAGTAAACTCCACCTTCAGGCCTCAATCCTAATATCAAGTATCAACTTGTTCCTTCAGGGACTCAGTGCATTAAACTCACAAGTATCAACTTGCTTTCCAACCTCAAGCTTCAGCTTCTTCACTCAATCTCCAATGGATTCCTCTCACAAGTATCAACTTGTTCTTCATCTTCTTCAATCTTCAACTCTTCCCTCAATCTCAGCTTGATCTTCTTCCCCACAAGTATCAACTTGCTCCTCTTGATCCTCAAGCTTCAGCTCTTTCTTCTTCACAAGTATCAACTTGCTCTTCCTGATCTTCAAGATTCAGCTCTTAAGGTAGTCTTTAAATACAGAGAAGTATCAACTTCTAGCCTTCAATCTTCTTCAAGCAAGGAACTCCATCCTCTAGCAAGGGAGAAAGATTCATCTAACAAGAGCAAAGTTTGGATGATTGACAGCAGAGTGAAGACCAAAGGTCACCACTAAGCATCCCATCATCAGGGAAAGGGACCCTCAAAGGTTCTACCAACTTGTAAAGAGCCACACATCCTACCAAAGGAGGGATGAGGCCTTTACAAGGGGACCTTACATCATAGGGAAGGATGGAAGTGATAAACATCTTCCATGTTTTATGAAGGAAGAGAATCTATCTAGAAGCTCTGCCTACAAACCCTAATCTTAACACCTAATCAACACTACACCAAAAGAAGGGAAGATCTTCACATCCAAGCTTCTTCAAGCAAACCATTGCATCTTCAACTTGCCTTCATCTTCAACCAAGGGTAAGGGAACCTAAGGGGTTAATCTAGTCAAATAAGTGCATTAGAATCATCTAAAGTTAGCACCTAAACTAAAATGAAACTAAAATAGTAAACCACATTATAAATTCCTACAAAAATTCCTAAGGGACCCTAATTCAATCATGAGTCTACCATATAAAATTCAGAGGTTGAATCATCCACCAAGTTCTAGAAATAAAACCTAAATCATAAGGTACTAACCATAAACCCTAAAAATGGAGCTCCTAAAGTTTCAACTTAAAACTACCACCTACATTCACCACAAAAATGTGAGGAAAATCTAAGGTGAACATGCATATCTATGCTAGCAATACACAAAAAATCAAGGCAAGAATCATCACCAAATGCTCAAACCAAATTCATCAAAACAAGGTATCAACGATGGTTACTTTAATATCAATTAAAATTCAACAAATGCAAATAAAATCAAAAGTGCATGAAATATTAATATTTTTTATCTAAAAAAAACTAGATTCAATCATGAATCAATGGAAAAAATAATGGAATTAATTGAGTTAGTCTTCAATTTTTTATGAATTATTTACTAAGTCACATGAAAATGATGAAAATAAAGAAAATAAAGAAAATTAATAAACCCAGCGTGGCAAATAGCAAATGAAACCAGTTCAATTCTGGATTGGGCCAAGGGGGGGGGGTGTTGATATCAACCAATGCTAAGGCCCAGACGCTTGGATCCATTGCTCAATTCAGTTCACAAATTAATCAAAAAGAAAAAAGAGTACATACAAAGACTCGAACCCACGCACCCTTGATATACGTAGCGAGGAAGCAAAGCCTGGGATTTTCACTTATCAAAACGTGGCGTTTAAGGGGAGGGGTATGTGGCGCAACGAGGAGCCTTGGATCCAGGTCTGAGTCAAAGTCTTCTTCATGAATGAACGCTCCAAATTATGTCTTCCCCAATTCAAATTTCTGAAACCTTCCAACCTGCGCGCGCGAAGGTCACCGCCGGTGGCTTTTCTGGTCACCATCAAGCAACCCTAACTCCCTCTACAGACCACCATTGGCCACGATTCCTACATGAATCTTGTTCCAAATTTCACCAGGAATCCAACTATACTAACCAATCGTGCTAAAAACGCCAGGATCAAAAACTATCCATCTCAACCGAAAATGGCATCATCCCTAAATTGTCACTAATCTTCAAATTAATGATCCAGAAAGCTTCTAGCAATGATCTAAAATGATTCTAGCCTATCAAAACCTAGCCAAACTACATGGATTATGCTACACGATGAGAATTACATACCTGCAAAACTTGAATGCACAGAGCACTGAAACCTTCAAATCAACCTCCAAGAATCTCCAGATACCTTCACTAACACTAGAGGAAGCTTCTTGTAATACCCCAAATTTTACCCTTATATTTAGTCGGTCATTTCGCATAGCATATGTACATTTGCTAACCACTAACAAGCTATGAAGGGGTTTTGTGTTGCAGATTTGGTCTCAGGGGTATTTTGGTCATTTTACGCAAATTCTACCAATTCCTTGAGGACGGGCTGTTATTAAAATTCTGAGGCATTTGATACATATTGGTTTTGAGGCATTTATCTATCGCCAGTTCTGATCATATTGAGATTTTAGCGGTTTGGTCAGTGGAATTTAATTACGATTAGTTTTGCTGTTGATGCTGAAAGTGTTGTGATTACGGTGCCCATATGTGTTGGTTATGAAACAATTGGTTAACATTTTAATCGGATGATGAGATCAGAATCACAAATACCACTTGGGATTATTTATGTTTTATGCCTATTGTTAATGAATCTAAATACTTGTGGATTTATTCACAATTGTTTATATTTTTAACTAAGAATAAAATATAAATAAATTCAAAACTTTGAGAATTTCATTTCATAAATAATGTCATCATACAAGAAAGTGGTGTTGCTTTACAAAGTACTGTTACAAGGAAGTACATTAAAATTCTCAAAAGCATCTATCCTACATCCTAAGAGTATCTAAAGGTCTTCATGTCGTATTTGAACTTCTCCATGAATCCTCAGCTAACCTGCACATCAAAGAGAACAGACAGTACAGAAAAAGGTTAGAAGTTTTTCGACACTCTCAGAACAATGTCATCATCGAGTGCCGGGAGGGCACAACCGAAGCCGCATCCTACTCCCGTTACCGATCCGCGCCATTGGCGTCAGATCAGGTAGTATTGGTTCTTATCACGCGGGACAGCCGAGAGAGAGAGGTAAAAGAAGCTTTTTTTTTCGGGCCGAAAAGGATTTGCACGACTCTGGATTCAAAGGGACACCATCAAGTAAATATAACAGCCACTATCAAGTAAATTCCCCAATTTGATAACCAAAATGAACTGATATCCAATATCCACAAGCCATACCACATCTGAAACAACAGCGACAGGGAAGTAAATCAAAAGGATAAGTTCAGTGCAAAACAAGCTTAGTGCAAGAACAATCCAACAAGAATCCCAAGTTTGGTCAGTCGAAATTCGCCTCCAATAAGACCCCACGAGCCAAAGTCTGAAAACAACAAAGGAAATAACATCATGGAATTCATAAGTCACTGGGACAGCAGACACAAGGATAAGCCGACCTGCAATTGAAATCCAGAAATTGGCAAAATTGGTTCATGAAATATCAGCAGCATATCAGTTCACATAAACAACCAGCATATCAGTTCACAAGATAGCACATCAGTCCACATAACAGGCCAATATATCAGCTCACACCAGAACTGACATATGAGTCTGCATAACACCAGGATCGTATCAGCATAAACACAGTTATAAAATCAAGCCAAAATATCAGCAAATCGCCTCAGAAAAAAACTGGAAAATCCGAGCCAAGTCAGAGTCTCAAGCCCATATCGGAATGGAATCACAACAGAATAATGTCATAAACCTGCATAATTCCAAGTTACCCAAACGCGAGAAGCAGGGCTCAGTATGAGACATCATTGCCCAATAAACAAATCACCGAAAGTCACGGTTCTGGCTGAACACCATTGCTTTGCTCACAACATCAAACAATATTATAGTCAGCTTTTGGGCTCAAACGGAACGTCATCATCGCCGTATACCCCTTCTCGGCAGTTTGGATCCAACCAAAGCATCCATACTAAATCTGAAAGAAGAAAAAGAGAGTCAGTGAACTTGTATCAAAAAAAACCAGTTCGATATCCACTTCTGAAAAAGGGGCAAAGCCAATCACGATAAAACCATATCAGAGTAAATCCAGAATCCAACATCAAGATTGGATGACCGAAGTGAAGAATCTGCACCAGAAAATCAAGGGGATTAAAAGCCTAAGCAGATATCCAACGAAATCCAAAGGTCAAACGGTATCAGAAAAATCCAGGAAGTTGCGAAATCCAATTTGAATCACAAAGTGGAGATAAATCATAATGCAAATCAAAACGAGCTGAAATCCTGAGTTTGAAAGAGGAAAGTTCCAAGTAAATCCAATCAGTACAAAACGAAATCAAATCAAATCCGAAAAGGAAAGTTTTTTTTCAATCAGAAATCAATCAAATCCAAAAGTATAGTTTCTGAAAAATGAACGACCAAAGTGAAACGTAAATCCAAATAAAGCCCACGAATATCATGAAGGTCAAAAGGATATAAAGAGGAATGGGATCACCTCGTTCAAAGAGGGGGGTTGGTAGTCGCATGCGAGAGACGGAGAACACCAAAAGCGGCCGTTCATCACGAAACCCTAACTAAGAACCCCAACTTTCGACGGAACCCCGGAGCTCCTCGTCTGAGGATCCTCAACGGAGTCGAGCCATCGCGACCTCAGATTGAATGTCATCAATATTCAACATCATCGGCCGATCGAAACTCTTCAAAGCCCCACGCCATCACCGTCACCGATCATAATCTCCACGAGACATTCCTCATTGAAATCGCAAAGAACGTAAGTAGAGAGCTCGCGCTTTTTATGTTCGACGTTTCGTTTGTTTTGTGACAGGTTAAGAACGTGAAAGAAAGCCATGCGAATGGAGAGGAAGAAGAGTGAATCGGAACAGATTGAGGGAGACAAGAGGGAAGGACGAAGAGCGCCGTCGTTTTTTTTTAGGGTTTCTGACCCTGTTCTTTTTTTTCTTATCTTTTATACTTAGTTCAAATGGGTCGGAGCTGGTGGGTCATGACCCAGCCCGACCCGGTTTTCATTTATCAAATCAGTTTAATTTTAATTTATTTATTTTAACTGTCTTTTTTAGGTTTAAACTTTTAAAAAAAAAACTAAATTTCTTTTATATAACATTATAAATAATAACTTTTTCTATACTAATATTAAGACTTTTTTTAAATCAAGCTAAAATAATTTTCAAAAATTAAATAGATTATATTTTAGTTAAGGTGCACATATCATAAAAAATAAAAATCACAAAAACATGCATAAATTCATAACCCCGTCTCATGACTTGTCGGGAAAGTTATATATTCCTATCTACTAACACATTTGTTCATTGTGCAGCCTTATCCGTTGCCTTTTTATTTTTGCGTATTTTCAAAATTAAATTTCATATCATTGTAACTGCTTCTCATCTGTAACCTCGCGAACTTAACAATCGCGCTTTGAGTTCCGTCTTTTAAATTCCTGCTTGTATGGCTTTAATTTCTGTCGTTAATTCTCTGTTTGTATGATCTTAAACTTCACCATTATTTCTGTCACATTACACACATCCGAAGGTTAGGTCTAACCGTTTGGCCGCCGCGCCAATAGTCCATAAACCTTCAAAACCCTAAAAATTCAAAACTACAAACTACAAACCCTAATTTTCACAAATGCCTCGCCGCAGGCAAAATTACAAAATTACCCCTAGCATTAGGTCAAAGAGCCGCCGCGCTCATTTTAGGGTTTCCCGCCGCGGAATCCCTAACCTAACCTAACCCTAATTACAACTTAACAATTCAACGTAGAGATTTGGAGTTCCTACACTCCACGTAAGCGTGTCCTTAAGATGCGCTTATTCCCCTTGAGACCTTGACCACAGTCAAGAAGTCTCTAACCTCCCTTTTGAGGGGAACTACGATTACTCTGATTCCATTCCCGTAAGGATACGTAGGCACAAGATGCGATGTCTTGCCGAGTAAACTTAGAATTAACCCCTTAGGTCTCTTTTCTCACTTTTAATCCCTTTGTACATATACCTTAAGCAAATAAATAAAGCAAAATAGTAAACATCTGAACAAAAGGTTCCTGTAGAGTACTACAGAAGTTTAGGGTGCTAATACCTTCCCTAATCTTAACCAACCCCCGAACCCTAGATCTTTCCCCGCGTTGTGTTTACGACGCAAAAATAGGTTTTCCCTCTTTTGACCTTTTCCTTCGGATAAATCAAAGAGCGGTTGTGAATTGAATTGCGATTCAAACTCATTAATAGTTTGTGATCCTATTTCCACCGCAACAGAAAATGGCGACTTCACTGGGGACGTCTTAACTTTTGAGGGTTATCCCTAATTTGTTCATATTTATTGCTATTTGTTTTACTATTCATTTGCATGTATATATTGTACTTTGATTTTGGGACGGTACCTTGTGTTGTGAGATAAGTCCTACGCCCGGACTAGTGACATTATTATAGGATGGGGATATATTCGATGAGGCTTATAGGGAGTGAATCCCGACCAAGCTGATTCGAGAATCACCGCTCAGTTGAGACCTTTTCGAAAATGGTTCGGTTGAACGAGTAATCGTAAAAACTTTTTCCATGGTCGATTGGAGTCTGTGATATTGGGGACCGTAGTACCTTAACACCACCTTGGCCTTATTTAGGACGTAGTGCGAGAGCTATGTGGGAGTAATCCTACAACGGTTGCTACGCGATACTACACTCAAAAGAGGTTCTCTTGAGAATATTATTAACCCCCGAGTCAGTCGGAAGGTTGATAATATCCGAAAGATGGGCTGATGACTTTGGGCACTTTTTTAGAACCTCGTTCTACAGGTACAACTAACCTATAGTACACTCCTTTTGGGATGGGTAGACCTTAACTCCGCTCACGTACCTTTTAACCTAGGACTGTGTGTGTTTTCATGCATTGCATCCATCATATTGCATTAAGATTTCATGGAATTCAAACTCTATTTATGAACATTGCAGGATACCATGGATCACTCAAGGAAGCATACTTTGAAATTTACTTTTAAGGGTTTTAATTTGGAAGTCCTAGAGAAGCTAAGGGACTTGGTTCAAGATCCAAAAAAGTTCCAAAACAGATATGGAAGGCTATTGTCTTTGTTGAAGGTTCAAGTAAACGAAGGACTTCTTGTGACTTTGCTACAGTTTTATGATCCAGATTATCACTGCTTCACCTTTCCAGATTATCAGCTTTTACCTACCTTAGAAGAGTACTCTCAGTTGGTGGGATTACCTATCTTGGATAAGTCTCCATTCCCTTTCTTGGAGGAAGACCCTAAAGAACGAGATATTGCTAAAGCCATTTGTCTAAGGATATCCGATGTCAAAAACAATATGATCACCAAAGGGGGGACCTCCGGTTTTCCCAGGGACTTCCTAATTAAGAAAGCCCAATTTTATGCCGATCATAAAGACATGTTTGCCTTCGAGACAATATTTGCTTTGCTCATTTATGGGTTGCTGCTTTTTCCTAGTTTTGAGGGGTTTGTGGACCTTAATGCAATCAAGACCTTCATGAGAAGAAATCCAGTTCCAACACTATTGGGTAATACTTATCATTCAGTACATCTCCGAAACTTTCATGGTGGAGGAATGATTACATGTTGTGTGCCATTACTATACAAGTGGTTTATTTCTCACTTACCCAAGTCCGGTCCGTTTTGGAGAGCTAATCAAGAACGTTGGTCGCAAAAAGTTATGGCTTTAACTCACTCTGACATCGATTGGTATAATCGCATGTACGATGGGATATCGATCATTGATAGTTGTGGAAGCTTCAACAACGTGCCTTTGCTCAGTTTCAATGGAGGAATTAGCTACAATCCAGCCTTAGCTCGCCGACAGTTGGGATACCCCTTGAAGGAACCGCCTAAAGGTATTCATATGGAGAAAATCTTTTTCAAAGAAGACAAAAAGCTTCTAGATCAGATTCTATCCTCTTGGAACCATCTGCATAGGAAGGACAAAGAAAGTTTGGGAAGACCTAATTGTGTGTCCATGGAACCATACCTTCAATGGGTCCGAGGAAGAGCCATTGAATTGAAGATGCCCTACTCTCGCCAAAATCTTGTACCTCAAAGAGAGGAACCTGTCCAGTATTTCATGACTGAAGCCGAGACTTTGAAGATTACTTTGAAGAAATCACAACTCGAAGCAGAATCATGGAAGAACAAGTACCATGTGATGGTCAGCGAGTACGAAGAACTTCAAAGGCAGATTCAGTCAAAGGATGATGAGATACAATCCTACAAGAAGAGAAGGCTCTACGAATATTTATTTTCCTCCGGATCTCCGTCTGCTCACTGAGGTTGTGGAAGATGCTTCTCTAGGACTTTTTAGGCTTTATTTAGCTCGTTTCGGTTGCAAGAATATTATTTGTAATTTGTCTTCAATGAATTAAAAGTTTCTTTGGTATTCCGCAATATTCGTAGATATTTGAATTCCATGAAATCTTCATTTGCATTCACATTTTAGCATCATACTTTTGCATTGCATGTGTCTCCCGGTTTCTCATACTCGGTTCTCTCACCTTCCAGTTTTGTCACCCTGAGTTCTCTGCATCAATACGACCCTTCGAAAGGATGGAAGATCAAAACCAAGAGATCAACCGTATCAGCCACGAACTCGAAGATCTTCGAGGAAGTGTAGGGCAGATCTTGGAGATGTTACGAGCTCTTAGTGTGAAGGTGGATGCTCAGTCTACTGTTGTTTCTAAGACTAATACCGTTGTGGAACCTCAACCAGCTGTTACTGTCGAGAATGTACCTCCTCACGGTCTTCAATCCGGTTTGGTGCCTCCCAGTGCTCAACCAGTTCGACGAGCTACCCCTCCAAAGTGCAAAACTCCTAACTCCGACCATGGTAAAGGACCTGCACGTTCGAGGAACCGCAAAACAGCTGCTCCTCAACCTTGGCAACGTCAGCAGAGTTATGTTCAAGGTTATCCGTTTCCATATGTCCAACAACCCTATGTAGCTACTGTTGCACCTCCTTTCGATCAGCAGTTTCCTACATGCCAGCCTGTACGGTCAGCTCCGGTATATCAGGCACCAGTTTATCAACAACCTTCCGGTTATTCGCCTATGCAAGTTCCTGTCAACAGTCAACGAGTGCCCAACGCTCCTGTTCACCAGCAATCACAGGGTCAGGTTCCTTATCCCCGTAAGAGCCAGTATAAGCCTTGTCCTCCAATTCCGATGACTTTCACTGAGTTATACCCCCATTTAGTACAACAAGGTCTGATTACCACCAGTGCTTTGGGTCCTCCACCTAATCCATTACCTGCAAGTTACAACGCGGCCGCTCATTGTTTATTTCATGAGGGTGCGCCCGGCCATGATCTAGAGAATTGCTATGCTCTTAAGAAAGTTGTCAGAAATTTGCTAGAAACGAAGAAGTTGTCTTTTAGCGATGCTCAGATGAAGATCGAGACTCCTCTCGGGGTCCCTCACTTGTCAAGTTCGAATTCTGCAAAGCATGCTACGTCCGTGGCAAATAAGCCGAATCCAGCAATTATTCAAAGGCCTAGCTCGCTTCATTTCAGTAATCCTCAAGATGATATGACCGGGATCAACAAAGGATCTGGGAAAGTTATTTTGAAGCAACGACTGAAAACTGTTGAAGATGTGACCAGCATAACTGGGGCAAGCCATGACGACTCACAGTGATCATAAACCAGACGTCCTTTCCATTGAGGCTCTGCCAAAGGAAACTGTTACTCTTGAATGCAAGATTTCGTAAACATTTAGAAGGATTTTTCCGACAGTTCATTTGTTATTTATATGTATTTCTCTTTGATTAAGCATATTTAGCATGTACGAACTTGTTTATTTTTGATTAATTAATGCAACGCATATGTTTGTCTTGAATAAATCCATTCGTTTCACTCATTCAAAAAACTTTTTCATAAATTACAATGCCAACTTTACCCGATCTCTTGTTCTGATAGAGAATTGGGAGGAGGATGACGAACCCAAAACGTCAGATTTCTTGTCGTATGCTTCGATTGAAACCCGCTGATGATGTAAGGCATTGTTTCAAATCCCAAACACTGGAGATATAAGGATGTTAATCCCTAGTCAACCCTTTGAGCCTTGAAGTAGGAGTTTTTCTTTCTTTTTAAGAACCTTCATCCTAACCTGGGGCAGGGTAGGTTTCAGTTAAACCGATCGAGCGCTTAGACCCTCAAAAAGGAAGAGCAAACCTTCGAGAATTTATCCTTAGCATCTTAAGAAGTCCAATACAATGACTATCCCTCGGTTACCTAAGGAGTGGGGCAGTCACGAGCCTTTCGAAAGATTTACACGACTTGTGCATAAAAGAATATTCAAAAAAATAATAAAAGCCCGCTAAGTCAAAACCTATGAAGGAGACTTAGGCAAGACTGGGGCATCCCGCTGGACTCCAAAGTCAAATCAAAAGACGTTGTCCAGGCAAAAGTTAGGGAATAAGAACAACAAACCAGTAGTTTTTAGAACCCCTATAAAGAACAAGGTCGTGTGACCAATTGCCAAAAGAAATAGGTGAGTGACTGCCATGTCCAAAGCCTTGATAAGTTCTCGACCATAGCAAATCCGCTTGAGATATGAGCGTTCGTATCCGGTTAACTGAATTAGGATTGGAGAACATCACGAAGAATGGGTGGGTACAAATATAACTTTGAGCCTTTATCCTTTGTTCCTTAAACCGTGAACCGAGCCACGATACAACCTTTAAAAGACCTAATTGAAGTAGGACTTCGGTTGAAAGCATACTTGACAAGATCACGTTTCCTGACTCCTACGAGCTATGCTCAGAAAAAATTCATGTTGGCATTATAATTAAAACTTATATCCTGACTAGTGATTTCGGTCACAAGTTATTGCAATATCTTTTTCAAAACAAAAATTCAAGACGAATATATGTGTGCATTGACAAGCTCAGGATAGGCATTTCAGGCATGACGACTTTGCTTGATATCTTAGAGATTTACATACGGACATAACTCATGGAACTTGAAGATCCTGCAAAACAGGGGCAGGCAGTTTCCCAATTCGCTTACCAACGCGAGTCTGACGCTCTTAAGAGCTATTTCTCAAAGATTTTGTCGTAACACGATTAATATTGTGCCAGTTACGTCGAGACCTGACGAATCTCTCAAAGAGTTTGAAAACAGTGGGGCAACCAGACTCCGTGTTCTCTATAAAATCCTCTTGAGATGACCATACCTCACAACGCAAATATCCTGGGGCGCCATGTTTTTGAGGAAACAAATGGCGACTACTATAAGGTCCTTCATGTGGTTTCACAACTTTTCTTCATGCACCCGATAGATTTTACTCACGGTGGCTTTCATCCCCCAGTAAATCTCAGTGTTGCAACAGGCTCCTAAACTATTGCCTCATCATAGTCCCCAGAGAGACTATAAGCTGACAACTTTTTCTTGGGTAACTCAAAAGTGTCCCTCAGGTTTTCTTCTCCCCATGCGAAGACATAATACTGGGCACCTAAGCAATTTACTTTCTCCCTCAGAGAATTCAGAACTTTAAAACCAGTTTTGGTTCTACCATTAATCTTTCTTACCCATGATTGACGTATTGGTTGCAGAGAACGCAGGGTATCTCCGTCGAGATGTTTATTTCATCTCTCGTCCCGTCTCTAGCCTGTTTCATCAGCATACGCAAGGGCATAAGCATCACATGCCTATTTCATTACACATTCATTACATATTCATCACATATTCATTACATATTCATTACATACTCATTACATACTCATTTCATAACATCTTGCATACATAAACATACATAGACATTAACGTACATTCACATTAACATATGCATCAACATATGCGTTAGCATTCCCAGGTTCATTATGTTTCACCACCATTGGTCGTTACCACCTAGTAACTGGGGTTTGTCCATTCTCTCCAAATAGATTGTCAGCCCTAAGCATAAAATACATATGTGTTTCCAGTTTCCCCACGGAGCTCGATCCTCGTGGATGACGGTTACTTCAGCTATCTTTCCTTACCAGGATAAGATATTTACCCTTCGAGATCATTCCCTCGATGGAGTCTTGATTACCAGTCTTCTTTCTAGCTCGATCCTAGATTGAATCTCAGTCATGTCGGTAGTCAAGCCCAACCGGACGTGCATTTATTTTGCACCATCTAAAGATTTTCACCATACCATGACAGATGTTCGACTGTTCTCGCCCGAGAAGTTTATCACTGTACCCGGACGTGCATTTATTTTGCACTATCTGCAACTACAATCATTTACAGATGCACGCCAGTTCACGCCTGGAAAATCCATCAGTACAACACTTTACAATCCTACATCTTACAACATCGGTATACAACATTTCTCACCTAAGAAACCGATCCTATCTTCGTTATGACTCGCAGCAAATGGCCATCTCCATGGAGCAGTTGGGCTTCCATTTACCTGTCGTCTTGAAGTATGGGAGGTTTGAACCAAATCGTATTCAGGAGAGCACGATCCTGAGTTACGGGGAGGTTTGAGCGGAATCATATTCAGGAGAGCACGATTCTGAAGTTATGAAGAAGTTCATTTATCCTTTAGTAAAAGAAGGAGCGGAATCATATTCAGGAGAGCACGATTCTGAATTATGAGGAAGTTCAGTTGGCCGTTTTTCAGGAGTGCACGATTCTGAAAAATGAGGAAATTTCAAGAGCCGAATCATATTCAGGAGAGCACGATTCTGAGGTATGAGGAAGTTCGATCATCCAGTTTCATATTCAGGAGAGCACGATTCTGAAATATGAGTATATTCAGTCATCCAGTTTCATATTCAGGAGAGCACGATTCTGAAATATGAGTATATTCAGTCATCCAGTTTCATATTCAGGAGAGCACGATTCTGAAATATGAGTATGTCCAGTCATCCAGTTTCATATTCAGGAGAGCACGATTCTGAAATATGAGTATATTCAGTCATCCAGTTTCATATTCAGGAGAGCACGATTCTGAAATATGAGTATGTTCAGTCATCCAGTTTCATATTCAGGAGAGCACGATTCTGAAATATGAGTATATTCAGTCATCCAGTTTCATATTCAGGAGAGCACGATTCTGAAATATGAGTATATTCAGTCATCCAGTTTCATATTCAGGAGAGCACGATTCTGAAATATGAGTATATTCAGTCATCCAGTTTCATATTCAGGAGAGCACGATTCTGAAGTATGAGTATATTCAGTCATCCAGTTTCATATTCAGGAGAGCACGATTCTGAAGTATGAGGAAGTTCAGTTAGCCCTTTTCATATTCAGGAGAGCACGATTCTGAAGTATGAAGAATTTCATTTACCCGAAAGAGCCGAATCATATTCAGGAGAGCACGATTCTGAAGTATGAGGAAGTTCAGTTTACCCTTTTCATGTTCAGGAGAGCACGATCTTGAAGCATGAAGAAGTTTATTTACCCTTCAGTAAGAGAAGAATCAGAATCGTATTCCAGGCGCCGACCTTAAATGCGAGAAGATTTATTTATCAGATAAGCAGCAACCTCTTTATTTGAGTGCTTATTCGTTTTGGCATGTAAGTCCCTTCCAACGATAAGTGACAGTTCTCCCTCGAGAAGCTTATCAGGGCATTTCCCATTAAAGTCCATTTATTTTGGCATACAGCCGGTTTTTACCCTGTATATTTGCTACGGATTCCCGAAAAGTCCGTTTGATCGTGTCACGAGAGATAGTTTACAGAAGCTTGGATGTTATTCTTTGCTCAATGCTCCATGCATTCTGTGATCGATTTTGCAATCGTACGTGATCCAGATTTACTTTTAGATTCCCAGTGGAGGCCGTCTCACAGGTGCAATCTCCATTTGAGAATCTCGTTCCTTTTCTAAAAGTGACAATTGTTCATTCGCACCGGTTGACCATCATTTTTAGATTTCCCCAGTGTTGTACTGTGTCTCAGCGCGTCATTTTCCCCAGTGAGTTCTTCTCGTGGTGTCTGTCCCTGTGTCATCGTATTCGTCAACATTTTCGCATTCATCATTCCAGCATACGTAGCATATCGTATTCATGGCATCATCTGCATTAAGCTGTTCCCGTCTCGTCCACAGCATTGCATATCGTCGCATATAAGGGCAAAATTTTCGGTTATCTATATTTAAATCTCTCCACCTCGATTCCTCGAGTCTCTGTCACTCAAATCGTCTGGTGTAGCTATTTAAATAGGGGCAACTGTAATACCCCAAATTTTACCCTTATATTTAGTCGGTCATTTCGCATAGCATATGTACATTTGCTAACCACTAACAAGCTATGAAGGGGTTTTGTGTTGCAGATTTGGTCTCAGGGGTATTTTGGTCATTTTACGTAAATTCTACCAATTCCTTGAGGACGGGCTGTTATTAAAATTCTGAGGCATTTGATACATATTGGTTTTGAGGCATTTATCTATCGCCAGTTCTGATCATATTGAGATTTTAGCGGTTTGGTCAGTGGAATTTAATTACGATTAGTTTTGCTGTTGATGCTGAAAGTGTTGTGATTACGGTGCCCATATGTGTTGGTTATGAAACAATTGGTTAACATTTTAATCGGATGATGAGATCAGAATCACAAATACCACTTGGGATTATTTATGTTTTATGCCTATTGTTAATGAATCTAAATACTTGTGGATTTATTCACAATTGTTTATATTTTTAACTAAGAATAAAATATAAATAAATTCAAAACTTTGAGAATTTCATTTCATAAATAATGTCATCATACAAGAAAGTGGTGTTGCTTTACAAAGTACTGTTACAAGGAAGTACATTAAAATTCTCAAAAGCATCTATCCTACATCCTAAGAGTATCTAAAGGTCTTCATGTCGTATTTGAACTTCTCCATGAATCCTCAGCTAACCTGCACATCAAAGAGAACAGACAGTACAGAAAAAGGTTAGAAGTTTTTCGACACTCTCAGAACAATGTCATCATCGAGTGCCGGGAGGGCACAACCGAAGCCGCATCCTACTCCCGTTACCGATCCGCGCCATTGGCGTCAGATCAGGTAGTATTGGTTCTTATCACGCGGGACAGCCGAGAGAGAGAGGTAAAAGAAGCTTTTTTTTTTTCGGGCCGAAAAGGATTTGCACGACTCTGGATTCAAAGGGACACCATCAAGTAAATATAACAGCCACTATCAAGTAAATTCCCCAATTTGATAACCAAAATGAACTGATATCCAATATCCACAAGCCATACCACATCTGAAACAACAGCGACAGGGAAGTAAATCAAAAGGATAAGTTCAGTGCAAAACAAGCTTAGTGCAAGAACAATCCAACAAGAATCCCAAGTTTGGTCAGTCGAAATTCGCCTCCAATAAGACCCCACGAGCCAAAGTCTGAAAACAACAAAGGAAATAACATCATGGAATTCATAAGTCACTGGGACAACAGACACAAGGATAAGCCGACCTGCAATTGAAATCCAGAAATTGGCAAAATTGGTTCATGAAATATCAGCAGCATATCAGTTCACATAAACAACCAGCATATCAGTTCACAAGATAGCACATCAGTCCACATAACAGGCCAATATATCAGCTCACACCAGAACTGACATATGAGTCTGCATAACACCAGGATCGTATCAGCATAAACACAGTTATAAAATCAAGCCAAAATATCAGCAAATCGCCTCAGAAAAAAACTGGAAAATCCGAGCCAAGTCAGAGTCTCAAGCCCATATCGGAATGGAATCACAACAGAATAATGTCATAAACCTGCATAATTCCAAGTTACCCAAACGCGAGAAGCAGGGCTCAGTATGAGACATCATTGCCCAATAAACAAATCACCGAAAGTCACGGTTCTGGCTGAACACCATTGCTTTGCTCACAACATCAAACAATATTATAGTCAGCTTTTGGGCTCAAACGGAACGTCATCATCGCCGTATACCCCTTCTCGGCAGTTTGGATCCAACCAAAGCATCCATACTAAATCTGAAAGAAGAAAAAAAGAGTCAGTGAACTTGTATCAAAAAAAACCAGTTCGATATCCACTTCTGAAAAAGGGGCAAAGCCAATCACGATAAAACCATATCAGAGTAAATCCAGAATCCAACATCAAGATTGGATGACCGAAGTGAAGAATCTGCACCAGAAAATCAAGGGGATTAAAAGCCTAAGCAGATATCCAACGAAATCCAAAGGTCAAACGGTATCAGAAAAATCCAGGAAGTTGCGAAATCCAATTTGAATCACAAAGTGGAGATAAATCATAATGCAAATCAAAACGAGCTGAAATCCTGAGTTTGAAAGAGGAAAGTTCCAAGTAAATCCAATCAGTACAAAACGAAATCAAATCAAATCCGAAAAGGAAAGTTTTTTTTCAATCAGAAATCAATCAAATCCAAAAGTATAGTTTCTGAAAAATGAACGACCAAAGTGAAACGTAAATCCAAATAAAGCCCACGAATATCATGAAGGTCAAAAGGATATAAAGAGGAATGGGATCACCTCGTTCAAAGAGGGGGGTTGGTAGTCGCATGCGAGAGACGGAGAACACCAAAAGCGGCCGTTCATCACGAAACCCTAACTAAGAACCCCAACTTTCGACGGAACCCCGGAGCTCCTCGTCTGAGGATCCTCAACGGAGTCGAGCCATCGCGACCTCAGATTGAATGTCATCAATATTCAACATCATCGGCCGATCGAAACTCTTCAAAGCCCCACGCCATCACCGTCACCGATCATAATCTCCACGAGACATTCCTCATTGAAATCGCAAAGAACGTAAGTAGAGAGCTCGCACTTTTTATGTTCGACGTTTCGTTTGTTTTGTGACAGGTTAAGAACGTGAAAGAAAGCCATGCGAATGGAGAGGAAGAAGAGTGAATCGGAACAGATTGAGGGAGACAAGAGGGAAGGACGAAGAGCGCCGTCGTTTTTTTTTAGGGTTTCTGACCCTGTTCTTTTTTTTCTTATCTTTTATACTTAGTTCAAATGGGTCGGAGCTGGTGGGTCATGACCCAGCCCGACCCGGTTTTCATTTATCAAATCAGTTTAATTTTAATTTATTTATTTTAACTGTCTTTTTTAGGTTTAAACTTTAAAAAAAAAACTAAATTTCTTTTATATAACATTATAAATAATAACTTTTTCTATACTAATATTAAGACTTTTTTTAAATCAAGCTAAAATAATTTTCAAAAATTAAATAGATTATATTTTAGTTAAGGTGCACATATCATAAAAAATAAAAATCACAAAAACATGCATAAATTCATAACCCCGTCTCATGACTTGTCGGGAAAGTTATATATTCCTATCTACTAACACATTTGTTCATTGTGCAGCCTTATCCGTTGCCTTTTTATTTTTGCGTATTTTCAAAATTAAATTTCATATCATTGTAACTGCTTCTCATCTGTAACCTCGCGAACTTAACAATCGCGCTTTGAGTTCCGTCTTTTAAATTCCTGCTTGTATGGCTTTAATTTCTGTCGTTAATTCTCTGTTTGTATGATCTTAAACTTCACCATTATTTCTGTCACATTACACACATCCGAAGGTTAGGTCTAACCGTTTGGCCGCCGCGCCAATAGTCCATAAACCTTCAAAACCCTAAAAATTCAAAACTACAAACTACAAACCCTAATTTTCACAAATGCCTCGCCGCAGGCAAAATTACAAAATTACCCCTAGCATTAGGTCAAAGAGCCGCCGCGCTCATTTTAGGGTTTCCCGCCGCGGAATCCCTAACCTAACCTAACCCTAATTACAACTTAACAATTCAACGTAGAGATTTGGAGTTCCTACACTCCACGTAAGCGTGTCCTTAAGATGCGCTTATTCCCCTTGAGACCTTGACCACAGTCAAGAAGTCTCTAACCTCCCTTTTGAGGGGAACTACGATTACTCTGATTCCATTCCCGTAAGGATACGTAGGCACAAGATGCGATGTCTTGCCGAGTAAACTTAGAATTAACCCCTTAGGTCTCTTTTCTCACTTTTAATCCCTTTGTACATATACCTTAAGCAAATAAATAAAGCAAAATAGTAAACATCTGAACAAAAGGTTCCTGTAGAGTACTACAGAAGTTTAGGGTGCTAATACCTTCCCTAATCTTAACCAACCCCCGAACCCTAGATCTTTCCCCGCGTTGTGTTTACGACGCAAAAATAGGTTTTCCCTCTTTTGACCTTTTCCTTCGGATAAATCAAAGAGCGGTTGTGAATTGAATTGCGATTCAAACTCATTAATAGTTTGTGATCCTATTTCCACCGCAACACTTCTCTATGCAACAAATTGGATTGAAACTCTCTGAATCCTTGAATTCGATTTTGACTTGCAAGCTATGAACTCAAGGTGCTCTCTCACGATTTTGCTATGATCTTGACTTGAATTCTATCTGGAATCACTCACACACTCAAGAGGAAGATGTTGAAAGCAAGAATTTGGACTGAAATGGATCAAAACCGTGTAACTGAATTAGATTTGCAAGAAGAAAATTCAGTTTGCAATCTCTCTATTCTCTCTCAATTTCCACCAACCTTGGCCTTGATCCAGTTCTAAAGCTTATATAGAACCAGTAGGAATGATCTAGAAGTTTCTAGAACCATCTATATGAGATATCCAATATCTCTTGCTCTTGAATTTCTCATCTCATGCTCATCCATGACAGCCCTGCTTGCAGCTTGTTTATCACCTTGATTATGATTCAATTTCTCCTCAAATGAGATTCTGAATGCATTTGGATGGATTGGTACCTTGGTTTTGATCTTGTGCATAGTTTGGTTTATGTAACTTACATCATAAGCAACCAAATGCAAATCTTTGAATTGGGCCTCAAATGAAAAAACCAACATTGCCATTGTCTTTAAAATGTATTTTCCAATCAAAATGACCTATAAGTTTGTCCCAATTGGTCTCCAAATGAATTATTTGAATTTTTGACCATTAAATCCTTTTAATTCTTCTTTTTTCAAAGATTCTTGAACTAAGTCTCTCCTTGAGCCATTTCAATGCCTCCTTGATGCATGTTCAAGGTTAAAACCCAATTTTGAGCAACTTTCTAGTTGAACAAAACTTCATTTGAAGCCTCTAAGTTGGTGAAAATGACCTATAATCATAAATGACCCATAATCACAACTTCCCAAAATACCCTTGACTTGTGAAAGCCACAACTTGAGTTCTACAAATCCTATCAAGGACTTATAGTACTCTATGGAAAGCTAAGAGAATAAGGAACAACTTTCTTGTTTACCAAAAGTTCATAGGAATCGTCCTTCTTGGGAAAAAGTTTCATGCAAGTTGGGTAACTTTCAAGCTCCAAATTCACATGCCTCAGATGACTTGTAACTTGTCAAAGCCATAACTTGAGTTCTACAAATCCTATCAAGGACTTCTAGTACTCAAATTAAATCTAAGACCATGCTCTACAACAATCATGTTGGGGGAAAGATGATATGACAATCACATCTTGAGCTAAAGTGCCTTGAAGATAGGGGTCAAACTAGGGGATTTTACACTGTCAAGCCTTAGAAACCCTAGCTTGAAACTTCTCAAAATCTTCAATCATGATGAGTTAACCTTGGGATCATCCTTATAACATCTCAATGTATCAATCCATGATCACATGGCTCTTGAATTAGGTCTCAACCTTCTTCAAACCCTCAGTTGACTTAGGGTTGACCCAGTCAAACCCTAGCTGCACTAATCATGGCTGAGGCTTCTTAATCTTGCACAATGACCTGTCTAGGCCTCAAAGTGATCTTCAACACTTCTCATGAGCTCTATCAAGACCTCAAGTCCATCCGCATGGCCTCAGAATCATCTGATGACTTCCCACAACTTTCAAGTTAGGAGACACACATACTTGGTTTCAATCACTCTCTCTGAGGATCTTTTAACTTCTCTGACAAGGATATCAACCCTTGAACACTTGAATAGCCTTCTTAGCTAGCTTCATAGTCTTGTGTAGCCCTTGATTGGTAGTCATACCTCTTGATCTCCTGCATACATGTCAATGAAATGCAAATGATAATGCTAATGTGAATGAAATGAAACACAAGCTAGGTAAAGAAATGTTGGGCAAATTTTGGGGTGCAACAACTACCCCTATTCAAATGGCTTAGACCTGACTGGGTGAGAAGCGAACAGCTCTCACACAATCAAGGTAAAAGACGGTTGAATACCAACAAACCCTGAAATTTGCCAACTGCATAAGTACACGGTACTCTGATGGGGACAAATCTTCGGAAACTAAAATAATAGCTGCACGACAACTAGCTGGAGAAATACTGATCTGAATCTCCGTCAGGATGATTCTCTGATTTATCTGATATCATTGCATCCTCAAATCATCAAGGGATCACTGGTTGCATGGTAACTGGTGATTTGCCGACCGCGTACTGGTAAACGATACTCTGATTGTTAGGAACATCTTCAAAAAATGAGCATGACAGTTGCACGACAACTCTGCTGGGGAATTGGTCACACGGTAACCGGTGAAGGGTCTAATCTCCGTCAGGATGGTCATCTGATTTTGCTGTAGATCTTCGTCCTCAAGTCATCAAGGGATCACCGGTTACACGGTAACTGGTGATACATAGCTGGTATCGCCGTCAGGCACTCTGCGGCGCTCCGGCAGAAGGATTCCTCGGGACTCATCAGGTCATTAGGAACTTTTAACGATCTCTAATATTATGCCATCGGGAATTCAAAGAAATTTTCGGGCGTCAGCCGGACTTCGTCAGTAAGTCTTCAAATGGAATCCTTAATCAATCACGGACCAATTAAGGACATACATTCTTTTGCCGTCAGGCACCCTGCGCCAGCTAGGCAAACTGCTTCGACATCGCAGCTGGAGTTCATCAGTAAGTCTGGGGTTTTCGGCACCGCTGCCAGACTTCAATCATCAAGTCTTCCAGGAAATTTCAACTTTTCTGTTTAAAACCTGCTGTGGATGACACATCTCCGCTGGGGGTTCTGGAGAACTATCAAGTAACTCTGCTTCGGGGATCCAGAAATTATTCTGGGTGAATCAACTCTGCTGAGGACTTCAAGAATAATCTTGGACAACTAACTCTGCTGGAGATTTCAGGAATCATCCTGAGCAAACACTCTGCCGGGGACTCTAAGCATCAACTTGAGCAACCCTCTCTGGAGACTTCACTGTGGATTTTAAGAATCATCTTAAGCACACACCTTTCCTGGGGAATTCAAGAATTATCTTGGGCAAACGACTTTGCTGAGGAACACCTGCAAAACAAGAACAACAACGACCTAGCTCATGTTTCATATGCATATGTTTGACAATGGCGCAATGCTCCACACGGTGGAAATGCTACGCATTTTTAGGGTAAATGTTATGCAATCATGCAAAATGCTACGACCCCAGCAGCAAAATAAATGCTGAAGGGAGCATCCTCCTGTCAAGGAGAAGGAACCACTCTGGTGGAGGGAGGAGGAATCATCCTGTCGAGGAGAAGAAATCACACCAATCTCAATTGGACTCCGCCTGGGGAAACGAACTTCAGTCGACTGCTGCAGGGGAATAAAGCTCTTCGAGAACTTGGACTCGCTCAACCGGGTATTGATAAAACGAAATCGTATATATATATATATATATATATATATATATATATATATATATATATATATATATATATATATATATATATATATATATATATATATATATATATATATATATATATATATATATATATATATATATATATATATATATATATATATATATATATATATATATTGATATATAATTCAACTAATGTTTAACTGTTTTCGATCCGATTTCGGGTTATTTCCGTGTTATTTGTCTGATGTTTTGCAGGTATTTGATAATCACGTCTAAACAAAGCAATATGAAGAAAAGAAGCAATCACAGATGAAATATGGAAGAAAACCGGATGAAAACAACATGAAAAACGCAAAATGCAGATTCTGCTGCTGTGACGACCGTCACAGCTCCATGACGACCGTCACGAACCGTGACGACCGTCATGCAGGCAAAAACGCCCCACTTCAAATGCACGTGAAAGAAGCAGTTCCAAGTCCCAAATAGTGGACCACTACTCCCTGATAATTCTGCCTCAAAGTCCACCTTCTTCAAGTTATAACCGTTAGAATTCTATTTCTATAAAAGGGGAAGGAGGGGAACTGAGAAAGAGAGCCGCATTCAGACAACGAAGTGCTGCCAATTTATCTTCAGAGCAACCTTTCCAATTTTTCTTTATTCTTATTTGTTTCTCTTTTCTTTTTCTGCATTCCTTTGATTTTCTGTAATTCCTATTTCTGTTGTACGATCAATTTGCACAAAGACCAGAATCCTGCCAACATTTGTGGAGGATCTGCCCAAAGGTCAATTGGAATATTTACAGGTTTCTAATTTTAATCGTAATTTTAGTTTTCAGTATGATGCATGTTATTATTTACTGTTTTTATTTATGTTTTACCTTTCCCAAATCCATGTCTAGCTAAATTAAAGTAATCGATATGTAATAATAATTAGGAAGGGATTTGATAATAACCAGTTGAAAACTGTCTTTTTCAAAAGTTGTTTATGGTCTGAGTGTTTAAAATTAATTTACTGAATAAACTTCGTCGCGAAAGCGAGAACTTATTTAAAAGTAGTTTTGCCACGAAAGTGGGAAATTAATTAAGGTACGAACCAACAAGCGAAAGCTGCGGCAAGACCAGATAGTAAACACTAGTCATTCATTTTAATAACAGCGAAAGCACTTTAAAATGAATTAGAACTTAGAGATTTCCAAAAAATAATTTTAACCCCGAATGGGACACGAAAGCGTACGTTTGGCCCTTTGAATTATGATTAGCGTCAATAACCATCGTGAGGCGAGAGTCTTCAGATCACCATTTTCTGCTTAAATAAACTCTGAAAAATATTTCGTATACCGGTAACTTGTCAAATCCCCGAAGAACAAAATTACTACATATCGATTCACCTAATTATAATTTAAGTAGCATTCTTAGTTCCCTTTAGTGACAATCTTATTCCCTTAAACATCATCTACCTAGCTAAACACAGTAACTCCCGAGAACACTAGTTTGATTACGAGTCCCTATGGGATCGATATCTATTATTACTACGCGATAGACTGTGCACTTGCAGTTAGGTTGTATTAGACATAGAAAGTCGCGATCAAGTTTTTGGCGCCGTTGCCGGGGACCCGTTTAGTCAATAGTGTAACCTTCTGTTACGCCGTATAGACTAGGTTAACTATTTTCATTTTTCCTTTACTAGTGCTGTCGATTGTATGCCAAGTAATCGCCCACAAGGAGATATCTTGAAATCTTCAGTCGTAGAACTAGAGCGCTTCTTACATTTAAGAAGTCGAATTATTGAGTACCAACTCAAACATAACATTCCCGATCCTCTCACTCCCATTCCCAAATCAGAAGAAAAATAAAAAATGGCTGAAGGACCTCCAAACAAACCGCTGAAGGCATACGCAACACCCTCTCAGATGGAGCCTAGAAGTAGCATTGCTGCCCCAGCTATTACTCGAAATGATTTTGAGCTGAAACCATCATTGCTGTTAGCTGTACAACAAAACCAATTCTCAGGAAACACAACTGAGGATCCAGACGAACATTTAACGAAGTTTGTACAATATGCAGACACAGTGAAAGCAAATGGAGTAACTCCAGACGCGATAAGACTTCGTCTTTTCCCATTCTCTCTTAGAGACAGAGCATGGACATGGTTACAATCTTTACCATCCAACTCCGTTACGACGTGGGAACAATTGAAGAACGTCTTCTTAGCGAGATATTTTCCGCCAAGCAAAACTGCTATGCTTTGAGCTCAAATCAACGGATTTCGACAAAAAGATACTGAATCTATTTACGAAGCATGGGAACGATTCAAAGATATGATGAGAACATGTCCTCACCACGGTCTAGAAGACTGGGTGACAATCCATACTTTCTATAATGGGCTTTTATACAATACTAGATTGACAATAGACGCTGCCGCGGGCGGTGCACTTATGGATAAGCCATACGACGAAGCCTATCAACTAATTGAAAACATGTCTCAGAACCACTGCCAATGGGGAGGTGAACGCACTCCAACAGAGAAAACCACAGCGAAAGGTGGGATGTACGAGATCAGCAGCCTTGAAAAGTTCAACGCTAAAGTAGATGCTCTAGCACAGAAGATTGACAGTATGACCGTTAACCCCACTGCAACCGTCGCTGCCGTAACTCCAAATTGCGAGTTATGCGGAAGCACCACTCATAATGCACCCGAATGCCCATTGCTAGCCGGAATCCCACCAGACCAAGTAAATTATGCTCAAGGAAATCCTTACGCAAATACTTACAACCAAGGTTGGCGAAATCATCCAAACATTTCTTACAAAAGCGAAAATGCATTGCAGATGCCTACTACTCCGCCAGGATATCAGAAACCAGCTGCTGCTCAGACTGCACCTAGGAAATCAAACCTCGAGTTGATGATGGAAAAATTCATAGCTACTCAAGCTCAAACAAACAAAGAATTCCTGAATCAAAACATACACACTAGCGAGCAAATTAAACAGTTGACTGGAAAAGTAGACGCTTTAGCCACCCACAACAAAATGTTAGAAACACAGATATCACAAGTGGCTCAACAACAAGCCTCTGCTGCCGCACCCGCTGGCACATTTCCTGGACAACCCGAACAGAATCCAAAAGGTCAAGCAAATGCTGTAATACTAAGAAGTGGAAAAGAATTGGACGAACCGATCGATCCGAGGACCGAAAACTCAGTCATGCAACGAAAACCAATTGAACAAGCAGAAAAGGAATCCGAGTTAGAGAAGAAGGAAGACAACGAGAAGGAGGATACAACAAGTGAAAAAACCCAAGCACCTCCAGCGCCATATAAACCACCTATCCCTTATCCTCAAAGATTAATAAACTCTAAAACTTCAGGACAGTTTAAGAAATTTGTAGAGCTCCTTAAACAGTTGAATATCACTATTCCTTTTACAGAAGCGATAACTCAAATGCCGTCATACGCTAAATTTCTCAAAGAAATCCTGTCAAATAAGAGAAAGATCGAGGATAACGAGACAGTTACACTTACTGCAGAGTGTAGCGCTATAATTCAAAACCGCATGCCTCCTAAATTAAAAGACCCAGGTAGTTTCTCCATACCCTGCGTCATAGGAAAGTTCGTAATAGACAAAGCTCTATGCGATTTAGGAGCCAGTATCAGTGTTATGCCTTTATCTATATGCAAAAAACTGAATATGGGAGACCTAAGACCAACCAAAATGTTCGTACAATTAGCTGACCGATCAGTAAAATACCCCGTCGGAATACTGGAAAACGTTCCAGTACGCATAGGACAATTCTACATCCCAACCGACTTCATAATCATGGACATCAAAGAGGACTCTGTTACCCCAATTATCCTAGGAAGACCGTTCCTAGCTACAGCAGGAGCTATTACAGACGTGAAGAAAGGAAGGCTAACATTCGAAGTAGGAGAAGAAAAGATAGAGTTCATTCTCACCAAGTTCTTACAAGCACCAGCCATAGACGATACCTGCTATTTAGTAGATGAAATTGACGAATGCATAAGAGAACTTGAAAATGAAGAGACCACGTATTCAGAAATAATAAAGATTCAAATACCCGATATTTCTGAAGACGATGATTGGCGTAAACCGTATAAAGATGACAGCCTAAGCGAAAGCTTAACACTGACTCCAAACCATATGCCAGGTCCGAAGAACCCATCTTTAGAACTTAAAACACTACCCAAAAACCTTAGATATGAATTCCTAGACGATGAACTAAAAATACCAGTGATAGTCAACGCCGACTTAGGACAACCAGAAACTGAAAAGCTATTAGAAGTCCTAAAGAAGTACCCCACCGCGTTAGGCTATAACATAAGCGATCTAAAAGGTATAAGCCCTTCGATCTGTATGCATCGAATTACAATAGAGGAAGACTCTAAAACCTCTAGAGAGCATCAGAGAAGACTGAACCCCATCCTAAGCACTGTAGTCAGAGATGAAGTAAAGAAATTGCTAGATGCAGGAATCATCTATCCAATCTCCGATAGTGAATGGGTTAGCCCAGTTCATGTCGTGCCAAAGAAAGGAGGAGTAACAGTAGTTAAAAACGAAAAAGGCGAATCAATAACAAAAAGAGTCGTGACTGGAAGCAGGATGTGCATTGATTATAGGAAGCTTAACAAAACCACACTAAAAGATCACTTCCCGTTACCCTTCATAGACCAAATGTTGGAAAGATTAGCCAAACATTCATATTTTTGCTATCTAGATGGTTATTCAGGATTTTTCCAAATTCCCATTCATCCTGATGACCAAGAAAAGACTACCTTCACATGTCCTTATGGTACTTTTGCTTACCGCCGAATGTCGTTCGGACTCTGTAATGCTCCAGCAACCTTCCAAAGATGCATGATGGCAATCTTCGCAGATTTCATAGACGACATAATGGAGGTATTTATGGACGATTTCTCGGTATGTGGACAAAGTTTCGAAGGATGCTTACAAAACTTAGAAATGGTATTGGAACGTTGTGTAAAAGTGAACCTCGTCCTAAATTGGGAAAAATGCCATTTTATGATCCGACAAGGAATAGTTCTAGGACATGTCATATCGAATAAAGGAATTGAGGTCGACAAAGCTAAAATATAGATTATAAAAGATCTCCAACCTCCAAAATTCGTACGAGAAATACGGAGTTTTCTAGGACATGCCGGTTTCTACCGAAGATTTATAAAAGATTTTTCAAAAATCACAAAACCTTTGACCGGCCTGTTGATGAAAGATGTTGAGTTCGTCTTCGACGACGACTGTCTAAAAGCATTCGAAACATTAAAATCAGCCCTTATCACCGCACTGATTATGCAACCACCCGATTGGCGACTACCGTTCGAAATCATGTGCGATGCAAGTGATTATGCCTTAGGCGCAGTTCTAGGACAAAGAAAGGACAATAAGCTTCATGCCATCTACTATGCCAGTAGAACCTTAGATCCTGCCCAAATGAACTACGCTACCACAGAAAAGGAACTTCTAGCAGTTATATTTGCGCTTGACAAATTCCGTTCTTATTTAGTAGGAGCAAAAATTATCATATACATAGACCATGCTGCCATAAGGTACCTAATAAGCAAAAAGGATGCCAAACCAAGACTATTGAGATGGATCCTGTTATTACAAGAGTTTGACTTAGAAATCAAAGATAAGAAAGGAACCGAGAACGTTGTTGCAAATCACTTATCCCGAATAGAAGGCATCAAACATGAACCAGTACCGATAAATGACGATTTCCCGTACGAACGTCTGATAGCCAAATTAGAAAGTGGCGTGCCTAACTCAATCTCGGAAGATCCAGAATTCAAAAAAGCCGTAGAAGCCGTCTATGCCCAAGTCACATTACCTTGGTATGCTGGCATCGTTAATTACCTCGCTGCAGGCGTGCTTCCACCGGATCTCACTTATCAGCAAAAGAAGAAATTCTTCCACGATCTGAAACACTATTATTGGGACGAACCTCTACTCTTCAAGAGAGGGGCCGACAACATATACCGTCGCTGTGTCCCAGAGGAAGAAATAGAAAATATCATTTCCCAATGCCATTCAGCACCATATGGTGGTCATGCTAGTACATCCAAGACGTGCGCTAAGATTCTCCAAGCCAGCTTATTCTGGCCTAACCTTTGGAAAGACGTTCACATCGCTGTGCTAAAATGCGATAGATGCCAACGAACTGGAAACATCTCACGACGCGATGAAATGCCTCAGAAAGGAATCTTAGAGGTAGAAATCTTTGACGTATGGGGAATAGATTTCATGGGACCATTCCCACCTTCTTTTGGTAATAACTACATACTCGTCGCTGTAGACTATGTGTCTAAATGGATAGAAGCCATTGCTGCTCCAACAAATGACGCACGAGTAGTAATCAAACTCTTCAAAAACATAATCTTTCCTAGATTCGGTGTACCCAGACTCGTCATTAGTGACGGCGGATCTCACTTAATATCGCGAATATTCGATAAACTTCTTTCTAAATATGGAGTCCGACATCGAGTAGCTACACCCTATCATCCGCAAACTAGCGGACAAGTAGAGGTCTCGAACAGAGAAATAAAACAGATATTGGAAAAGACTGTCGCTACCTCAAGGAAAGATTGGTCATCAAAGCTACATGAAGCTTTATGGGCTTATAGGACCGCCTTTAAGACACCAATAGGTACTACACCCTACAAATTAGTTTATGGTAAATCTTGTCATCTCCCTGTAGAATTAGAGCATAAGGCCTTCTGGGCCATTAAGACACTCAATTTCAACTACACCGAGGCAGGAGAGAAACGAATCTTGAACTTACACGAATTTGAAGAACTTCGATTAGACGCTTATGAAAATGCCCGTATCTACAAAGAACGAACTAAAAAGTGGCATGATAAACGTTCAGTCAAGAAACAATTCAGTGTGGGAGACATCATATTGCTATTTAATTCAAGATTAAAACTCTTCCCAGGTAAACTAAAATCTAGGTGGTCTGGACCTTATGAAGTGACTAAAGTACTTCAGAGTGGAGCTGTTGAAATTACCGATAAGACGAATGCACCGTTTTTCGTAAACGGGCAACGTCTAAAACATTATAATAAGAACGAAAACAACCCTCAAGTCTGCAGTATAGCATTGCTTGAGCCTCCAGCTCAAACACCCGAATAGCTTGTCACCAAGCTATCGTCAGGCTTTAGACGTTAAAAACAACTCTTACTGGGAGGCAACCCAATTTTTCCCGCATTTTTCCTCGTTACTGTATTCTCATTTTTATTTTTATTCTATTTTGAAACTTTAACAAAAAATTCTAAACTAGAAATTGCTACTATTTTTCCTTTCTTTTATTTTCATATTTTTATTCTATTTTTCTCTTTTATCTTTTGTTTTTACCGCTTTTTGATTTTAAAAATCCTGACTTCAAACTTCTGTTTTAAACTTTTCAGGATTTTAAAAGTCTTCAAACCTTCCTCCTGTTTTTCTCCGAACTACCTGAGAGTATGGCCGCGTATGACTTCACAAAGGTTCATTTTCGAGGACTAGCTCAAAAGGCAAGATTTGAAGCATTGACTGAGAGAGAACTAGCCTTAACGCTGTATTATGATAAGTCTACCATGGAGAAACTAGGAATCACGGATAGCATCCAATACCTGTTCAATCAACTGGGTTGGGAGAACACTGCTTTGAAAACCCGTTTTGCTACCTATAAGGACCTCACCTACGAATTCCTTAGTTCCTTCAGATACCTACCCAACTATGGTTTTGGATCCAACACAGAGCTGATTACCTTTCGAATGTTTGGAATGGACCAAACCCATAGCCGGATGTCATTAGCTAACCTCCTAGGATTTCCTAGCGGACCGCATGTGTTCATCAGTGCAGAAGATGACGATATTCATTTTGAACTCGACCAATTCTGGGGTAGAATCACAGGCGACTATCACCCTGAACCAGACAGAATATATAATGTTGAGATTCATAACCCAGCTTTCAGATACTTCCATAAGATACTAGCTCACACCCTTTTCGGGAAAGAAGAAAATATTACTACAGTATCTAAAGAGGAGTTATTCATCATGTTCTGTGCTTCTCAGGGACGTACAGTAAATGCAGTGCCTTTCATGATGAGATCTTTCAGACGCCTCACTCAGGACCCACAATCACCTATTCTTATAGGAGGCCTCGTGACAATGATTGCCCACGAGCTTGGCCTTAGATTCCACCTTAATGCAAGCACCAGTTTTGGCACCATCCGACCCATGAATATCCAGTTTTGCTTTAACAGGCGCATTTTAGGAACTATGGGACCTGGACCTTATGAGTACCTCATCAATGAAAAACCTGTCCAGCTATTCACATTGCCTAATCATCAGATGACAAGTATCCACAACAAGGACAACTGGATTTATGAATTGGATGAGCCTATGTGACCTCCTTCACCTCAATCAACACCACAAAACTATATGTACGACAGTGACCACATCTCTGAGGCACACGACTATATGTACTATGAGGATGCTGTATCCGAAGCTGAAGTAGACCCTACGACTCCTCCGCATTACAACACCTATCCTGAGCCCATCCCTGAGGAGACCACTGACAAAATGGATACTGTTCTGCTCCGGTTGGACAACGTTGATGTAGCTCTGACTACTGTAAAAGACGACATCGCAGGCATACACAGCGAACTCGTAGTCTTCATGGACTTAGTCTGTGACCAACTCGACTACTACGCACGGAAGTTCGATGAGTTGAAGGCACGAAAAGACTAGATATTAGTTTTAGTTTAGTTTGGTTTAGTTTAGTTTAGTTTAATCATTTGGATTTTTGCATTGTTAATTTCTTTATGTATTACATTACAATCATTCTAATTACTTTTTATTTTTTATTTCAATTATAGTCTTTATCTATTTATTCTGTTTTTACGTTATTCTTTGTTTATTGGCCGATATAATACATTGCCATATCATTTGTAGGCCTAAAAATCATTGCAAGAACACCCTCAAAGCAAAATTCTGCATTCTGCAGATTTTGCTGGTGTGACGAACGTCACAGAGGCGTGACGAGCGTCACGCGAGTGACGACCATCACGAGCCCAAAACTGTTATCTGATATAACAGGGGTTGCATTTTCTCTCCCACTCATCTCCTTTCAACTTCCAATCATCAGAAACTCCCACCCCACTCCAACTTTTCGTTTTCCCCACATTGCACCATATATTCCAACTCCCATCTCAACTTCCTACTACACTTCTGTCACATTTTTTCCACTCCACAGAACCACCCCACTCCACAGAACCAACTCAATCCTCCAACAATGGCGAGAAACCACGAAACCCCAGACCTCAGCAACATTGTGTTCAGCGACGGTGACTCAGGAGAAAGACAGCGAGCCAACTACATCGCATTCCATCAAAGGTCGCTCCAGCCGACCCATTATCCACATATCCCATCGCTCACGGAGCTCGGACTCCTTGAAGGCGTCACTTGGTTGCTTCAAAGAGCCGGCATCTGGAACCTCTGCACCAATCCGCTACCGACATACGAACAACTCACCCTCGAGCGAGGACGTGACCGAGGCAGAGGTCGTGATTAGTTCCATTTTCCTTATTTGTTTACTATATTTTCAGTTTCTTTGTACTTTCATTTCCGTTGTATCTCCCTCTCGCATTCTTTCAAATCAGTGGGGATACTGATTGAGATAGTGTGGGAGCGGAGCATTTATTTCCCATTCCTGTGTACTTTTATTTTCGTAATTTCAATTCGAACATTTTCACATTTTAGCAAATAAAAGCTCTATTATATATCTTTTTCCCGTTACGCAAACATCCCCACTTTATTCGACGAATTTTTCGTTCGTTCCTCAAAAGCAAAAGCATCACGAGAATGCGCCCAAGTTCAAACTAAGTTTTGAAACTCCGAGGAGATGACCATTCTAACAAAACCTGTACCGTCCTGACACCTTAGATCTCCGGTTTATGCGAGTCGGTTTCACTACCTACGTGTATCAAAGTCTCAAGTGTCTATGCAAACTCAACCCCAAGTAGTTTATACTAGCAGTCAGCACCATCCTAAAACACTTCTAAGCGAGCGACCGATGCAAATTAGTGTATGATCTCCAAAAAGATGAAAAATCATGAAAAGAAAGCCATATAGCCAAAAATATAAAGACACTTTCCTTCTAAGTTAGGTGCTCCTCACCCGAGCATTTAGCCCAACGACACGAAAACTCATTGAAAAATCAATGATATAAGCTTATGATCAATGAAAAAGATCAAAAACAAAAATGAGATCATATTCACTAACAGGTCGACTTGCCATGGAAGTGTATGAACAACGGGCTTAATGTGATTGCGCTAGAACTAATAGGGTGAACTTGCCACGAGAACCTTGACACCAAGCTACAGTAGCGTGACTGGGACCGATTTGCATAAGAAGGAGACCTCCGAAGACTTATAGTCCAGTGTCGTCACCGTACTTGCTCTGTTCTTACTAAGAATCCCGGTTTTTCCCAACTTTGCGAACGAAGAAGCTGCCTCGTGCTTGCCGACTTTTTCCTGTTTTAATTGAGGACAAGCAAAGATTCAAGCTTAGGGGAGTTTGATAACATGAAATCGTATATATATATATATATATATATATATATATATATATATATATATATATATATATATATATATATTGATGCATAATTCAACTGATGTTTAACTGTTTTCGATCCGATTTCGGGTTATTTCCGTGTTATTTTTCTGATGTTTTGCAGGTATTTGATAATCACGTCTAAACAAAGCAATATGAAGAAAAGAAGCAATCACAGATGAAATATGGAAGAAAACCGGATGAAAAAAACATGAAAAACGCAAAATGCAGATTCTGCTGGTGTGACGACCGTCACAGCTCCATGACGACCGTCACAGCTCCATGACGACCGTCACACGGGTGACGACCGTCACACACCATGACGACCGTCATGCAGGCAAAAACGCCCCACTTCAAATGCACGTGAAAGAAGCAGTTCCAAGTCCCAAATAGTGGACCACTACTCCCTGATAATTCTGCCTCAAAGTCCACCTTCTTCAAGTTATAACCGTTAGAATTCTATTTCTATAAAAGGGGAAGGAGGGGAACTGAGAAAGAGAGCCGCATTCAGACAACGAAGTGCTGCCAATTTATCTTCAGAGCAACCTTTCCAGTTTTTCTTTATTCTTATTTGTTTCTCTTTTCTTTTTCTGCATTCCTTTGATTTTCTGTAATTCCTATTTCCGTTGTACGATCAATTGGCACAAAGACCAGAATCCTGCCAACATTTGTGGAGGATCTGCCCAAAGGTCAATTGGAATATTTACAGGTTTCTAATTTTAATCGTAATTTTAGTTTTCAGTATGATGCATGTTATTATTTACTGTTTTTATTTATGTTTTACCTTTCCCAAATCCATGTCTAGCTAAATTAAAGTAATCGATATGTAATAATAATTCGGAAGGGATTTGATAATAACCGGTTGAAAACTGTCTTTTTCAAAAGTTGTTTATGGTCTGAGTGTTTAAAATTAATTTACTGAATAAACTTCGTCGCGAAAGCGAGAACTTATTTAAAAGTAGTTTTGCCCCGAAAGTGGGAAATTAATTAAGGTAAGAACCAACAAGCGAAAGCTGCGGCAAGACCAGATAGTAAACACTAGTCATTCATTTTAATAACAGCGAAAGCACTTTAAAATGAATTAGAACTTAGAGATTTCCAAAAAATAATTTTAACCCCGAATGGGACACGAAAGCCTACGTTTGGCCCTTAGAATTATGATTAGCGTCAATAACCATCGTGAGGCGAGAGTCTTCAGATCACCATTTTCTGCTTAAATAAATTCTGAAAAATATTTCGTATACCGGTAACTTGTCAAATCCCCGAAGAACAAAATTACTGCATATCGATTCACCTAATTATAATTTAAGTAGCATTCTTAGTTCCCTTTAGTGACAATCTTATTCCCTTAAACATCATCTACCTAGCTAAACATAGTAACTTCCGAGAACACTAGTTTGATTACGAGTCCCTGTGGTATTGATATCTATTATTACTACGCGATAGACTGTGCACTTGCAGTTAGGTTGTATTAGACATAGAAATTCGCGATCAGGTATTCAAACCACAAATTGTCGAGGGAACGATATCAATCGCGGAAATAAACTGCACGACCTTCGCAGATAAAACTTTCCTGGAGATAACGACTCCGATGGGGAAAACTAGCATCAGCTATTCAGGACTCTACTGGGGAAAACCAATCATGCCTTCAACGGCTTTCCGAGACTCGGCTCTCTTGGGGGAACTGCCAGCTCGGCTGGGGAAGAAGGAATCATCCTGCTTACTAGGGAGAGTACGACTCTGTGGGGAATTTCAATTCCGCTGGAGACTTTAGTCTGAAATATCGAGTGCTGCACACTTCAGTATGGGACTCAGCCGGGGAGACGACGATCCTTCAGGATACATCTAACTGGGGGGAGAATCTTCTCTGCTTGGGGAAACATATCAATGTTTTCGATCTCGTGTTCAGACTCCATGGGGAGGTGCTGCTGAACTTGCTGGAGAAGAAGGAATCATCCTGCTTGGGGAACGCCTATGGCGTACTGCCTGGAATATGCTATACCTGTAACGACACAAACAAACAGACAAGATACCCTTCTCAAAGGGACCTATCAAGGTTATCATCTTGTGACAATGTTCAAGTAATTCATTGTTTCAACAATCAGTGGCCTAGGCCAGTAAGTTTATGTATGCACATTTTATCAAAAACATCGGCGTTCTTTTTCGCAAACAAAACAGATAAATGCTAAACAAACAAACAGAATTGCTGAATAGTATACATTTCATTGATAACGAACCCCTGAATGGGCAAAAATGTTTTACAACAGATGCAAGCTCCTGGAATGAGGAAGCTGCGCAAATATAAAAACATAAATATACATCAGTATATACACAAATGTCGGCAATGAGGCGTAGGTGAACACCATGAGTTGATCCCTCTATGACCAACTCGACTTCGATAATTCTCCGACGCTTCAGCTTCAGAAGAGATTGATTCAGATAAACGGCCCTCAGGTCTTCCAAACCACTAATCAATGAGAGTCCACACGCGGAACGCAGTCATTTGCTTTTTCAAATCCCTAACTTTTGCCTGAATCGCCCTTTGCGGGTTTTCGATTCACCGGGATACCCTTTTTTGCCAAAGTCGCCCTTCTAGGTTTTCGACTTTGCGGGTGTACATTCTTTTCTTTATATCCCTAATTTTTGCCCGAACCTTTTTCCTTTTTTATGGTTCGCCGGGATGCCCCATTTTTGCCTGGATATTCTTTTTCTTTCCAGCGGGTCGTTTTTAAGCAAAGTATTTTGTAACTGCGTCCGCGTTCACCGGGGATGCAAAATCTTCACCATCCATCGTGGATAACAACAAGGCTCCTCCCGAGAAGACCTTGCTGACGATGTACGGACCTTCGTAATTAGAAGTCCACTTGCCCCGGTGATCGGAGTGTGGAGGAAGAATCTTCTTCAGGACGAGATCACCCGTCTGAAAGCTTCTAGGACGCACCTTCTTATCATAAGCTTTCTTCATTCGGCTTTGGTACAGACGACCATATGCAATCGATGCTAACCTCTTCTCGTCCATCAGGCTGAGTTGGTTTAGTAGATTCTTAATCCATTCCGCCTCATCGAGTTTCACGTCGACCAAAACTCACAAAGAAGGAATCTCAACTTCCAACGGTAGGACAACTTCCATACCGTACACCAGTGAGAAAGGAGTTGCCCCGGTTGATGTACGTACCGTTGTACGATAATCGTGCAGTGCGAATGGCAGCATCTCGTGCCAATCCTTATAGGTCACAACCATCTTCTGTACAATCTTCTTAATGTTCTTATTGGCCGCTTCAACGGCGCCATTCATCTTCGGCCGGTAAGGAGATGAGTTGTGGAGCTCAATCTTGAAACTCTGGCACAACTCCTTCATCATCTTGTTATTCAGATTCGAACCATTATCAGTAATGATCCATTCGAGAACTCCATATTGACAGATGATGTCCCTCTTTATGAATCTAGCCACCACCTGCTTGGTCACATTAGCATATGAGGCTGCCTCCACCCACTTGGTGAAGTAGTCGATAGCTACTAGAATGAAGCGATGACCGTTAGATGCAGTGGGCTCGATCTTGCCTATCATGTCGATGCCCCACATGGAGAACGACCACGGGGAGGACATGACATTTAACGGGTACGGCGGCACATGAATCTTATCAGCATAAATCTGGCATTTATGACATCTCTTCGTGAATTTGAAGCAATCCGACTCCATCGTCAGCCAGTAATATCCTGCTCTCAGGATCTTTCTTGTCATAGCATGCCCGCCGGCGTGCGTACCAAATGTGTCTTCATGGACTTCTTCCATGTGCATACTCGCCTCTTTCTCATCTACACATCTGAGTAGCACACGATCGTGGTTTCTTTTATACAAAACTCCATCAGGATTGAGATAAAAATTTCTAGACAGCCTCCTCAGAGTCTTCTTATCCTGGGTTGACGCTCCCGCAGGATATTCCTTAGTCATAAGGAAAGTCTGGATATCATGGAACCATGGCTTGCCATCGGCGGCTTCCTCGATTGCAAAGACGAATGCAGGTCTATCAAGACGAGAAAGGACAATCCTTGGAGCTTCATTCCAAAAATTGACTTTATACATCGAAGCCAACGTGGCGAGGGCATCAGCCATCTGATTTTCAGCTCTGGGCACATGATGGAGCTCCACTCGATCAAAGAACGGAAGCAGCCTTCTAGAATAATTCATGTACGGCACCAAGTTTGATTGACGAGTCTCCCACTCCCCTTTAATCTGGTTGATCACAAGTGCCAAGTCACCATATACATCTAGGTTCTTGATTCTCAAATCAATTGCTTCTTCTAGACCCATGATGCATGCTTCGTACTCCGCTTCGTTATTGGTGACCGGAAACGTCAGTCTCGCAGTGAATGGGATGTGGGATCCGTGGGGAGTCGCGATGATCGCCCCAATGCCACTTCCATAAGAGTTAACCGCCCCGTCAAATATCAATTTCCATTGGGATTTCCTATCTGGACCCTCGTCGGGCAACGATTCATCGCAATCTTTCGCTTTGGGAAACATGATATCCTCATCAGGGAATTCAAATTTCATCGGCTGGTAATCCTCGATCGGCTGTTCGGCAAGGTATTCAGGCAATGCGCTACCCTTAATGGCCTTCTGGGAAACATACTGAATGTCATATTCCGTCAACACCATTTGCCATCTGGAAATCCTGCCCGAAAGCGCCTGCTTCTCGAAGACGTACTTGATCGGATCCATCTTTGAAATTAGCATGGTTGTGTGATTGAGCATGTACTGTCGTAAACGTTTGGCAGCCCAAGCTAGTGCACAACACGTTTTCTCCAGCATCGAGTAACGAGATTCACAATCTGTGAACTTTTTACTTAAATAATAGATGGCATGCTCCTTTCTGCCCGTCTCGTCGTGCTGACAGAGAACACACCCCATACTATTCTCAAGAACAGTCAAGTACATGATTAAAGGCCTTCCTGCCACTGGGGGTATCAAGATTGGAGGTTCCTGTAGATACTGTTTTATCTTATCAAATGCCTTCTGGAAATCCTCGTTCCAGATAATCGCCTGGTCTTTCTTTAGCAGTTTGAACATCGGTTCACACGTGGCCGTGAGCTGAGAAATAAACCTTGCAATGTAGTTTGTTCTGCCCAGGAAACCACGAACTTATTTTTCTGTTTTTGGCGCTGTCATTTCTTGTATTGCTTTTATCTTCGCAGGATCAACCTCAATGCCTCTTTCACTCACGATAAACCCCAGTAGCTTTCCCGACCGTACTCCGAAAGTACACTTGTTAGGATTCAGCCTCAACCTGAACTTCCTAAGCCTCTCAAAAAGCTTCAGCAAATTGACCAGATGTCCTTCCTTCGTTTGGGACTTCGCAATCATGTCATCAACATAGACTTCAATCTCATGATGAATCATATCATGAAACAAAGTAACCATTGCTCGTTGGTAAGTGGCCCCTGCATTCTTCAGATCGAAAGGCATTACCTTGTAGCAAAACGTTCCCCAGGGTGTAATAAAGTAGTTTTCTCCATGTCCTCCGGCGCCATCTTGATTTGATTATAGCCGGAGAAGCCATCCATGAACGAAAATACGGAGAACTGAGCTGTATTTTCGACCAACACATCAATATGGGGAAGCGGGAAATCATCTTTAGGGCTCGCCCTATTCAAATCCCAATAATCGACGCACATTCGCACCTTACCGTCTTTCTTCGGTACATGCACTATGTTGGCGACCCACGGAGGGTAAGTGGTGACCGCTAAGAAGCCAGCATCAAGCTGCTTTTTCACTTCTTCTTTGATCTTGACGGCCATATCTGGTCGTGTCCTCCTAAGCTTCTGCTTAACGGGAGGACAATCTTCTCGCAGCGGCAAGTGGTGGACCACAATGTCAATAACAAGTCCGGGCATATCTTCGTATGACCAAGCAAAGATGTCACTATACTCTCTCAGAATCTCGACTAATATTTGCTTGATATCACTCTGCAATGCAGGCCCTATCCTGACGTTCCTGACGAGTTCTTCAGAACCCAGATTCACAATCTCAATCTCTTCCTCGTGAGGCAGAATAACTTTCTCTTCTTGTTTCAACAAGCGGGCCAACTCTTCGGGAAGGTCTTCGTCTTCATCAATCTCTTCTTCGGCTTGATAGATCGGGCAATCGAAGTCAAAGTGAGTCGTAGAAGGTCCAGAGTCGATGTCATCTGCTATGTGGATCCTGCAATAACAAGGGTTAAGCTTAAAACAAGGATATGCAGGTTAGCACAAACCCTATTGCCATTTTATTGTTTTTCAAAACAAACATAAAACAGGAATAACAGAGATCACAACATTTGAATACGAAGAAAAAACGCCTTTTGATTTATTGGTAAAATGCATGTACATAATCAAACAAGGCCCTGACAATAAAACCGCTATGCCCCTGGTAGGACATAGGGTTGTACAACAATTGGAGAACGTAAATCATTACTCTTTGCCTGTCACTTGGATGGTATCCCTGATGGACCAGTTGTTGAGGCTCTCGCCTGGTTTGCTTGGCTGGATCCAAGAGTCCAGATCGCAGTCGCTGTCTTTGCCGTCTTTAGACACCGCGTTGACACTTTCGAATATCACCCCGCCACTGGTAAACTGGATCGGCCCTTTACCGCGCGACGCACTGTGAGAAGACGAGGCTTCAGCCGCCGGAGAGTATCCTAACCCAAATTTGTCCTGTTTGTTAGGTATTTCCAGAATCTTCCCCCAGCCTGGGGTAGATCCGGCCTGAACAACAGCCCAGGCTTCCTTGAAGGAAGAGAGAGTCATCTCTGGTTTTTCAGTGATTACAGGAGCTACGTTCTTGACTTTAACAGCTTCGAACGCCTGACACAGGGTCTCGTGGATTTCCCCATCCATCTCAACATATTTGAAGGACGACAAATGGCTCACCATTATATCCTCCTCGCCACATACAGTCACGGCGCTACCTCCAACAGCATACTTGAGCTTCTGGTGCAACGTGGAGGCCACGGCGCCAGCAGAGTGGATCCATGGCCGGCCTAGGAGACAGCTGTAGGTAGGCATGATATCCATAATGTAGAAGACTACGTCGAAAGTTTCCGGCCCCACTTGGATTGGTAGCGTCACCTCCCCGAAAACATGACGTTTGGTTCCATCGAACGCTTTCACAACCAGATCACTGGGTGTGCAAATCAATCCTCGAGTATCTAACTTCATCAACGCTTTCTTCGGAAGAACATTGAGTGACGACCCCGTGTCCACCAACACGTGAGACATAATCTTTCCCCTACACTCTATCGAGATATGCAGGACACTGTTGTGGCTTCTTCCCTTCGGCGTCAGCTCCAGGTCAGTGAACCCTAACCCGTTTCCAGCATTCACGTGGGCTACGACCCCTTCCAACTGGTTGACCGATATTTCCTGCGGTACATACGTGGAATTCAAAACCTTTAGCAGCGCGTTGTGATGTGCCTCAGAACACAGTAACAAATTCAGGATGGAAATTTTCGAGGGTGTTTGCTGGAGGTGATCCACGATCTTGTAGTCACTCTTCTTAATCAACCTCATAAACTCTTCAGCGTCCTTAACAAGTAAGTCCTTCTCTACCCCACGAGGGGTTTCCTCAACGACTTTACTTTTTCCCTTATCGGTTACATCAGCTTTGTCCGTTTTGTCCGCCACAATCTCAGGTGGAGCAAATACTCTTCCGCTGCGAGTGATTCCGCCAATGCCCACTAGGTTATCCACAGATCGCCCCGAGGGTTCTAGTTCCAACTTTTGTCCGTTGCAGTAGGCGTCTGCCCCATAATGCCACGGGACAACATTGGTGCTTTCAAAAGGTATCGACCCAGCCTTGGTGATGGTAATCGTGGGCGGTCTGCGTGCAGAAATAATGATCGTCCGACGAGGGATGGTGATGGTGGCAACCTCATCATCTTGCTTCAGCATTACCTCTCCAGATCCATATTCGGCCCTTTGGCTAAACTGCAAGATTCCTTCGGTCATCAGACTCTGGATCCCCTCTATCAACTGTTCACATCCATCAGGACTAGTCGCACAGCCCAAACATAGTTCTCCACAGCCTGGAAAGAAGCCTCTCTTCATCAACTTGGCTTTGACGAAGCTGAGCGGTGTCTTCAGATCTCTGACGTCAGTCAACAAATCCAAATTCTCGTCTTCAATAATGGAATTTACTCCACCTCCCCTATGATTCGGCATAGGGTTCTTCGTGACGTTCGGCACATTATCTGAGAAGTTGATGATCTTAGCATCCACCATGTCTTGCACCTTGTGCTTGAAGGATTTTCAGTTTTCTATCGTATGGCTTGGTGCCCCCGAGTGAAACTCACATGTTGCATTCGCATCATAACCTGGCGGAGGTGCCCCGGTCAGGGGAGCCAAGGTTCTCTTCTGGATTAGCTGTAACTGAAGCAGAGTCTGTAACAGCTGAGCATAAGACATGGGCGGCGTCTCGAGGTGACAGCTTGACAGAGGTGCCCTATTCTGATACTTTCTGTACCCTTGCTGATTCGGCTGTTGCTGCTGCGGCTGCTGATGTGGCTGGGGTTGTTGGACAGCGGGTATGGTTATGATGGCCACCTGCTGGTGGGGGCCTTTACTTTTCCTTCGAGCGTTGGACACGGTGCTCATCTCTCCTTCCCGCCTTTTGCCACCATATGGTTTCTTTCCTCCTCCAGCTGAGGATAGATCACCTTGAATTTTCCCCAGTTTGATCCCATTTTCAACGTGCTCACCCGTGATGATGAGATCTGAGAAGCTTCCAGACATACTGCTGACTAATTTCTCGTAATAAACCCCTGGGAGGGTGGCTACAAACATTTCAACAAGCTCCCGTTCAACCATCGGTGGCTGAACTCTAGCTGCCAACTCACGCCACCGCTGGGCGTACTCTTTGAACCCTTCGTTGTTCCTCTGTGACAAATTCTGCAGTTGGACTCGATTCGGAGCCAAGTCACTGTTATATTGGTAATGGTGCACAAAGGCTTCAATAAGTTCCTTCCACGTGCGCACACTGGTAGGTTCCAGACTCATGTACCATTCCAAGGATGGCCCGGACAAGCTATCCTGAAAGAAGTGCATCAGCAGCTTCTCGTCTTCAGAGTGAGCGGACATTTTCCGGTAGTATGATCTCAGGTGGACGCGACGGCAAGTGGTGCCCTTGTACTTTTCAAAGTCGGGTACCTTGAATTTGGGAGGCACCTTGAAATCAACAATCAGTCCCAATTTGGACATGTCAACACCCATAGTGTTCAGGTTCTCGAAATTCCTCATCTTGTCCTCGAGTGCCTTAAACCTCAGACGTGCTTCAGCAGTTAGCTCTCCTTCAGCACCCTTCTGGGAGAACAAATCTTCTTGACGGTCTTCTAACCATGGCTGAGGCCCATACAGATTTCCAACACCTGCGTTGCTGTTGCCTAGCCCAACATTGACATTAGCTTCAAAATTTCCATTATCAACGCCATTCGTATTACCATTGAGCCCCATGTTAGCGATCACATTGTCGTTACCACTGCCATTCCCCCCGGTCACGGGGATGCCATTCTGAGGAGTTTCAACAGGTGGAGGGGTTGGAACAGTCCCACCATGGAGTACACCATTGCTGTCAACCCTTGAGATCAGAGGCTGGACCAAGGTTCTGAGCTGGTCTTGGCTGTTGGCAACCACTTGCATGAGTTCCATGAAGCGGTCCATCCTCTCTCGGAGTTCTTGAACGTCAGTCTGCACTTGCTCCATTGCTCTAGCCTAATTTGCTCTGGTCGGATAGCGGTGGACTGGCCTTCGATCAATCCTGGAACAACCTGCATACACAAAGGGTTAGAAAAACGACAACGTGCTCGTTATGAAATGCTTCATGCAAATGCAAACGTGTGTCTGTGCGTTAGGGAGATTTCCCCCGATCCTAGTGCCTGAGTACCAGTGCTGATAATAAGAGGTCCGAGTCTAGTCATGGAAATAACATCTCATATATATAAGAAAGCCCATCAAGGCGGTACACAACGTCACTGAGTACAAGCAGAATCAATAGCATAACCTCAACCAACAAGCCTGATGATGGTCAACATACAACAATGATCAAAACAAAAGGATTACAAATATAGTCAAGTACGGCCACGGGCGCTGAATTCTTCTAACAGATTCCTCATTTCTGGATGATTAGGCCGAGTAAGCAACCCTTCGACGAGTAACTCCCTTTGCCTCATAGTGTATTGAAGACCTTCAACTGAGTCTTCCCATGCTCCTTCGCCGAAACAATCTTCTAACTTCCGCTTCTTGGATTCAAACATCAGTTTGCGCTCCTTCAGGTTAGCAAGAGCCTTGTTGAGCAGGCCTTCAGCGGCATATCTGCGAGCGGTTTCTTCATCAAACCTCTTCTCACTAGCCTTTACCTGGGCTTTCAACTTGGAGATCTGCTGTTTCAGTTTATCCTCCTGTTCCTTGCCGTTGGCTAAGGTGGCCTTCCAATGCTGATTAAACTTGGATATTCTCCGGTACGCTTCATCCAAGTGCTGCTTCTTAGTGGCCAGTATGTCATTGACAGCTTTGAAATCCCGACCCAAATGCTCACGCTCAGCCATCTGCTTAGTCAAATCCGTCCCTAACTGGTTCACCAGCTCTGTTTGCCTCTTGAAGGAATGGACGGCTTTGCTTCTCTCGCTTCTGAGTTGAGCCAATTCTTTCTCCAGTTCTTCATTTGCCTTTCTCAGCTCATCTCTTTCAGCTAACACCTGATTATGCTGCTGAATAGGCACGATGATAGGCTCTTCAATCACTGGAGGGCTTTCTGGCTGGGCAGGTGGAAACGACATCCCTATAATATCTGCTTTGGCTCTGATCCAAGTCACATATGGAGCGGGCTTGGCTATTACTTTTCCCCAGCAACGACTTTCCCCGCTTACAGATACCATTCCAAGCGTGCTGAAGCTTAGATAACATATCCCCCTCTAGAAGACCAGTGAGGTACAGAGATTCCTGCACCTCTTCATCCTTCGGCGGGGCTCTCAAAGCATAAGCAAACTGTCAGACCAATAGAGATGGATTATAATTGATACATCCCTTCCTGCCTATCAAAGGAACGTTCGGAAACCCACTGCAGCTGAAGATAATCTCAGTACCCAACCTATCTCTATCAAACCAGGAAATATCCTCCGCTGACAGACTCATCAAGCGCTCAGACCACTCAGCTGTGGCTGCAGACGAAGCAAAGGGGCCCTTCTTGGGTAGGTGACTATCAAGCCATCTATAGAGCAGGGGCACACAACACGAGACATTTTCACCCCTTCTGTTCTCGTTTTTGTAGTGGATGGAATGATAGACATCTCCTATCAAGGTAGGGACTGGGTTCCCTGATGCAAAGATGTGAAAGACGTCGAAGTCTACAAAGTCAGGCATATTGGGGAACAGAATGATGCCATATATGCACAGAGCAAGAATGGCATTGAACACGATCCAACATCCGTCTTTGGCACACTGCTGGGCCTTTCCCACTAAGAACTGCAAGGAGAAACCGGGAACCCTATTCCAACTAGACAAGACCAACTCGGAGGCATCCAGATGAAGTGAAGGAGCTAGACTAGCCAGATTGGGCTCAACATCCATATGAACAAAAGGCATATGACTCTTGATAGGCACACCTAACAAATCAGCATACTCCTCTAGTGTAGGTGCGAGAACAAAGTCTTGGAAGGTAAAGCATCTCAAAGGAGGGTCGTAGAACTGCAGCAAGGCGTGCAACCCATTCAACTCAAACACAGAAGGTTTACGAACCAAGCCGAGCAGTTTCCCATAAGACTTTCTGAATTCACCTCTCACATAATCATCTGCCAAAGCAATCAAACCAGTCAGCTGAACGACATCAGGAGTGGGGAGCTTGTAGGCCACAGTCTTCCTCAGAGAACCCATACTAGCACAATAGAAGGCAAGAAAACCTGAACCGGGGGAAACGGTACCTGCAACACAGACACACGTTAATGATATGCAAATGAGTATGCAAAATAATGCAACATGCAATCATGCAGCAGGAGATCACGACGACTGTGCTGTTGAAGAGATGAAGGTTCTGTATCAACAAAACCACAATACTGCTCTGTCAAGAACAATCATATCTCTGATGAGAAGAAAACCATGGTATCGGACCATAAATCTGCTCTGTCAAGAACACACATATCTGAAGACAAGGACCTCTGATACAGGACCACAAATCTGCTCTGTCAAGAACAAATACATCTCTGAAGATAAGGACCTCTGATGCAAGACCATAACTCTGCTCTGTCAAGAACACATATACATCTGATGATGAGAACCTCTGATACCAACAGAACTGATTCACTATCAAGAAAACCAGGTAGTCTGAAGGTTAAGGTTTCCTGCAACAAACCCGACCCTGCTCACAGGTATGGACCTAAACTGACACAAGTTCGGCATCCTATGCGGTCATCAGCGTCACAGACATTCAAGAGGGGTGATACGATACCTAGAAGGTGTGGCATCACCGTCTCCTGAAGCGGCCTCACTCAGCTGAATTCCAAATGATCGGTCCCCAGAGTCGACAATCCTCCAAACCAACAACCCCTCAGGCCCAAAGGGCCGGAAAAGAAGTCAACCGGGAGAACCTCATCTGAGCGTGGATTTCATGAGACACTAGTGCCTGCAAAGCAAGCACGCGCCCACTAATTTCCACAACTAATGCTAGGTACACTCAAGCCTGGGTCTGGCTTCTCACTCATCAGAATGCCCCTCCCACAACAGGACAGATATTCATATCATACTGAAAATAAAGTGCGGGAAATAAAATGCGATAAATAAACACAACCCAACAAGTAATCATACAAGCGTTAGGATTGACTCTCGCAGGGGACGTTGGATCCCCAAACTGACTCCCATAAGGGACGTTGGATCCCTAGGAAACTATCAGGTTCCCAGCAGAGTCGCCAGCTGTCGCTACCGCGAAAATAAGGTGCCGGCAAAACAGAAGAGTCGCCACCTTTCGTTATTTATCCCTCAGAACGGGAAAGGAAACGATCGGAAAAACCTGGCGAAAAGGTATAAGACAAGGTCATCGCAACCATTGTCTGGGTTCAGGAGTCGGTTATGCAAGGGGAAGGTATTAGCACCCCTCACGTCCATCGTACTCGATGGGATCCATGCTTGATGTGTTTATCTGACGGGTTTGTTTACTATCTACCTATCAAGGCTGGTCTGAAAAGAAAAGAAAATGACTCGGCAAAGCATCGTGCTTTATGCCTACGTATTCTCATCAGAGAATGAGAAATCAGAGTCAACGTAGTTCGACTAACTACGGGTTACGGGGAAGGTGGCTCGCTAATACGTCAGTATTGTGCCTACGTACTCTCAACAGGTATGAGAGATCAGAGCTTACGTAGTTCGGGATAATACGGATTACGGGAGTTCAGATTCATCTGTTTTATCGAGTAGGGTTAACAAACTGTTCCAGCAGTTGGATGTACGCAGCTCGACCCTTGGAGACTTAGGCGTTACCGTTTGCGGTAGAACTGGGAGTTAACGACACTCTTTTCTTCAGAAAAGCTTCCTTTGACTTACGGGCCCACGGGGCAAAAAAAGGTTTGAAGTTTGTTTTTTGTATTTTACGGAAGAACTGTTTTTTATGGATGTTTGCAACCAATATCGCACTAGAGACTATGACCTGAGAGTGAATGCGTCGTATGTCACCCAAAGGGTGCCATACTAAACATCCAAGCTGTCGAAAAGAAACTCTCCGACAACCCTTTCTCAGATAGCTTAAGGCTCGTAACGTACGACGTCAGTTAACCTTTGTTACTGTATTTTACTTTGTTTTGAGATGAGAAGAGAACGGGCTCAACTATGGGGAGACTATCAAGTCCTAATGTTGTCATGCCATGGATTCATCCTATGGTTAAGGTTTGAAACAGGGAACTCCTATAAGTTATCATGCATAGGTTTCAACCTAAAGTTCTATCATCACTTCCTTATCAAAGGAAGTGAGATTCCTAGGGGATCATGTCAACAGAAACAGATAAAGCATCAGCTTAAACAGTAAACAGTAAACGACTGTAAAATGCATGCAATGCAAGTGAGGGAGGAAATGTGTGTGGGGCATCAGCCTCCACAAGCTCATCTCAACCTCAAGCCAGATATGAATAACTGTAATCATACAGAGGAAATAACATGCTATCAAGCAAAACACAAACCACATAGGCAAGGGAGCAGGGCTCTACCGAATACCCGCAAGCAAAGCCATACAGTAAAAAATACAAGCAGCGGGAGCAACCCAACCTCTAGTGCAATCATGCTCCTAGCTTAAATCAATCTAAATATGAACTTATTCTAATGCATCAAGCAAATCAAACAAGTCACATCAATACAGTTGCACAGAAAGCAAACAGACAGGAAAGAAAACAGATCAACAGCTTCCACAGCTTCACAGCAAAGCTCCTCTGACATCAGTTCAGTCCTCAGTCTTCAACTACTCTTCAAGGCTACCAACTTCAACAACAAGTGTCAACTTGCTTCTTCAAGCTTCCCACACATCAGCATAAGTATCAACTTATTCTCCAACTTCAAGCTTCAGCTCTTCAGTAAACTCCACCTTCAGGCCTCAATCCTAATATCAAGTATCAACTTGTTCCTTCAGGGACTCAGTGCATTAAACTCACAAGTATCAACTTGCTTTCCAACCTCAAGCTTCAGCTTCTTCACTCAATCTCCAATGGATTCCTCTCACAAGTATCAACTTTTTCTTCATCTTCTTCAAGCTTCAGCTCTTCCCTCAATCTCAGCTTGATCTTCTTCCCCACAAGTATCAACTTGCTCCTCTTGATCCTCAAGCTTCAGCTCTTTCTTCTTCACAAGTATCAACTTGCTCTTCCTGATCTTCAAGCTTCAGCTCTTAAGGTAGTCTTCAAATATAGAGAAGTATCAACTTCTAGCCTTCAATTTTCTTCAAGCAAGGAACTCCATCCTCTAGCAAGGGAGAAAGATTCATCTAACAAGAGCAAAGTTTGGATGATTGACAGCAGAGTGAAGACCAAAGGTCACCACTAAGCATCCCATCATCAGGGAAAGGGACCCTCAAAGGTTCTACCAACTTGTAAAGAGCCACACATCCTACCAAAGGAGGGATGAGGCCTTTACAAGGGGACCTTACATCATAGGGAAGGATGGAAGTTATCAACATCTTCCATGTTTTATGAAGGAAGAGAATTTATCTAGAAGCTCTGCCTACAAACCCTAATCTTAACACCTAATCAACACTACACCAAAAGAAGGGAAGATCTTCACATCCAAGCTTCTTCAAGCAAACCATTGCATCTTCAACTTTCCTTCATCTTCAACCAAGGGTAAGGGAACCTAAGGGGTTAATCTAGTCAAATTAGTGCATTAGAATCATCTAAAGTTAGCACCTAAACTAAAATTAAACTAAAATAGTAAACCACATTATAAATTCCTACAAAAATTCCTAAGGGACCCTAATTCAATCATGAGTCTACCATATAAAATTCAGAGGTTGAATCATCCACCAAGTTCTAGAAATAAAACCTAAATCATAAGGTACTAACCATAAACCCTAAAAATGGAGCTCCTAAAGTTTCAACTTAAAACTACCACCTACATTCACCACAAAAATGTGAGGAAAATCTAAGGGGAACATGCATATCTATGCTAGCTATACACAAAAAATCAAGGCAAGAATCATCACCAAATGCTCAAACCAAATTCATCAAAACAAGGTATCAACCATGGTTACTTTAATATCAATTAAAATTCAACAAATGCAAATAAAATAAAAAATGCATGAAATATTAATATTTTTTATCTAAAAAGAACTAGATTCAATCATGAATCAATGGAAAAAATAATGGAATTAATTGAGTTAGTCTTCAATTTTTTATGAATTATTTACTAAGTCACATGAAAATGATGAAAATAAAGAAAATAAAGAAAATTAATAAACCCAGCGTGGCAAATAGCAAATGAAACCAGTTCAATTCTGGATTGGGCCAAGGGGGGGGGGGTGTTGATATCAACCAATGCTAAGGCCCAGACGCTTGGATCCATTGCTCAATTCAGTTCACAAATTAATCAAAAAGAAAAAAGAGTACATACAAAGACTCGAACCCACGCACCCTTGATATACGTAGCGAGGAAGCAAAGCCTGGGATTTTCACTTATCAAAACGTGGCGTTTAAGGGGAGGGGTATGTGGCGCAACGAGGAGCCTTGGATCCAGGTCTGAGTCAAAGTCTTCTTCATGAATGAATGCTCCAGATTATGTCTTCCCCAATTCAAATTTCTGAAACCTTCCAACCTGCGCGGGCGAAGGTCACCGCCGGTGGCTTTTCCGGTCACCATCAAGCAACCCTAACTCCCTCTACAGACCACCATTGGCCACGATTTCTACATGAATCTTGTCCCAAATTTCACCAGGAATCCAACTATACTAACCAATCGTGCTAAAAACGCCAGGATCAAAAACTATCCATCTCAACCGAAAATGGCATCATCCCTAAATTGTCACTAATCTTCAAATTAATGATCCAGAAAGCTTCTAGCAATGATCTACAATGATTCTATCCTATCAAAACCTAGCCAAACTACATGGATTATGCTACACGATGAGAATTACATACCTGCAAAACTTGAATGCACAGAGCACTGAAACCTTCAAATCAACCTCCAAGAATCTCCAGATACCTTCACTAACACCAAAGGAAGCTTCTGTATGCAACAAATTGGATTGAAAATCTCTGAATCCTTGAATTTGATTTTGACTTGCAAGCTATGAACTCAAGGTGCTCTCACACGATTTTGCTATGATCTTGACTTGAATTCTATCTGGAATCACTCACACACTCAAGAGGAAGATGTTGAAAGCAAGAATTTGGACGGAAATGGATCAAAACCGTGTAACTGAATTTGATTTGCAAGAAGAAAATTCAATTTTCAATCTCTCTATTTTCTCTCAATTTCCACCAACCTTGGCCTTGATCCAGTTCTAAAGCTTATATAGAACCAGTAGGAATGATCTAGAAGTTCCTAGAACCATCTATATGAGATATCCAATATCTCTTGCTCTTGAATTTCTCATCTCATGCTCATCCATGACAGCCCTGCTTACAGCTTGTTTATCACCTTGATTATGATTCAATTTCTCCTCAAATGAGATTCTGAATGCATTTGGATGGATTGGTACCTTGGTTTTGATCTTGTGCATAGTTTGGTTTATGTAACTTACATCATAAGCAACCAAATTAAAATCTTTGAATTGGGCCTCAAATGAAAAAACCAACATTGCCATTGTCTTTAAAATGTATTTTCCAATCAAAATGACCTATAAGTTTGTCCCATTTGGTCTCCAAATGAATTATTTGAATTTTTGACCATTAAATCCTTTTAATTCTTCTTTTTTCAAAGTTTCTTGAACCAAGTCTCTCCTTGAGACATTTCAATGCCTCCTTAATGCATGTTCAAGGTTAAAACCCCATTTTGAGCAACTTTCTAGTTGAACAAAACTTCATTTGAAGCCTCTAAGTTGGTGAAAATGACCTATAATCATAAATGACCCATAATCACAACTTCCCAAAATACCCTTGACTTGTCAAAGCCACAACTTGAGTTCTACAAATCCTATCAAGGACTTATAGTACTCTATGGAAATCTAAGAGAATAAGGAACAACTTTCATGTTGACCAAAAGTTCATAGGAATCATCCTTCTTGGGAAAAAGTTTCATGCAAGTTGGGTAACTTTCAAGCTCCAAATTCACATGCCTCAGATGACTTGTAACTTGTCAAAGCCATAACTTGAGTTCTACAAATCCTATCAAGGACTTCTAGTACTCAAATTAAAGCTAAGACCATGTTCTACAACAATCATGTTGGGGGCAAGATGAGATGACAATCACATCGTGAGCTAAATTTCCTTGAAGATAGGGGTCAAACTAGGGGATTTTACACTGTCAAGCCTTAGAAACCCTAGCTTGAAACTTCTCAAACTCTTCAATCATGATGAGTTAACCTTGGGATCATCATTATAACATCTCAATGTATCAATCCATGATCACATGGCTCTTGAATTAGGTCTCAACCTTCTTCAAACCCTCAGTTGACTTAGGGTTGACCCAGTCAAACCCTAGCTGCACCAATCATGGCTGAGGCTTCTTAATCTTGCACAATGACCTGTCTAGGCCTCAAAGTGATCTTCAACACTTATCATGAGCTCTCTCAAGACCTCAAGTCCATCCTCATGGCCTCAGAATCATCTGATGACTTCCCACAACTTTCAAGTTAGGAGACACACATACTTGGTTTCAATCACTCTCTCTGAGGATCTTTTAACTTCTCTGACAAGGATATCAACCCTTGAACACTTGACTAACCTTCTTAGCTAGCTTCATAGTCTTGTGTAGCCCTTGATTGGTAGTCATACCTCTTGATCTCCTGCATACATGTCAATGAAATGCAAATGATAATGCTAATGTGAATGAAATGAAACACAAGCTAGGTAAAGAAATGTTGGGCAAATTTTGGGGTGCAACACTTATAAGCAAAGAAATTGGGTGGCCAAGGAGGTTGGTCTAATAGCACACACATCTCTAAGAGTGTCAGCTAAAAGAGACTGGTACTTTGACAGTGGTTGCTCAAAACATATGAATGGTATTAAGAATCTGTTGGTAGAAATCAAGCCACATCCGTCGAGTTATGTGACCTTTGGTGATGGGGAAAAAGGGGAAATCAAAGGTGTTGGAAAACTAGAGAGCCCTGGAGTTCCTAAACTAACCAATGTGCTGCTGGTAAAAGGACTAAAGACCAACTTGATCAGTATCAGTCAGCTCTGTGATCAAGGACTAAGTGTGAAGTTCTCTAAAGGAGAATGTGTGGTCACAAATGGTGACAGTGAAGAAGTAATGAAGGGGCTGAGATCCAAAGACAATTGTAATTTGTGGGAGCCAAAAGACAGTAGTAAATCCACAATGTGCTCTGTGGCAAGAGAAGAACAGGAATTAAAATTATGGCACCAAAAACTTGGGTATCTTCATTTAAGGGGAATGAAGAAGATCATCTCCAAGGAGGCTGTAAGAGGAATCTCTAAACTGACTATTGAAGAGGGAAAAGTGTGTGGGGAATGTCAAGTGGGCAAACAGACCAAGACATCTCATCCAAGGGTTGGACATCTAACCACATCTAGAGTTCTGGAACTACTGCACATGGACCTGATGGGACCAATGCAGGTTGAAAGCCTTGGTGGAAAAAGGTAAGCATATGTGGTGGTTGATGATTACTCCAGATACACCTGGATAAACTTCATCAAAGAAAAATCCGATGTTTTTGAAGTCTTTAAAGAACTGTGCACCAAAGAGAAAAGGAGAGTGGTGTTATCAGGATCAGAAGTGATCATGGAAAGGAGTTTGAAAACTCCAAGTTTGCTGAGTTCTGTGCAACAGAAGGCATAAGCCATGAATTTTCCTCCCCCATCACACCTCAACAAAATGGAGTAGTAGAAAGGAAAAACAGAACAATTCAGGAATATGCTAGAGCCATGATTCATGCAAAGAGGCTGCCTATGCACTTCTAGGCTGAGGCAATGAACACAGCATGCTATGTTCACAACAGGGTCACCCTGAGAAAGGGAACATCCTCCACCTTGTATGAACTGTGGAAAGGAAGAAAACCAACTGTGAAGTACTTTCATATGTTTGGAAGTGTCGCTTGCGCGAAAATAAGGTGCCGGCAAAACAGAAGAGTCGCCACCTTTCGTTATTTATCCCTCAGAGCGGGAAAGGAAACGATCGGAAAAACCTGACGAATAAGGGTAAGACAAGGTCGTCGCAACCATTGTCTGGGTTCGGGAGTCGGTTACGCAAGGGGAAGGTATTAGCACCCCTCACGTCCGTCGTACTCGACGGGATCCTCGCTTGTTTGTTTACTTGGACGGGTTGGTTATAATCTATCTACCTATCAAGGCTGGCTGAAAAAGAACAGAAAAATGACTCGGCAAAGCGTCGCGCTTTATGCCTACGTATTCCCGTCTGGAACGAGAAATCAGAGTCAACGTAGTTCGCCTAACTACGGGTGAAGGTGGGGAAGGTTGCTCGCTAGGATATCGCATCCTATGCCTACGTACTTTCATCTGGTATGAAAGATCAGAGCAAACGTAGTTCGGGAAACTACGGGTTATCTCCTGAAAGAAGTGTTTTTTATTGTGTTTGCGATTTCAACCGCACTAGAGACTATGACCTGAGAGTGAATGCGTCGCATGTCACCCAAAGGGTACCATACTAACATCCAGACTATGGAAAAGAAGCTCTCCCACAATCCTTTCTCAGATAGCTTAAGGCTCGTAACGTATGAAAGAAATCATTCATGATTACTGTATCTTAAACTGTTTCGAGATGAGAAGAGAACAGGCCCAACTAGGAGGGAGACTATCAAGTCCTACTGTTATCATGCCATGGATTCATCCTATGGTTGAGGTTTGAACAGGGAACTCCTAGATGTTGTCATGCATAGGTTTCAACCTAAAAGTCTATCATCAAATCCTCATCAGAGGAAATGAGAGTCCTAAGGGATCATGTCAATGATACACCAAAACAGACAAAAGCATCAGCTTTAACAGTAAAATGCATGCAATGCAAGTGAGGGAGGAAATGTGTGTGGGGCTTCAGCCTCCACAAGCTCGTCTCGACCTCAAGCCAGTCATGAAATAACAGTAATCATACTGAAATAAACAACATGCTATCAAGCAAGAACGGTAAACTGTAATCATACAGACAAGAGAAATGAAATGCTATCAAGCAAAATAAACACATGGGCAAGGGAGCTGGGCTCTACCGAATACCCGCAAGCAAAGCCACGCAATAACAATACAATCAGATGCACTCATGCTCTTAGATTGAACTTATTCTAAATGGGCTTAGTCTAATGCAACAGACAAATCAGACAAAACACACAATACATCAAAGAAAACAGAAGAAAGCCTCAGCTCCTCCAGCAGCAACCCAGTCTTCAGACTTCAGAGATCACTTGCTTTCCAGGTATCAACCCTACAACATGAGTATCAACTCATCTTCTCCGTTGAGCTTCAGCTCCTTTGATCAGCTCTACCTTCAGGCTTCACTATCTTCAGGGATCTTCAGGCATCAATTTGATCTTCACAGAGTCTTCAGACTTCAATAATCTTCAAGGAATCATCCTCTTCAAGGCCTCAGCTTCTATCTTCAATGGCTCCAATGCTCCAGCAAACAAGATTCAGTCAACAAGATGAGTGGGGGATGTTACCGTACTCACTGACTTCCAAAGGATGCCATTGAGGACTTAACATCAAAAGAAAGGCTCTCTCAAAGTTCTACCTTATAGGGCAAGGTCACTAATCCCTCCAAGGGAGAGAGGTGAATACCCTTAAGGGACTCCATGTCACAGAGAAGAAAGGAGGTGAACAAGACACTCCTTGTTTATTGAACAAAATATTCTATCTAGGGCTCTGCCTATGCACCTATGAACCTATAAACAACACAACAAAAGCTATGCTAAACTCCTCTGCAAGGTCTTCAAAGCTTCCATGATGATCCACAAGGTCTTCAACTCAACCTTCAAAGCTCACACACTCAAAAGAGGGGGAAGGAAGACACAACAATACAACTTATGCCTTTAAGCAACACACATACTATCCATACATTCAAAAATCAATGAAAAATACCAAAACACCATACAATATTCTAGCAAAATTCTAGGGGATTCTATACATACTTACCCTTAACCCATGTATTCCATACACTAATTTGGCCTATAAACCCCAAAACAAAATTGTTCAAGTCTACCTATACAACCTAAAACCCTAATGAGAGCACCTAAGTGTCTAACCATCAAACTACATCAGATTTTAATCTACAAATCAAGAAATAAATCCTACATGAAACTAGGGCTCAACATCTAACTATGCCAAAAATAATGGCTCAAAAACCCTAAGGGAAAGTCCTAAAATAAATTGGACAAAATCAAGTATCAACTAAAACATATTAAAAGTGCTATTTAAAAGAAAATATCACCAAAAATTCTACATTAAAAATAAAATCCTATTTTTATTTTTATAATTTTCTACACATTACCATCTAATCATAGCAAAAAGAATGAACAAAAAAACATTATTTATCAATTTTTTATGAATTATCAAAGTTTACTAAAAATATAAAAGAAAACAAAATATAAAATAATGAAAATGAGGGAGGGGGTGAAAATAGTACACGCGCGCAGTTCATTGTGCAATGGGCCAGAATATGGGGGGTGGGGATAGTGAAAGTCTGCTGAGCCCAGTTTTCCTCATTAAACAAAACGACGGCGTTTCAGTTTTTTTAAATTTTCCCTCCGTTTTTCTCTTTTAATCGTGACCACACGATGGAGTCTTCAGTCAAACATTTGACCCCCATCCAACGGCCATAGTGCATCGTCCCAAATGGATTAGGGTTTTGCAGCAACACGAGCTCTCACGCAGGAAACTTCCAGTCCTTCTTTCTCTCTCAATTCTCCATGGTTTGCCACGATCCAAAGACTGAAATCACTCTACTCAACACCAGGAATCCAACCATGTTCATAGTTTCTCTTCGATCATCTTGTATCATTCAAACATCATGCGAGAAAACTAGGGTTCCAACATTTTCTTCTGGCATCAACATTTATAAAACTCAAATCTAATGTCCTGATTATGTTCTTTATGTTACCCTCATCACAATGAACTATAACATGCTAGCTAAAACTCTTGATCCAGCTTATTCTTGCCAATTAAAGATTCAATGCCCTGCTATGTAACTCCTCGAATTGCTCTCTATTTCTCAGAAAATGGTCTTCTACCCTAGCTTAACAGTTCTACACCTATAACTATGGCAGAATGCACATAAACTATGAGATTCGAGCAAGATCACCAACCTGTTACACTTTAATGGAGGCTATGGTTTCCTTGCAATTCAGTGCCTGAAACCTTCCTTGTTTGATCCTTAGAGGCCAATATGGATTCTGTATGCAGCAAGAATGATGAACAAGGCTTGAAACTCGAGTTGGACAGCAAAATGCAATTCTTGCAATTTCCTCAAAATAGCTTCAAACTGCCATGGATCTTCTTCTACCTCAGCATATACTCAATCACAATGATCAGAATAATAGGTTTGTGGTGGAGAAATGAATGGAGATTGAAGAGAATGAAGGTTTGAGATCAAATTGCCAATGGAAGAATCTTGCTTTTCACACTCTAATCTCACCTCTCATCAACAATGATCACCAACCTTTTACCCTCCCTGATCCACTCTTTTTATAATGATCAATGGAAACTCCTAGATTCATCTAGAAAGATCTAGAAAGTATTGAAAATCTCATGTGATGGTAACTTGAATATCTCATGCACCATGCATTAAGCCTTGCAAAATGGCCTTAAAATGTCATCATAAGAGATATTGGAGAGATATGAGCAAATACAATGCTTTTCCTTGCCTTGTGTTGAAATTTCCAAAGATGACTTATAATGCAAGTTTCAAATTAACAAAGCATCACCCATTTTAAAGCCTCAAATCAAAATTCTATCTAAACCAATGTTCTCAAAATGATGTTTCCAATCAAAATGATATATTGGATGACCTATTTTGGATTTCTAGATCCTCCAAACCAATTTCCAATTTCAACTTTTTAAACTTATAAGCCATTTTTAGTTCATTTTTGACCAATCATGCAAATCCATGCTATGAGCTTTTCCAACAATTTATGACCTTCTTTCTAGACTTAAAATCACATTTTGAACAACTTTCATGTTTTGAGTTTTTCCCTTTGAGGCTTGGAAATAGGAGATATGGCCTTTGCTTAAAAATGACCTATAACTGACAAATGACCAAAATACCCCTGTCTTGTTCAAACCATAAGTTGAGTTCCACAAATCCTATCAAGGACTTGTACCACTCAAATTAAAGCTAAGAAGATGCCCTTAAACATTCATGTTGACCAAGAGATCATAGGAATCATCCTACTAGGGCAAAAGTTGTCTGCAAGTTGGGTGACTTCCAAGGACCCAGATTCACACACCTCAGCTGACCTGTAATTTGTCAAAACCATAACTTGAGCTCTGTAACTCCTATCAAGGACTTCCACCACTCAAATTAAAGCTAAGAACAAGATCTACAACATTCATGTTGTGGGGAAGATGAGATATCAATCATATCTAGAGCTAAAACTGCCTGGAAGATAGGGATCAAATTAGGGTTTTTCCACTGACAATCCTCAGAAACCCTAACTCAAAACTTCTCAAACTCTTCAATCATGATGAGTTGGTCTAGGAATCCTCTTTATAACATCTCTATGCATCATTCCATGATCTCATGGCCCTTGGATTAGGTCTCAACCTTCTCCAAATCTTCAGTTATCCTAGGGTTGACCCAGTCAAAACCCTAATTCTACCATTCATGGTTGAATCTCCTGAACTCTTGCATAATGACTTCTCTGGGCTTCATGATGGCTATCAAGACATCTCATACACTTTCTCAAAACATCAAATTCATTCTCAAAGTCTCAGAATCATCTGAGGAGCTGCCACAACTCTCAAGCTATGAAGCACGCAACCCTGGTTTCAACCAATTCCTCTGAGGATCTCCTGCACTTTCTGATGAAGGTATCACCTTTCAAACACTCAGTGAATAAATAATTGTTGGTCAACTTTTGGGTTGCAACAGCTGCCCCTATTCAAACGGCTTGAACCTGACTGGGTGAGAAGCGAACGGCTCTCAACCAATCAAGGTGCGAGACGATTGAATATCGGTAAACCCGAAAATTTGCCAACTGCGCGAGCACACGGTACTCTGCGGGGAACAAATCTTTGAATACTGCAACACTAGCCGCACGACAACTAGCTTGAGAAATATCGATCTGACGTCACCGTCAGTTATCCACATTTAAATTCTTCTGACATTGCCTTCAGACAACCACCACACCCAACATCGCCGTTGGAGAAAATACATCTCTGAACAAAGTACCCCGCATCGCCGCTGGAGAAACACATCTGACAGACTACCCCGCATCGCCGCTGGAGAAACACATCTGACAGAATACCCCGCATCGTCGCTGGAAAACTGAATCTGACATCGCCGTCGGAAACAAACATCCTCTTAGAGACACTCGACATCACCGTCGCACAAACACTATCTCTACTGGGGATTAAAAGAGTCTGGCCTCGCCGTCAAACCCGGTCCGGGAATCCGAAGTATACATCTCAAAGGTACAAAACCTGAGCTTGGGATGGAAACAAACACTTCCACGGTACACATCCTAATATTGGAGGTAAACATATCCCAAGGTACGAAACCTGAGCTTGGAATCAAACATATCCGAAGGTACGAAACCTGAGCTTGGAATCAAACGCATCCAAAGGTACTAAACCTGAGCTTGGAATCAAACGCATCCAAAGGTACTAAACCTGAGCTTGGAAGCAAACATATCCAAAGGTACTGAACCAGAGCTTGGAAGCAAACATATCCAAAGGTACGAAACCTGAGCTTGGACTCAAACGCATCCAAAGGTACTAAACCTGAGCTTGGAAGCAAACATATCCAAAGGTACTAAACCTGAGCTTGGAATCAAACGCATCCAAAGGTACTAAACCTGAGCTTGGAAGCAAACATATCCAAAGGTACGAAACCTGAGCTTGGACTCAAACGCATCCAAAGGTACTAAACCTGAGCTTGGAAGCAAACATATCCAAAGGTACTAAACCTGAGCTTGGGAGCAAACATATCCAAAGGTACTAAACCTGAGCTTAGAATCAAACGCATCCAAAGGTACTAAACCTGAGCTTGGAATCAAACGCATCCAAAGGTACTAAACCTGAGCTTGGAAGCAAACATATCTAAAGGTACTAAACCTGAGCTTGGAAGCAAACATATCCAAAGGTACGAAACCTGAGCTTGGACTCAAACGCATCCAAAGGTACTAAACCTGAGCTTGGAATCAAACGCATCCAAAGGTACTAAACCTGAGCTTGGAAGCAAACATATCCAAAGGTACGAAACCTGAGCTTGGAATCCAACGCATCCAAAGGTACTAAACCTGAGCTTGGAAGCAAACATATCCAAAGGTACTAAACCTGAGCTTGGAATCAAACGCATCCAAAGGTACTAAACCTGAGCTTGGAAGCAAACATATCCAAAGGTACGAAACCTGAGCTTGGATTCAAACACATACGCTGCTATTCTCTTGACATCCTGTCAAGTCGTTGCTAAATAAAAGCAAACACGCCGGGTCACCGGACATAATCATCAAGTTAACAACTCTGTTGAGGAGAGAAGAATGAGGGTTCACCCAAACAATCCTGACGACTCATTGGGGACCAGGAAGAAGGGTTCGCCCAAACAACCTTGTAGACTTTGCTGCAGAAGGACGAGAGAGTTCACCCAAACGACTTCAACAACTGCTGGGGAATGACGACAGAGTCCACTCAGACGATTCCTACCAACTTCACTAGGGAGCAAGTACTTCTGCACGGGGAAAGCGATAAATGCCCTGAACGGCTTTCTGAGGAACGACCCTTCTGGGGAACATAGCCTTCAGGCTTCAGGATCCGCTTGGGGAAACATTTCATCTGCCAATCATGACTGTGCTCGGCTGGGGATATCAATCTACCTGCCTGCTGCTGGGGAAGTGCCAACCACCTGCTGGGGAAAAGCCCTCCACTCTGTTGGGGATTCCAAGAATTATTCTGGGTAACTCTTGCTGGGGATGCTATTGGGGAGCTCAAGAATCATCCTAAGCAAACCACTCGGGGAACTTGCGATGAGGTCTTAAGCAAACGGCCCCGCTGAGGGATTCGAGAATCATCTCGAACTGAAGACTTCGCTGGGGATTACACCGGGGTCATAATAATCATCTTAAGAAGGCGACCTTGTTGGAGAGAATATCAGGAATCATCCTGAGCAACCGGTCCTTCGGCCGAACACCTGTAAGGCAAGAATACTAATGGCTTAGATCATGCTTATGATGCATATGCTGCTGCGCCATGCCCCACACGGTGGGAATGCTATGCGTTTATGCTAAATGCTATGCAATGTTAAATGCTATGCAATGTTAAATGCTATGCAGTGTTAAATGCTATGCACAATGATGCGATCCCGTCAGCAAAATAAATGCTGGGGGGAGGAAACCCTTTTGTCAAGGAGACAAGAACTACTCAGGTAGAGGAATCATCCTGCCGAGGAGAACGTGGACACGCCAATATCAATCAGGCCCTGTCTGGGGAACTGATCTTCCGGTTGACTGCTGCAGGGCAAACAACTTTAGCTGATTTCTGCAGGGGAACGAAGCTTTACGAGAACCTGGACCTGCTGGTGTCAATCGCGAGAAGGAACTGCGCGGTCGTCTCGGCTACTCTTCTGGGGAGGATAACTCTGTGGGGAAACAACCTCAGCTGCTCCACACTCCGCTGGGGAAAACATGGTCCGATCAACTTCCAAGGACTTGGCTCTCTCTGGCATCTGCACACTCGGCTGGGGAAGGAGAAATCATTCTGACTTCGGGGAAGAGAGTACGACTCTGCAGGGGAATATAACATCAGCTGTTCCACTGCTCTACTGGGGAAGAGGGAATCATCCAACTTCAGGAGAGAATACGGCTCTAGTGGGGAATTTCAATTCCGCTGGAGACCTCAGTCTGGCACCATCAATTACCGCCTAGTCCGGTGTACAAACAGCTTCCTACGAGACCTGCGCTTGTGACCCGGTGCTGGGGGAGACACCCGCTTCGGCGACTTTACTGGGGAAGACACGAGCTTCGGCACCCGAACATTTCTACGAAATCTGAACTTGTGACCCGGTGCTGGGGAAAGAAGACATCATTCTTTGGTGCTTGACTCAGCTGATGAGGTGACGCTCCCTCAGGATGCGTCTGCTTGGGGAAGAGAATCGTCTCTGCGCGGGGAAGACATATCAATGCTCACTATTCTGATTCTGATTCTATGGAAGAGAGACTACTGGACTCTGCTGGAGAAGGAGGGCTCGCCCCGCTTCGGGGATGCGCACGGCACATCTTACACCTACAACCACACAAACAAACAGACAAGATACCCTCCTCAAAGGGGCCTATCCAGGTTATTATCTCGTGACAATATTCAGTTAATTAATTGTTTCAACAATCAATGGGCCTAGGCCCACGAGTTTATGTATGCGCATTTTATTAAAAAACATCGGCGTTTTCATTCGCAAACAAAACAAATAAATGCTAAACAGACAAGCAGAATTGCTGAATAATGTGCATTTTATTGATGACGAACCCCTGAATGGGCAAAAATGTTTTACAACAGAGGCAAGCTCCTGGAATGAGGAAGCCGCGCAAAAAAGAAAACATAAATATACATCAGTATATACAAATGTCGGCAACAAGGCGTAGACGAACACCATGAGTTGATCCCTCTAAGACCCACTCGACTTCGATACTTCTCCGACGCTTCAGCTTCGAAAGAGATTGATTCAGATAAACGACCCTCAGGTCTTCCAAACCACTAAACAATGAAAGTCCACACGCGGAACGCAGTCATTTGCTTATTCAAATCCCTAACTTTTGCGTGAACCGCCCTTTACGGGTTTTCAGTTCACCGGGATGCCCTTTTTTGCCGAAGCCGCCCAGTGTAGGTTTTCGACTTCGCGGGTGTACATTTTTTCAATATATCCCTAATTTTTGCCCGAACCTTTTATTCTGTTTTTGGTTCGCCGGGATGCCCCTTTTTGCCTGGACTCTTTCTTTTTTGTCCAGCGGGTCTCTTTCAAGCAAAGTATTTTTTAACTGCATCCGCGTTCACCGGGGATGCAAAATCTTCACCATCCATCGTGGATAACAACAAAGCTCCTCCTGAGAAGACCTTGCTGACGACATACGGCCCTTCGTAATTCGGAGTCCATTTGCCCCGGTGATCAGAGTGTGGCGGAAGAATTTTCTTCAGGACGAGATCACCCGTCTGAAAGCTTCTAGGACGCACCTTCTTATCATAAGCTTTCTTCATTCGGCTTTGGTACAGGCGACCAAATGCAATCGATGCTAACCTCTTCTCGTCCATCAGGCTGAGTTGGTTCAAGCGATTCGTAATCCATTCTGCCTCGTCGAGCTTCACATCAACCAAAACTCGCAAAGAAGGAATCTCCACTTCTAGCGGTAGGACAGCTTCCATACCGTACACCAAGGAGAAAGGAGTTGCCCCGGTCGACGTACGCACCGTCGTACGATAACCGTGCAAGGCAAACGGCAGCATCTCGTGCCAATCTTTGTACGTCACAACCATCTTCTGAACAATCTTCTTTATGTTCTTGTTGGCCGCTTCAACAGCGCCATTCATCTTCGGCCGGTAAGGAGATGAGTTGTGGTGTTCAATCTTGAAGCTCTGGCACAGCTCCTTCATCATCTTGTTATTCAAATTCAAACCATTATCAGTAATGATCCGCTCGGGAATTCCATAGCGACAGATGATGTCCCTCTTTATGAATTTAGCTACCACCTGCTTGGTCACATTAGCGTACGAGGCTGCCTCCACCCATTTGGTGAAGTAGTCGATAGCTACCAGAATGAAACGATGACCATTGGATGCAGTGGGCTCGATCTTGCCTATCATGTCGATGCCCCACATGGAGAACGGCTAAGGGGAGGACATGACATTCAATGGGCACGGCGGCACATGAACTTTATTAGCATAAATCTGGCATTTGTGACATTTCTTCGCGAATCTGAAGCAATCCGACTCCATAGTCAGCCAGTAATATCCTGCTCTCAGGATCTTTCTCGTCATGGCATGCCCGCCGGCGTGCGTACCAAATGTGCCCTCATGGACTTCTTCCATGAGCATATTCGCTTCTTTCTCATCTACACATCTGAGTAGCACGAGATCGTGGTTTCTCTTATACAACACTCCATCAGGATTGAGATAAAAGTTTCCGGATAACCTCCTCAGAGTCTTCTTATCCTGGGTTGACGCACCCGCAGGATACTCCTTAGTCGTAAGGAAGGTATGGATGTCGTGGAACCATGGCTTGCCGTCGTTGGCATCCTCGATTGCAAACACAAATGCCGGTCTATCAAGACGCGAAAGCACAATTCTTGGAGCCTCATTCCAATAATTGACTTTATACATTGAAGCCAGCGTGGCTAAGGCATCAGCCATTTGATTTTCAGCCCTGGGTACATGATGAAGTTCCACTCGATCGAAGAACGGAAGCAGCCTCCTGGCATAATTCATGTACGGCACTAAATTCGCTTGACGAATTTCCCACTCCCCTTTAATCTGATTGATTACAAGCGTTGAGTCACCATATATGTCTAGATTCTTGATTCTCAAATCAATTGCCTCTTCTAGACCCATAATACATGCTTCATACTCGGCTTCATTGTTGGTAACTGGAAACGTCAGTCTCGCAGTAAACGGGATGTGGGATCCGTGAGGAGTCGTGATGATAGCCCTGATACCACTTCCATAGAAATTAACCGCTCCGTCGAATATCAACTTCCACTGAGACTTCCTATCTGGCCCCTCATCGGGCAATGGCTCATCGCAATCCTTCGCTTTGAGAAACATAATGTCCTCGTCAGGGAACTCGAACTTCATCGGCTGGTAGTCTTCGATGGGTTGTTCGGCAAGATAATCAGACAATACGCTTCCCTTAATGGCTTTCTGAGAGACGTACTGAATATCATATTCTGTTAACACCATTTGCCATCTGGCAATCCTGCCTGAAAGATCCTGCTTCTCGAAGACGTACTTGATCGGATCCATCTTCGAAATTAGCATAGTGGTGTGATTGAGCATATACTGTCGTAGACGTTTGGCAGCCCAAGCTAGTGCACAACACGTCTTCTCCAGCATCGAGTATCGAGATTCACACTCAGTGAACTTTTTACTCAAATAATAAATGGCATGCTCTTTTCTGCCCGTCTCGTCGTGCTGACCGAGAACACACCCCATACTATTCTCCAGAACCGTCAGGTACATGATTAATGGCCGTCCAGCCACTGGGGGTATCAAGATTGGAGGTTCTTGAAGATACTGCTTTATTTTGTCGAACGCCTTCTGGCAATCTTCATTCCAAGTAATCGCCTGATTTTTCTTTAAAAGCTTGAACATCGGTTCACAAGTGGCTGTGAGCTGAGAGATAAACCTTGCAATGTAGTTTATTCGGCCCAGGAAACCACGAACTTCTTTTTCTGTTTTTGGCGCTGGCATTTCTTGGATAGCTTTTATCTTCGCAGGATCAACTTCAATACCTCGTTCACTAACGATAAACCCCAATAACTTTCCGGACCACACTCCGAAAGTGCACTTGTTAGGATTCAGCCTCAGCCTGAATTTCCTAAGCCTTTCAAACAGCTTCAACAAATTGACCAGATGCTCTTCCTCCGTTTAGGACTTTGCAATCATGTCATCAACATAGACCTCGATCTCATGATGAATCATGTCATGAAACAAAGTTACCATTGCTCGCTGGTAAGTGGCCCCTGCGTTCTTCAGACCGAAGGGCATTACCTTGTAGCAAAATGTGCCCCAGGGGGTAATGAACGTCGTTTTCTCCATGTCCTCCGGTGTCATCTTAATCTGATTGTAACCGGAGAAGCCATCCATGAACGAAAACACGGAAAACTGGGCTGTATTGTCGACCAACACATCGATATGAGGCAACGGGAAATCATCTTTAGGGCTCGCCCTATTCAAATCCCGATAATCGACGCACATGCGTACCTTACCGTCCTTCTTCGGTACAGGCACTATGTTGGCGACCCACGGAGGGTAAGTGGTAACGGCTAGAAATCCTGCGTCCAACTGCTTCTGGACTTCCTCTTTGATTTTTACAGCCATGTCTGGTCTCGTCCTCCTGAGCTTCTGCTTGACTGGAGGGCAATCTTCTCGCAACGGCAAGCGATGAACCACGATATCTGCGTCAAGTCCGGGCATGTCCTCATATGACCAAGCAAAGACGTCACTATACTCTCGAAGCATCTCGACCAGTCTATGCTTGACATCATTCTGCAGCGCAGCCCCTACTCTGACATTCCTGACGAGTTCCTCAGAACCCAGATTTACAATCTCAATATCCTCCTCGTGAGGCAGAATAACCTTCTCCTCTTGTCTCAACAAGCGGGCCAACTCTTCCGGAAGGTCTTCGTCTTCATCAATCTCATCCTCGGCTTGATAGATCGGGCAATCAAAGTCGTAGTGAGCCGTAGAGGGTCCAGAGTCGATGTCATCTGTTACGTGGATCCTGCAATAACAAGGGTTAAGTTTAAAGCAAGAATATGCAGGTTAGCACAAACCTCGTTGCCATTTTACTGTTTTTCGAAATAAACATAAAACAGGAATAACAGAGAACACAATATTTGATTACGAAGAAAACGCCTTTTATTTATTAACAAAATGCATACACATAATCCAACAAGGCCCTGACAGTAAAACCACTATGCCCCGGGCAACACATAGGGTTGTACAAAGATTGTAAAAAGCAAATTATTACTCTTCACTTGTCAGCTTGATAATCTCCTTGATGGTCCAATTGTGGAGGCGCTCGCCTGGCTTGCTCGGTTGAATCTAGGCGTCCAGATCACAATCACTGTCCCCGCTGTCCTCCGACGTAGCGTTGATACTCTCGAAAATTACTCCCCCTTGGTGAATAGGATCGGCCCTTTCCCACGAGACGAGCTGCCAGAAGAAGATGAAGCTTCAGCTCCAGGAGAATATCCCAATCCAAACTTATCCTGCTTGATTGGTATATCCAAGACATGCCCCCAGCCTGGGGTAGAACCGGCTTCGACAACGGCCCGAGCTTCCTTAAACGAGGAGAGATTCATCTCCTGCTTCTCTGCGATGACAAGAGCTACCTCCTTCACCCTGACGGTTTCAAATGCTTGGCAAAGAGTCTCATGGATCTCGCCATCCATTTCGACGTATTTAAAGGACGACAGGTGGCTCACCATGATGTCCTCTTCACCACAGACAGTCACTATGCTGCCCCCAACAGCATATTTAAGCTTCTGATGCAGCGTGGACGTCACGGCACCAGCAGAATGGATCCAAGGCCGACCTAAGAGGCAACTATAGGCGGGCATGATATCCATGATATAGAAAACCGTATTGAACGTCTCTGGACCAACTTGAATTGGCAGGGTCAATTCTCCGAAGACGTGGCGCTTGGTTCCGTCAAAGGCTTTCACGACCAGATCACTAGGCGTGCACAGCAATCCACGGGTATCCAATTTCATCAGTGCCTTCTTCGGAAGCACATTAAGCGAGGAACCCGTATCCACCAAGACATGTGACATAATCGTGCCTCTGCACTCTATTGAGACGTGCAAGGCGCTATTGTGATCTCTTCCCTTAGGAGTCAGCTCCAGATCTGTAAATCCCAGCCCATTACCAGCATTAACATGGGCTATCACTTCCTCGAGTTGATTTACTGATATCTCCTGCGGCACGTATGCAGCATTCAATACCTTCAGCAAGGCGTTGCGGTGCGCTTCAGAACACAACAACAAGTTAAGAATCGAGATCTTTGACGGAGTCTGATGAAGATGATCCACAATCTTGTAGTCACTCTTCTTGATTAGTCGCATGAACTCTTCAGCATCTTTAACCAGCAAGTCCTTCTCTGCCCCTGCAGGGACCTCTTCAACAGCTTTACCTTTACCCTTATCCACAGCGTCAGCTCGGACCACTTTCTCTGCTGCAACCTCTGCTGGCGCAAACACTCTACCGCTTCTAGTGATACCACTGACTTCGGTAAGATTCTGCACAGTCGATCCGAATGGCTCTAGCTCTATCTTCTGACCATTACAATATACTTTGGCGCCATAATGCCATGGAACGACATTGGTGCTCTTGAATGGGATTGGTCCGGCCCTGGTGATAGTGATAGTAGGCGGACGAGGCGCAGAAATAGTGATAGGGTGACGAGGAATAATAATGGTAGCAACTTCGTCTGCCTGCTTCAGTACGACTTCCCCCGATGCACTTTCAACGCTCCGGCTGAATTGCAAAATACCCTCGGACATCAGACTTTGGATACCTTCGATCAGCTGCTCACACCCATCAGGAAGTGTAGCACAAGCCATACACAAATCTCCGCATCCAGGAAAGAAGCCCTTCTTCAGCAACTTAGCCTTGACAAAACTCAACGGCGTCTTCAAATCTTTGACATCGGCCAGCAAGTCTGAACTCTCCTCAGTGATAACAGCATTTACTCCACCCCCCTTATGATGAGGCATGGGGTTTTTGGTAACGTTGGGCACGTTGTCAGAAAAGTTGATAACCTTGGCGTCCACCAAGTCCTGGACTTTGTGCTTAAAAGCTTTACAATTCTCAATCGTATGGCCCGGTGCCCCAGTATGGAACTCACAAGAAGCATTGGCATCATACCCCGGTGGTGGTGCCCCTGTTAAGGGAGCCAACGTCCTCTTTTGAATTAATTGGAGCTGAAGCAACGTTTGCAGAAGCTGTGCATATGACATAGGTGGAGTTTCAAACTGACGATTTGTCATAGGAGCCCGATTCTGATATCTTTTATACCCCTGCTGATTCTGCTGGTGAGGTTGCTGCTGCTGCTGCGGTGGGGCAGCTGGGATATTTATGCTAGCAATCTGAGACTGAGGACCCTTGCCCTTTCTCCTAGCATTAGTGACAACACTGGCATCTCCCTCTCGACGCTTGCCAGTATAGGGTTTCTTACTAGCTCCTCCAGCTGAGGATGACTCGCCCTGAATTTTTCCGATCTTTATACCGTTCTCAACATGCTCGCCCAAAGTGATGAGAGCCGAGAATGTTCCAGACATGCCACTGACCAGCTTTTCATAATAGATTCCAGGAAGGGTAGCCACGAACATTTGCACTAGCTCACGCTCAACCATTGGCGGTTGAACCCAAGCAGCCAATTCACGCCACCGCTGGGCGTATTCTTTGAAGCTTTCATTGTTCCGCTGTGAGAGATTCTGAAGCTGAACTCGGTTGGGAGCCAAGTCGCTATTATATTGATAGTGGAGGACAAACGCTTCTGCCAGATCTTTCCAGGTGCGCACAGTAGTGGGCTCCAAACCCATATACCATTCGAGCGAGGGACCAGAAAGACTATCCTGAAAGAAGTGCATCAGCAACTTCTCATCGTCAGAATAGGCGGACATCTTTCTATAATAAGATCGAAGGTGAACACGGGGGCAGGTAGTACCCTTATACTTCTCGAAGGTAGGCACCTTGAACTTGTGAGGTACTTTAAAGTCAGCAATCAACCCGAGGTTGGACACGTCAACGCCCAATGTGTTCTGATTTTCTATGCTTCTCATCTTGTCTTCCAGCGCCTTGAACCTGAGTCGAGCCTCAGCATTCAACTCTGCCTCTACACCTCTCTGAGAGAATATGTCATCCTGATGGTCCTCCAGCCACGGTTGAGGCACCAACAGATTTCCTGCCCCAGCATTGCCGTTGACCGACCCTATGTTAACATTGGCTCCCAAACTACCATTGCCGACGCCAGCCGCGTTGAGCCCTATATTAGTCATCAGATTGCCGTTAGCACTGCCGTTGCCCCCGGCAGCAGGAACAACGTTCTGTGGAGTATCCCCTGGAGGAGGAGTGGGCACGGCCCCGCCGTGAAGTATTCCATTACTGTCAACCCTGGAGATGAGAGGTTGAACCAAAGTACGAAGCTGGTCTTGCCCATTCGCAACTACTTGCATCAGCTCCATAAAACGATCCATCCGTTCACGAAGCTCTTGAACATCTGATTGTACCTGGTCCATGATTCTCGTCTGATTAGCGCGAGTTGAATAGCGGTGGATGAGTCTTTGATCAATCCTGGAGATCGAAAGCAGCTCGGAACCTGAAAAACCTGTTAACAATAAAGGTTAGGAAAAGCAATAAGATATACACCATGCAAATGTGCTTCATGCAGATGCACGCGTGTGTCTGTGTGCGTGGGAGATTTTCCCCCGATCCTAGTGCCTTAGTGCCAGTGCTGATAATAATAAGAGGAAGAAGAAATCCGAGCCCGATCATGGAAACATCAATCTCATATATAAATGGAAAGGCCTGTCAAGGCAGTACACAGTATCAGCGAGTACAAATCAACAGCATGACCTCAGCCAACAAGTCTGGTGATGGTCAGCATACATCAAAGATCAAAAACAACAGGGATATAACTAGTCAAGTACGGCCACGGGCGCGATACTCTGCTAATAACTCCTTTGTCTCTGAATGATCTGGCGAAGTGAGCAACCCCTCGACGAGTAGTTCCCTCTGCCTGATAGTATGCTGAAGCCCCTGAACTGAACTCTCCCAAGCGCCTTCGCCAAAGCAATCCTCCAGCTTCCGCTTCTTAGACTCAAACATCAGCTTATGCTCCTTCAGGCTAGCAATGGCTTTGTTGAGACGGGCTTCAGCAGAGTACCTGCGGGCGGTCTCTTCATCAAACCTCCGCTCACCGTCCTTCACTTCGGTCTCTAGCTTAGAAATCTGCAGCATCAGCTTGTCTTCTCGCTCCTTCCTGGTGGCCATGGAAGTCTTCCAATGCTGGTCGAACTTAGATATTCTCCGATATGCTTCCTCCAAATGTTGCTTCTTCGTAGCTAGCACATCATTAGCAGCTCTGAAGTCTTGACCTAAGCGTTCCCGATCAGCAATCTGCTTTGCCAAGTCTGCGCTCAGTTGGTTCACCGACTCTGTTTGCTTTTTGAGAGCATGCACGGCTTCGTTCCTCTCACTTCGAAGCTGAGCTAACTCCTTCTCTAATTCTGCATTTGCCCTCTTCAGTTCATCACGCTCAGCTAATACCTGGTTGTGCTGATGAATGGACACAGTGGTAGGTTCTTCGACTGGTGGAGGACTCTCTGGTCTGACATGAGGGAATGGCATCCCTATAGCGCTGGCCCTGGCTCTGATCCAATCTGAATAAGGAGGGTAGGCTTGGTTGTTGCTCTTCCCCAACAAAGGCTTTCCTCTCGTGCTGATATTGTTCCACGCATACTGAAGCTCGGACAACAAATCCCCCTCTAGAATACCCGTGAGGTATAGAGATTCCCGTACCTCTTCTTCCTTCGGTGGAGTCCTCAAAGCATATGCAAACTGACGAACTAGCAATGATGGGTTGTAGTTGATGCAACCCTTCCTACCTATCAGCGGTACGTTAGGAAACCCACTACAACTGAAGATCACCTCGGTGCCTAACCTGTCTCTGTCGACGAACCAATCAATGTCTTATGCCGACAAACTCATCAGACGCTCAGGCCACTCAGCTGTGGCTGCAGACAAGACAGAAGAACTCTTCTTAGGCAAATGACTATCAAACCACTTGTACAACAACGGTACGCAGAATGAAACATTCTTCCCTCTCCGGTTCTCATTCTTGTAATGCACTGAATGGTAGACGTCTCCGATCAGAGTAGGGACTGGATTCCCTGAGGCAAAGATATGGAATGCATCAAAGTCTACGAAATCAGGCATGCTGGGAAATAGGATAATGCCATATATGCATAAAGCAAGGATGGCGCTGAAGGCGTCCCAATATTTGTCCTTAGCACACTGCTGAGCCTTAGCTATCAGAAACTGTAGAGAGAACCCTGGGACCTTGTTCCAACTCGTCACTACAAACTCAGAAGCGCTCAAATGGAGTGAGGAAGCCAGACCAACCAGATCAGGCTCAGCATCCATGTGGACAAAAGGCATCTGCCTTTTGATAGGCACACCCAGTATATCAGCATACTCTTCCAACGTCGGCGCGAGAATAAAGTCATGAAAGGTGAAACACCTCAAGGGAGGATCATAAAACTGCAGAAGAGCATGTAACCCATTCAACTCAGACGTAGAAGGTTTGTAAACCAGGCTAAGCAACCTGCCATAAGACTTCCTGAACCTATCCTTCACAGAATCCCCTGCCAGGGCTATCAAACCAGTCAGCTTCGACACATCGGGGGTCGGGAACTTGTATGCAACAGTCTTTCTGAGAGAAGCCATAATAACAGCAGAAGACGAGAAATCCGGGATCGGGGAAACGGTACCTGCAACACAGACACACGTTAATGGAATGCAGATGAATGTGCAAACTAATGCAAAATGCAGGTATGCAATAATATATCCAGGTGGCTGCTGTGGAGATTCGGTATCAACAGTCACTGATGAGAAGAAAACCCTGGTGTAAGACCACTAATCGGATCTGCTGAGAATAACCATCTGATAGGACCGAGATCAAAATTCTGTTCTGACAAGAGTAAGTGACTAATAATAAGGACCCCGGGCGCAAGATCAAGGAACATTTGTTGAAGTCTTCAGACCCCAAATCAAAATCCGCCCTATCAAGAACAAATAACATCTGCTGATGAGGTCTTCAGACCCCACTCAAAATCTGCTCCATCCAGAACAAACCACCGATGATAACATACTGATCAAAGCCTGCTCTATCAAGAACAGACAAACACCCGGCGACAAGATCCTCTGATCAAAAACCTCTTGCTCTATCAAGAACATGTCTGCAACTGAGAACCCAACATAACTGATTCACTGTCAATAAAACCAGGTAGTCTGAAGGTCTAAGTTTCCTGCAATAACCCCAGTCCCACTCACAGGTATGAACCTAGACTGACTCAAGGTACGGCATCCTATGCGTTCATCAGCGTCACAGACTTTCAAAACTGATGATACGATTCCCAGAAGGAGTGGCATCATCAAGTCCTGAAGAGGCCTCACTTAGCTGAATCACAAATGATCGGTCCCCAGAGTCGACAATCCACCAAACCAACAACCGTCTCAACCCAAAGGGTTGAAAGTGAAGCCAACCGGATGAACCTCGTCTGAGCGTGGATTTCATGAGACACTAGTGCCTGCAAAGCAAGCACGCGCCCACTAATTTCCACTCTAAGTCTATGGTGCACTCAAGCCTGGGTCTGGCTTCTCACTCAATCAGAACTCCCATCCCACAACAGCACAAATAATTATATTATACTGAAAATGAAATGCGGGAAATAAAGTGCGAGAAGTAAAAATGCGATAAATAAACGCACCCCAACAAGCAAACACACAAACGATAGGATTGACTCGCAGGGAACCGTTGGAGTCCCCAGCAGAGTCGCCAGCTGTCGCTTGCGCGAAAATAAGGTGCCGGCAAAACAGAAGAGTCGCCACCTTTCGTTATTTATCCCTCAGAGCGGGAAAGGAAACGATCGGAAAAACCTGACGAATAAGGGTAAGACAAGGTCGTCGCAACCATTGTCTGGGTTCGGGAGTCGGTTACGCAAGGGGAAGGTATTAGCACCCCTCACGTCCGTCGTACTCGACGGGATCCTCGCTTGTTTGTTTACTTGGACGGGTTGGTTATAATCTATCTACCTATCAAGGCTGGCTGAAAAAGAACAGAAAAATGACTCGGCAAAGCGTCGCGCTTTATGCCTACGTATTCCCGTCTGGAACGAGAAATCAGAGTCAACGTAGGTCGCCTAACTACGGGTGAAGGTGGGGAAGGTTGCTCGCTAGGATATCGCATCCTATGCCTACGTACTTTCATCTGGTATGAAAGATCAGAGCAAACGTAGTTCGGGAAACTACGGGTTATCTCCTGAAAGAAGTGTTTTTTATTGTGTTTGCGATTTCAACCGCACTAGAGACTATGACCTGAGAGTGAATGCGTCGCATGTCACCCAAAGGGTACCATACTAACATCCAGACTATGGAAAAGAAGCTCTCCCACAATCCTTTCTCAGATAGCTTAAGGCTCGTAACGTACGAAAGAAATCATTCATGATTACTGTATCTTAAACTATTTCGAGATGAGAAGAGAACAGGCCCAACTAGGAGGGAGACTATCAAGTCCTACTGTTATCATGCCATGGATTCATCCTATGGTTGAGGTTTGAACAGGGAACTCCTAGATGTTGTCATGCATAGGTTTCAACCTAAAAGTCTATCATCAAATCCTCATCAGAGGAAATGAGAGTCCTAAGGGATCATGTCAATGATACACCAAAACAGACAAAAGCATCAGCTTTAACAGTAAAATGCATGCAATGCAAGTGAGGGAGGAAATGTGTGTGGGGCTTCAGCCTCCACAAGCTCGTCTCGACCTCAAGCCAGTCATGAAATAACAGTAATCATACTGAAATAAACAACATGCTATCAAGCAAGAACGGTAAACTGTAATCATACAGACAAGAGAAATGAAATGCTATCAAGCAAAATAAACACATGGGCAAGGGAGCTGGGCTCTACCGAATACCCGCAAGCAAAGCCACGCAATAACAATACAATCAGATGCACTCATGCTCTTAGATTGAACTTATTCTAAATGGGCTTAGTCTAATGCAACAGACAAATCAGACAAAACACACAATACATCAAAGAAAACAGAAGAAAGCCTCAGCTCCTCCAGCAGCAACCCAGTCTTCAGACTTCAGAGATCACTTGCTTTCCAGGTATCAACCCTACAACATGAGTATCAACTCATCTTCTCCCTTGAGCTTCAGCTCCTTTGATCAGCTCTACCTTCAGGCTTCACTATCTTCAGGGATCTTCAGGCATCAATTTGATCTTCACAGAGTCTTCAGACTTCAATAATCTTCAAGGAATCATCCTCTTCAAGGCCTCAGCTTCTATCTTCAATGGCTCCAATGCTCCAGCAAACAAGATTCAGTCAACAAGATGAGTGGGGGATGTTACAGTACTCACTGACTTCCAAAGGATGCCATTGAGGACTTAACATCAAAAGAAAGGCTCTCTCAAAGTTCTACCTTATAGGGCAAGGTCACTAATCCCTCCAAGGGAGAGAGGTGAATACCCTTAAGGGACTCCATGTCACAGAGAAGAAAGGAGGTGAACAAGACACTCCTTGTTTATTGAACAAAATATTCTATCTAGGGCTCTGCCTATGCACCTATGAACCTATAAACAACACAACAAAAGCTATGCTAAACTCCTCTGCAAGGTCTTCAAAGCTTCCATGATGATCCACAAGGTCTTCAACTCAACCTTCAAAGCTCACACACTCAAAAGAGGGGGAAGGAAGACACAACAATACAACTTATGCCTTTAAGCAACACACATACTATCCATACATTCAAAAATCAATGAAAAATACCAAAACACCATACAATATTCTAGCAAAATTCTAGGGGATTCTATACATACTTACCCTTAACCCATGTATTCCCCATACACTAATTTGGCCTATAAACCCCAAAACAAATTTGTTCAAGTCTACCTATACAACCTAAAACCCTAATGAGAGCACCTAAGTGTCTAACCATCAAACTACATCAGATTTTAATCTATAAATCAAGAAATAAATCCTACATGAAACTAGGGCTCAACATCTAACTATGCCAAAAAGAATGGCTCAAAAACCCTAAGGGAAAGTCCTAAAATAAATTGGACAAAATCAAGTATCAACTAAAACATATTAAAAGTGCTATTTAAAAGAAAATATCACCAAAAATTCTACATTAAAAATAAAATCCTATTTTTATTTTTATAATTTTCTACACATTATCATCTAATCATAGCAAAAAGAATGAACAAAAAAACATTATTTATCAATTTTTTATGAATTATCAAAGTTTACTAAAAATATAAAAGAAAACAAAATATAAAATAATGAAAATGAGGGAGGGGGTAAAAATAGTACACGCGCGCAGTTCATTGTGCAATGGGCCAGAATATGGGGGGTGGGGATAGTGAAAGTCTGCTGAGCCCAGTTTTCCTCATTAAACAAAACGACGGCGTTTCAGTTTTTTTAAATTTTCCCTCCGTTTTTCTCTTTTAATCGTGACCACACGATGGAGTCTTCAGTCAAACATTTGACCCCCATCCAACGGCCATAGTGCATCGTCCCAAATGGATTAGGGTTTTGCAGCAACACGAGCTCTCACGCAGGAAACTTCCAGTCCTTCTTTCTCTCTCAATTCTCCATGGTTTGCCACGATCCAAAGACTGAAATCACTCTACTCAACACCAGGAATCCAACCATGTTCATAGTTTCTCTTCGATCATCTTGTATCATTCAAACAGCATGCGAGAAAACTAGGGTTCCAACATTTTCTTCTGGCATCAACATTGATAAAACTCAAATCTAATGTCCTGATTATGTTCTTTATGTTACCCTCATCACAATGAACTATAACATGCTAGCTAAAACTCTTGATCCAGCTTATTCTTGCCAATTAAAGATTCAATGCCCTGCTATGTAACTCCTCGAATTGCTCTCTATTTCTCAGAAAATGATCTTCTACCCTAGCTTAACAGTTCTACACCTATAACTATGGCAGAATGCACATAAACTATGAGATTCGAGCAAGATCACCAACCTGTTACACTTTAATGGAGGCTATGGTTTCCTTGCAATTCAGTGCCTGAAACCTTCCTTGTTTGATCCTTAGAGGCCAATATGGATTCTGTATGCAGCAAGAATGATGAACAAGGCTTGAAACTCGAGTTGGACAGCAAAATGCAATTCTTGCAATTTCCTCAAAATAGCTTCAAACTGCCATGGATCTTCTTCTACCTCAGCATATACTCAATCACAATGATCAGAATAATAGGTTTGTGGTGGAGAAATGAATGGAGATTGAAGAGAATGAAGGTTTGAGATCAAATTGCCAATGGAAGAATCTTGCTTTTCACACTCTAATCTCACCTCTCATCAACAATGATCACCAACCTTTTACCCTCCCTGATCCACTCTTTTTATAATGATCAATGGAAACTCCTAGATTCGTCTAGAAAGATCTAGAAAGTATTGAAAATCTCATGTGATGGTAACTTGAATATCTCATGCACCATGCATTAAGCCTTGAAAAATGGCCTTAAAATGTCATCATAAGAGATATTGGAGAGATATGAGCAAATACAATGCTTTTCCTTGCCTTGTGTTGAAATTTCCAAAGATGACTTATAATGCAAGTTTCAAATTAACAAAGCATCACCCATTTTAAAGCCTCAAATCAAAATTCTATCTAAACCAATGTTCTCAAAATGATGTTTCCAATCAAAATGATGTATTGGATGACCTATTTTGGATTTCTAGATCCTCCAAACCAATTTCCAATTTCAACTTTTTAAACTTATAAGCCATTTTTAGTTCATTTTTGACCAATCATGCAAATCCATGCTATGAGCTTTTCCAACAATTTATGACCTTCTTTCTAGACTTAAAATCACATTTTGAACAACTTTCATGTTTTGAGTTTTTCCCTTTGAGGCTTGGAAATAGGAGATATGGCCTTTGCTTAAAAATGACCTATAACTGACAAATGACCAAAATACCCCTGTCTTGTTCAAACCATAAGTTGAGTTCCACAAATCCTATCAAGGACTTCTACCACTCAAATTAAAGCTAAGAAGATGCCATTCAACATTCATGTTGACCAAGAGATCATAGGAATCATCCTACTAGGGCAAAAGTTGTCTGCAAGTTGGGTGACTTCCAAGGACCCAGATTCACACACCTCAGCTGACCTGTAATTTGTCAAAACCATAACTTGAGCTCTGTAACTCCTATCAAGGACTTCCACCACTCAAATTAAAGCTAAGAACAAGCTATACAACATTCATGTTGTGGGGAAGATGAGATATCAATCATATCTAGAGCTAAAACTGCCTGGAAGATAGGGATCAAATTAGGGTTTTTCCACTGACAATCCTCAGAAACCCTAACTCAAAACTTCTCAAACTCTTCAATCATGATGAGTTGGTCTAGGAATCCTATTTATAACATCTCTATGCATCATTCGATGATCTCATGGCCCTTGGATTAGGTCTCAACCTTCTCCAAATCTTCAGTTATCCTAGGGTTGACCCAGTCAAAACCCTAATTCTACCATTCATGGTTGAATCTCCTGAACTCTTGCATAATGACTTCTCTGGGCTTCATGATGGCTATCAAGACATCTCATACACTTTCTCAAAACATCAAATTCATTCTCAAAGTCTCAGAATCATCTGAGGAGCTCCCACAACTCTCAAGCTATGAAGCACGCAACCCTGGTTTCAACCAATTCCTCTGAGGATCTCCTGCACTTTCTGATGAAGGTATCACCTTTCAAACACTCAGTGAATAAATAATTGTTGGTCAAATTTTGGGGTGCAACAGGAAGCAAGTGCTACATCTTGACAGATCGTGAACAAAGAAGGAAAATGGATGCCAAAAGTGATGAAGGAATATTCTTGGGATACTCTACTAACAGTAGAGCTTACAGAGCGTACAAATCCATAACAAAAGTATTAATGGAATCCATTAATGTTGTCATTGATGATCAAATTGAAGATATCAAAGTCATAGAGGATGTTCGAACATTGCTTGAGACTCCATCTGAGGAGACTGAAGACCCCCAACCTACAACTCCAAATTCTGAACCAGAAACAGGAAACAAAGAACCCTCAATTAGAATCCTGAAAGATCATCCCAAAGATCTTATAATTGGAGACCTCAACAGTGGAGTAAGGACTAGAACAAGAGAAGTCATCTCAAATTCCTGCTTTGTGTCCAAGGTTGAGCCCAAAAATGTTAAGGAAGCTCTCACTGATGAATACTGGATCAAGGCTATGCAAGAGGAATTGGAGCAGTTTAAAAGAAATGAAATATGGGAACTAGTGCCAAGACCTGAAGGAACAAATATCATTGGAACCAAATGGATTTACAAGAACAAGTCAGATGAAGAAGGAATCATAGTCAGAAACAAGGCTAGACTGGTGGCTCAGGGGTATACTCAAGTAGAAGGAATTGATTTTGATGAAACCTTTGCACCAGTTGCAAGACTTGAGTCAATTAGGCTGATGTTGGGAATTGCTTGCATCCTAAAATTTAAACTATTTCAGATGGATGTAAAAAGTGCCTTTCTGAATCAATATCTCACTGAGGAAGTATATGTGGCACAACCTAAGGGATTTGAGGACCCTATCCTAACAAACCATGTATACAAGCTAAGGAAGGCACTTTATGGATTAAAACAGGCACCTAGAGCATGGTATGAAAGGCTAACTGAGTTTCTCACCACAAAAGGATACAGAAAAGGGGGAATTGATAAGACACTGTTTGTAAAAAATGAGGGTGGAGAAATCATGATTGCCCAGATATATATGGATGACATAATATTTGGGGGAGTGTCAGAAAATATGGTGGAGCAATTTGTGAATCACATGTAGTCTGAGTTTGAAATGAGCATCTGTGGAGAACTAACCTACTTCCTTGGACTACAGGTCAACCAAATAAATGATTCCATATTCATCTCCCAAAGCAAATACACCAAAAATATAGTCAAGAAGTTTGGAATGGACAATGCGAGTCACAAAAGAACACTTGCCCCCACTCATCTAAAGTTATCCAGAGATGAAAAGGGTACGAGTGTTGATCAAAGTCTATACAGAAGCATGATTGGTAGCCTGCTGTATCTTACAACCAGCAGACCAAACATTGCCTTTGTTGTGGGTGTATGCGCAAGGTATCAAGCAGATCCTAAAGTAAGTCACATGAACCAAGTTAAAAGGATTCTTAAATATGTGAATGGCACTTGTGACTATGGCATACTCTACTCCCATGGGTGTGAGCCTACCTTGTATGGCTATTGTGATGCTGATTGGGCTGGCAGTGCTGATGATAGAAAAAGCACATCTGGTGGATGCTTATTCTTGGGAAACAACCTAATATCTTAGTTCAGCAAGAAGCAGAATTGCGTCTCACTATCTACTGCTGAAGTTGAATATATAGCAACTGGCAGCAGTTGTTCTCAACTGGTATGGATGAAGAAAATGTTAACTAAATACAATGTCACTCAGAATGTCATGACATTGTACTGTGACAATCTCAGTGCTATTAACATTTCCAAAAATCCAATCCAACACAGTAGAACAAAGCACATTGATATAAGACATCACTTCATTAGAGATCTTATGGAAGACAAAGTGACTGCCTTAGAGCATGTATCCACTGAACTACAGCTAGTTGGCATCTTTACCAAGGCTCGAGATGCTGCCCAATTTGAAAATCTTAGAGGCAAGTTAGGTATTTGCATGTATGAGGATGCATAGCAATTAATGACCCGTGAGAATTTTACCACATCAATATAGTCCAAGTCTTTGACCAATAAAGCTCTCCATTCCACACTAACGTGTCTCTTTGCCCCCATTGCCTTCTCACATCTCTCTCAGACCTTCACTCTCGACATAATCATGTCATCTTATCATGAAGGATCTTCATCTAAGTCCCCTCCCAAATCCTCCAAAGATACACCTCCCTCCACTGAAAAGCCAAAGACCAAGTACCCTCCCCCCACTGCAGAAGATCTTAGGAGTATGCTAAACAAAGAAGGCTCTGCATACATGGTCAAAACCATGGGGGAAATTGCTGACGATATCATCAAAAGAGGGCTGCCTATTAAGGGCTTCACCATTCCCTTGGCTCGCAGAAATCCCCCTCATGACTCTGAATTTCCAGAGGAAGACTCGTATGATTGGAACCAGGACATCTCCCTATCAGATTTGGATGACAGTGACTCCAGTTCCTCCTCTGATAAAGAAGATTGAGCAAAGGGTACTGATGTTGGTTCTGTCGCATTTAAATTTTCTGTGTAATCTGAATTTGTGATGCTCTTCAAAGAGCAATTTTGATGTAATGTAACCCCTAACAACTATGATGTTACCTATGATGATATATGTTATTTGGATCCTAATTTGTGGCTAAAAAGGGGGAGAGAGTAATAGAGTACAACAGGTAATATAGGACAGCAGGTGGAAGAACAGAACAACGAGAACTAGCTTGAGCACACTTGTGCCAATGTGCATATGATATTAGCATATGATATTAGTCTTGCACATTTATAGGTGTAACTACAGGTGCAGCTGGTGAAAGGTGTGATGACAGCTGACAATGCTGTTAGCAATAAAGTAATATGCATGTCTAGCCTGGATAGGAATGAATGTATGCTAGAACTAGGAGCAAACCTTGTGTGTGTACTTCAGGATGTTATCCTGAAGGTCATAACATCCAGAGCAGACTGGATGTATATGTGCAGAGAGTCTTGTGCAACCCTTCAGGGGGAGTAGCATAGGTATGTGTGACTTCAGAAGGGCATTCTGAATGTCTGGCATCCATAGGATGGATGCTTGTTTTTGTAACTGCAGGGTGTGCAGGTGAAGTGTTCAAACTGATAAAGCCTGATCAGTTGAGGGGGAGAACACCAAAGTGTTACTTCAAAAGAGATGTGACATCTGAGTGTCTTGAGCTAGGAACTAGCTGCATGACTGGACACATCATAAGTCTTCTGCTGTGTGTAAAATCTGATATGTTAACAGGTTATTTTAGCCAAAAATTTGCCAAAGGGGGAGTTTGTAAGTGCTCTTGATTGGCTACATTTTATGGCAAAACTGTAGAGTGTGCATGTATGTCATACTGATTGTTAGGACATACTTAATGATGTGTGTGCAGGGTAAGTTAACTATAAGTTAACTTAGTTAAGCTGAATGTCATACATAATGTCATAACATTGAACGTATGACATCCCGCGTGTGAGGTTGTTTTTCTGGTATCTATAATCTAGGAACCAGAATAAATGCTCAAGCTGGATATCAGGAGAATTTCTATAAGCCCTAGGCAAACTAGAAGATCCCTGAATTAAGTGGCAAGTGTGCAGCTCTTTGAGAATAGGTTTGATATGGATAAAACCTAATTAATGCACCAAGACCCAAGAGGACTGTAGCTGTTATAAAGATGGGAAGATGCAATCCTGAATAGAGGGACTCAACAATAGAAGAAGAAAAAGAGAAGATTGCATAGTCCTGTGTTAGTGAAGAAGGCTAGTCTTCACGTGTGAATTCTGTCTAGGAATACTTGTAATCCAAGCAATTGTCTGGTGGATGATGTGCTTTGGATATGTAGATTCTAGGTTGTGTCTCACTCGAAGCTTTGAAGCAAGAGTGTGTGAGTTCCTTGATCAAAGCTGTGAAGCAAGATCAAGGAGTGTATGAAGTGTCTCTTCATATTGTCGTGTGTAATTGTTTAATATCACTGTTGTGTGATTGAGGGGGAGTGAGTGGGTATACTCAGGTCTAGAGTGTCTCTAGGTTGAAGTGTCATTGGATAGAGATTAAGTGAGGAGTGTAAACTAGAGGTTTAACTCTGAATTAATTCTACTGATAGTGAATTTCCTCCCTGGCTTGGTAGCCCCAAGATGTAAGTGTTGTTGACACTGAACTAGGTAAACAATTGTTGTGTTATTTACTGCTTTTATTATTGCTGTGTATTAGTTGTTAAGTAGCAGATGTCACAGTGGATGTTATAACCTTGGGAATAACATCCATCGTGTGCTTGCCAGAATTTTCAAAAGGATTGAAAGCCTAATGTCTCTCCTACTCCCATCTTAAACAGAGGGACTAGGAATCCTATAGGATCATGTGAGCAAGCACAAGTAAACACAATGCATAATCAATCACAAATGAAGAACAAAAGGAGGACTTAAACAAGTCTATGCAAGATGGAAAAAGACATGCAAAATCAAATAAAATATGCAAACATGAAGTATTCATCAAAGACAAATACAACTCAACAAAAGGGAAGGTTTAAACAAATCAAGAAAGATGAGAGGAAATTAGAGAAGCAAGCTCCTACAATCAAATGCCATCAAGATCACAAGAAGAGAGGTGCTAACCAAAGGAACACAATCAAAGAAATGAAGGGAGAAGTAGAATGGGGCAGCAACCACATCATAAACATCTCAACCAAATACTCACTCATGATCAAATAAATAAAGGCACCCAAACAACCCAAAAAAAGTTCAATTGTTCACAACATCCTCAAAGTGAAACAAACATCACCAAGGCATCATGAACAAGCACATAACCATTAAGGTCAGAAGTGAACTCAAACAACATGCCTCAAATTCAAAATCAAATCATCAAGCAAACACAAGAATGATCAAATCAAATTGGAGGACCAAAGTCCATCCAAACATCTCACACTTCAAACATAAGTGGAAAGACATGATCAGATGAGACTTGTGGCACAAGGTACACATCCAATGGACCTATAAACATGCTAAGAAGCTCCTCAAGCATGTCAACAAGAGTTAACAAGACTCATGAGGTCTTCAAGGGATCACATAAGATCATATCCCAAAACTAGGTCAAGGATTGCAAGCATACACATAGTTAAAACACTTTGAATTTGAGGCATCCACCAAAAATAGAAGTAAGCTCAAATAAAATCCAATTAAAATACCAAACTCGAGTTAAATCAATCACAAATCAGAGTGAAAAAGATCATGACAAAAATCAATCCAAAGCATTACCCATTATGTCAATGAAGGCATAGTGTTCAACTTATCAAGCAAGCATCGAGGGGCAAACAAAAACCAATGAAAAAACAATTGAGGAATGATCATCAAGACCTCAAACCAGCCCTCAAATAAGCCTCAATCAAACACCTAAGTGTGAGAGGAAAATTGGTCAAAGGGGGTGTTCAATTGAGGTCAAAGATCAAACTCAAAATAAAGGTATCAACCATAAAACCTCTTTGCAAATTAAATCAATTAAAAATAGAAAAAATAATTGAAAAATAAAATAAAAATAATGAAAAATAACCTAACATCCTAAAATCTCAGAAACATATTTTTTGGGATTTTTGTAAAGCTTAAAACTATTTTAAAATGATTTAAAATGAAAATGAAAATAAAAAGAAAATAACATGAGAAGGGAGGTGTAGAAGTAAATTGGTTTGCACTGAGTTCATGTTAACACGCATCTGGGCCAACAAAGAGGGGGTGTGATTATCAAATGGACAAAGCCCAACACCATTAGAAACCTCAATTTAAATGAAACGCAACGTTTCATTAATCTGAGTGGCAACCACATCAGATTCAGCTCACCACGTGTGCGAGTCAACGGCCAAGTTACCTCAACACCATAACATCACCTCAGACGCTGGAGCCCTAGCTCCGGTTGTCTTCCCCGGTGAGCTTCACCGGTGTAGTCTGCAAACCAACATAAAAATGAAACCTCCTGGCACCATTTTAAAGCATTTTTCGCGTAGGTTACAAATATGGCAATGGTTTTTGAAAAAGGTCCTTAAATCAACATGAACATGAGCAACGAAAATCCAATGCATAAACTGAAAATCACCCAAGCAGCCATGAAAAGCATCCAAACATTGCCTACACGAGGTAGGTCTTCAAAGGCAACCAATATGCTCTTAAATAAATGCCTAAAATGGAAGATTCAGAGAGTGGAAAGTTACCTAACGGAGCTGCTCCGTTGGCTCTTCAAATGCTTTGCAAGCTTCACTCTAATGCCTCTAATCTCTTCCTGATGCTTGTGTGATGATGAAATGAGCCAAAGGTTGAAGGAAAACTCAGTGAAAACTCAAATTCGAAGAAAGAGAAAACTCTGAAATTTCTTGATGGAATCTTTCTCTTCCTTGCAGCTACTCCACCTCTCCTGCATTTAAGGTTTGTTTCCAATTTATATATGAGGGCTTAGGGGGATTCATGCAGGCCCATGTTGTATGATTTGTCTATTTTCAAAGTTTGCCAAAAATCACAAAATGAGGTGCATGCACGGGTTGGTGTGTTTTGTGACTTAATCCTCTCACTCTTGCTGATCATGTGGGGGTGAGGAAATGAATAGTATTGATTTGGAGAATTGAAAATGAGTGGAAATATGGTTTTGGACAATTGCCTCATATGGTGTGATATTTGAAAAGTGTCATGACATGTTGGTTTATGTTGGCTCAAGTTAGGTAAAGAATGGAATGACCATTATATGATGATGATATGGTGTTAAAAATTCAAGAACAACTTCATTTGGTGGCTTGTAATGGAAGAAAACCATACTAGGTCCAAAAATCAAGTTTCCATGCTCATTATGGTTCAATGATCTCATAATTCATCAAATGCCATAGATATTGAGATCAAGGTGAAGTTAAGGTCATGAGACACAACTTTCATGTGGCAAGAAATTCGATTAGAGGTCTTGAAGTGGATGAAATTGGTCCTTGAAGTGAATGACCTAAAACTAGGTTTCCAAAATTACCCTTGACTTGTGAAGATTATAACTAGAGCTTCACACATGAGAATGATGAATTCTATCAGTTTTCAGAAATCTAAGACAATGAGAAACAACTCTCATGTTTGATAAAAAATGAGGAAGAGCTTGGTTCCATGTGAAAAATGCCTTGGAAGTGAGTTAACTTTGAATGCCCCTAAAATCTCTTCATTTTGTGACACTAACTTGTAGCAATCATAACTTGAGATGTATGAATCCAATGGATGAGTTCTTGTACTCAAAAGAAAGCTTGAATGATGAGGAATAAGTCTCATGATTGATAGAAAATGAGACAAGACTTGTATCATAGTGAAATTTATCCTTGAAGTTAGGTACCAAAAGAGGGGATTTTACACCTAGAATCATCTGAAACCCTAATTTAGTAACCTCTTGAACTCTTGAATCTCTTTGATCTAGATTCACCATGATATTTGAGATGACCTAGGAAGACTTCTCATAGATTCCAAGATCAAGACCCAAACCTTAAACTCCTTCAAACCCAAAGTTAACTTTTTGTTGACTAGATGAAACCCTAACCTCTTATCCACTGACTGAGGTTCTTGCCCATGATTTGTATGGTCATACCAATTCCATAGAGGACCCTCGATGTAACACCCCAAATTTAATTCTAATATTTTAATTTATTTATTTAATTGAGAATATTTGTATTTTGGTGGTTTTTGGTGGTTTTATGGATTATTGGGAATTATGCATTTTTGGATTATTTATTTAATTAATAGTATACAATATGGAAATATTAGTATTATTATTAGTTAAAACAAATATAAGTGAAATAAGGGTAATTTGGGCATTAAGAGGAGTTAGTAAGGGTTTTATGGGAAAAACCCAATTATGTGGCCCAAGACTAGGTTTGACAAAAAGGAATTCTAAAGGAAATTAGGATTCATTTTGTTAACCGTGAAAATTATTGATACCAGAGTTCTAAGGAGAATATTGGAGGTAGAAGCTTCGAGAGATTCCCTAAAATATTGAGAAGGCTTTGATCGACAACTAAGGTATGGGGAGTATAACCTTTCATAATTTTCCATGTGCGACTATCAGCGTATTTAAGGTTGATTTAAGGGTTTAAGAGTTTTGAGGCGAATAATGAGAAAAGGGGATTTTGGGCCTTCATGGCCTAAGATCGATTATTGAGAATTTTAACCGTAGGGATTTATTTGGGAAAAAGGGAAACTAGGCCTTCGTGGCTAAAAACTATGATTTGACTCTAACCCTGTAGGGAAATTTGATAGTGAGAACCCTGATGGTTGTGGTGTAGTGGTAAGTATTCCTGACTGTTAGAGTATAGATATGAGAAATAGTGATCTTTGGCCTTCGTGGCCTAAACCTATTAGTGTGAATCTAACTTGGAATCCGTTGGGGAAAAGGGAAAGGTAGGCCTTCGTGGCTAAAACCTTGAATTGTTATATGTCTAACCCTGAAGGGATAGGAATATTTCATAGTGACTAACTCTGATGCCCACTACGCCAGAATTGACTTTTAGCAGTGCATACAAAGATAACGCTTTTAGAAAAAGCGCTGCTAAAGAGTCATTAAAAAAAAAAGAAAAAAAAACAGCATACCTAAGACAACGCTTTTTGAAAAGCACTGCTAAAGGGGAACCCTAAGAAAGCACTTTATTTAAAGCGCTGCTAAATGTATGGCCTAAGAAAGCGCTTTTGTAAAGTGCTGCTATAGGGGGCCCTAAGAAAGCGCTTTTGTAAAGCGCTGCTGTAGGTGTAACCTACGAGAGCGCTTTCTTTATAAGTGCTGCTATATGTTGTAGGAAAGAAAGCGCTTTTGTAAAGCGCTACTGTAGGTCATTAAGAAGCGTTCCTATAGGTGTAATTAGAATTAATTTAAAATACCCACCAGAATTTTTAAAAGAAACAGGACAGTCTCGTACGTGCATCTTCTTTCCTTCTTTCTCCTCTGGCGAACGTGCCCTATTCACCACGACCGATTTCGTCGATTCCCTCCGTCCGACAGCCGCCGACTGTCGCCCTCCTCCGTTTATTCAGTCTGTATTGCATTTCTCCGCCATTTATCCGTCCTTTTTCGACAGCCTCCGTCCGTTCATTCTGTAGCGCATTTCCGCCATTTTTACGGTATTTGAAGTTTTTCATTTTGCATTTTTGTGGATTATTGTTTTAGTATTTCATTTTTCTGGATTATTGTTTGATATGATGTTAGTGTTACTTCTTTTCTGAGTTATTGACTTGTTTTTGTTGATACCGTTGATGATAATTACTCTTTTGATATTAGCTTGAGTTTTGTAAACAAGGTGTTTGTTGAAATGCCACAATGAGTTTACTTATGTTAACTTTGAGTATATCTCAATTCATAATGATCGTAACACGTTTGCAAAAGATATTGTTTGTTGCGAGAAATGTTTATATTTTTAAATCACAATATATATTTGGAGAAATGTTTGTATTTTCAAATCACAATATATATTTGGATGAATTATATTTCATTGTTTATATAATCTCTATGCTTAATGTTTTTTTATCATTTCAATATCTTTTAATTGATTTACAGTTTACAATTGTAAATGAGGGTGAAATTTGTAAATGTTTGAGGTTATTAGATATTATTGCCATTTGTAACCTTGAAATCTATAAAATTTTAGATAAATATAAACTCAACCATAATTTTAAATTTACTAAAATATTTGGGGTTATCTTAAGATTAAATATTTTATTACTAAGAGATAAGAATTTTACAATTTTGAAAATTGGTAACAATATGAATAATTAGTTTAGTATGTAGAATCTTATTTAATAATGAAAAGTTAGTATCCAAGTAATATTCATTCATGACCTCTTTAGCCATATAAATTGCAAATTAATTAATTTTATTGCAAGTTTTATCAACAATTGATGTTCCAAGAATTATTTAATGTTGATGATGTTATTAATTTTGTCTGTTATAGGGGTTACCTATGAAGAGCAAGGTTGTGATCGTTTTCAAGCATCCTACTGTGTAGCTTTCTTAGAAGTTATTGATTTCTTTATAGGTATTCTCTGTTTTTGTTTAACTTTCTTAGTTTAGTTTAGACTACTCAATTAGTATGGATAAAAAATGGATGTCTTCTAATCGATTGTCTAAAGAGTACGAGAATGGGGTATCGAAATTCGTTAAGTTTGCTGTTGAACACACCAAAGACCCTAGTAGGATCACATGTCCTTGCTTAGGTTGCTGTTATGGGCGTCGAATTGACGTCGTTCAGTTGGAATCTCATTTAATGAGACATGGAATTGATCAAAGTTATACATGTTGGACATTACATGGTGAGATAAATAACGAGAATGTCGAACCCAGTGATAATACGACCTATGCTTCAAAGGACAATGACAGAGATACATATGATTGTGATCGAGTCGAAGAGATTGCAGAAGCACTTGAAGAAGATCTTCAAGATTTTCCTAAGATGTTTGAGAGGTTTGTAAGCGATGCAGAGAAACCGTTGTATAAAGGTTGCACTACTTTCACAAGATTGTTTGCGGTATTAAAGTTGTACAACTTAAAGGCGGGTAATGGATGGTCGGATAAAAGTTTCACAGAGTTGTTAGCCCTACTTCAAGAGATGCTTCCGGAGGATAATGTTCTTCCCAATCGAACCTATGAAACTAAAAAAATGTTATGCTCTATTGGCATGAGCTATGATAAGATAGATGCTTGTCTAAATGATTGCATTTTGTTTCAAAATGAATATGCATCATTAAACGAGTGTCCTAAATGCGGTGTATCTTGGTATAAGAAAAAGTTGTCACCAGCAAAAGTCTTATGGTATTTTCCTATAATTCCGAGATTTAGATGCATGTTTCATAGTGAAACAGATGCAAAACACCTGACTTGGCATGCAGATGATAGAATTATAGATGGGAAGTATCGACATCCGGCAGATTCACCACAGTGGATGAAAATTGATAATGAGTATCCTGATTTTGGAGAAGAAGCTAGAAACCTTCGCTTGGCATTATCGACTGATGGAATGAATCCGCATGGTCTGCAAAGTATCTCACATTCCACCTGGCCTGTAATTATTATGATCTATAACCTACCTCCATGGATATGTATGAAGCGTAAGTACATGATGTTATCTATGTTAATTTTTGGCCCTAAACAACCAGGGAATGACATAGACATATACTTGACACCTTTAATCGAAGACTTAAAGAGTTTGTGGGAGAACGATGTGGAGGTTTATGATGGATATAGGAAAGAAAGTTTCAATTTGAGGGTGATGTTGTTTGGCACAACTAATGATCTTCCAGCATACGGAAATCTATCGGGGTATAGCATTAAAGGTCAATGTGCATGTCCTATCTGTGAAGAAAACACAGATTGGACGCGGTTAGAATTTGGTTAGAAGAATGTCTCTCTTGGTCATCGTAGATTCCTAAATTCTAATCATCACTACGTGGGTGGAGAAAAGCATTTAATGGAAACTCAGAACAACGTAGAGTTCCACCTACATTGACCGTCGAACAATTTTTTGAAAAGGTGAAAGATGTGAGTACTCAGTTTGGCAGGCCTTTTGCTCATACGCTTGTCATGCGTGGGTGGAAGAAGAGGTCAATTTTGTTTGAGTTGCCGTATTGGAAGTTGTTGTATGTAAGACATTTTCTTGATGTTATGCATATTAAAAAAAATGTATTTGAAAGTGTTATTGGTACGTTACTCAATATACAAGGAAAGTCTAAGGATGACCTTAAAGCAAGAAAGGACTTGGTAGCAATGGGAATAAGAAATGAATTAGGACCCTTGAAGAAAGGAAATTGCACATATCTATCACTTGCTGATTATACTTTATCTAGAAAGGAGAAAAAGATATTGTGTAAGTTTCTGAGTGAAGTTAAAGTTCCAGAAGGATACTTTTCAGATATTAGAAGACTTGTTTCTATGAAAATATTGAAAGGGTATGTGAAAAACCGAAGTCGACCAGAGGGATGTATTGTTGAATGATACATTGTTGAAGAAGCTATTGAGTTTTGTACTGAATATTTATCCAACGTTCAATCCATTGGCCTTCCAAAATATAATGTTGTTGAAAAAATAGTAGGTAAACAGTTAATTGGAAATAAAGTTGTGACAATTTCAAGGGATGAACGGGAGAAAGTGCATTCGTATGTTCTGCACAATGACATTGAGGTTGAGCCGTATGTTGAAATGCACAAAGACGTTCTCCGAGGTTTAAATCTGAATCGAAATGAAAATTGGATAGTACGTGAGCACAATCGAAGTTTTATAACATGGTTCAAGGATCATATTTTTTCAAAGTTTTATTCTGATCCCGCTTCAATAACAGAAAGGTTGAGATGTTTAGCATATGGTCCAAGTTTGCATGTGTTTTCTTATAGCGCATACGCAATCAATGGATACACATTTTATACCAAAGAACAAGATGATAAGAGTACAATGCAAAATAGTGGTGTCACCGTGCTTGCCGAAGCAATGCACATTTCAAGTGTGAAAGACTTAAACCCTATATATGTGAATCTGCCGTATTTTGGGGTTATCGAGCGCATTTGGGTGTTTGATTATGAAAAGTTTCAGATTCCTATCTTTGGATGCAAGTGGGTTGAAAATAATAGTGGCATACGAATGGATAAGTCAGGATTTTTGCAAGTGGATCTTAATAAGGTGGGGTACAAAGATGAGCCTTTTATTCTAGCCACACAAGCTAAACAAGTGTTCTATGTCACTGATCCGACAAGTACAAAATGGTCTATAGTTCTTTTTTCCAACAAAGTAATCGATGATAACATTGGAGACAAGGGGGATGTTGATGTTGAGAAGGATTCTTATATTATAGATGATCCAGATGAGAATATTAGAGCGGACAAATCATATATTAGAAATGATCATAACGAGGGAATTTGGATCAATCCATCCGTCCGTGTTGTTAAGAGATAAGTAAACCACGTTCCAACTAAGAAAATAAAGAGATCTTAGTGACAAAGATACTTGTAAAATTACATATTGTCTCATTGAATAAAATTACATATTTATATCATGCAATACAATTACATATTATGTCATTCAATAAAATTATGTATGTGTTTTTCTTATTTATACATTTCTTATGTATATATTTCTTATTTACATATTTGCATGTCATTCGTTTAATACTTTGGTTTTTCTGAATTACAGGTATTATGGCCACCAATGAGGAAACATCACATGATAGAAACGAAACAACAAAAGACATGAAAGGCGATATCAAAAGAGGAATAACGATTATGAAAAAAATCATCCGTGCGAGAGATAAGGGTGTTAAGTATGATGTGCATTGGAATGAAAGAGATCAATTAGTTGAGCCTAATGGTGTAATGCTGACAAGTTACATTGGAGCACTTGTACGTTCGCAAATTCCGATTACTTGCGATAATTGGAGAATTCCCTCGCTACAACCGACTAAAGACAAAATTTGGAGCGAGATACAGGTATGATATTTGATTATTTTTAATTATGTTGACGGTTACATCTTTAAATTAGTTATACTAACATGGTATATGTATGTGTATTTGTTTGCAGAGATCTCTTAATATTGATGATTGCAGAAGAAAATATTGTCTTCAATTGACCAGAAAACGACTGAGGGGATTTAGAGCGTTTTTAACGAACAAGTTTCTTAAAGATTCTGATGGAAACTTTGTCGACTCGTAGCGTCCAAAGAAGTACGCTGATCTGATTTCAGAAAAAGAATGGGAGACATTTGTTGCAAAGCGAAGAACCAAAGAATTTTTAGTAAATACAACTTAGCATAAACAATGTATAGTATATATACTTCTTCCACAAGAGTTCTGATATGACTTAAACTTGTTTTTTCAGGTTGTGAGTGGTGTAAATCGGCAACAGGCATCAAAACCCGTGTACCCATACAAAAAAAGGCGTTTGGGATATGCACGCTTAGAACAAAAAATAGTAAGTATATATAAATGCTTTAATATGATATAGTTACCAAAAATAGTAAATATATATAATAGGATATGAATGCTTTATTATCCGTCTTAATGCGTAGTTAGAAGAGGAGAAAAGTGATGCGACATCTCTTCCGGACCATGTTGTGTGGAAGGCTGCCCGTGTGGGAAGAGATGGAGTCGTTCAGGAAGAAGTTTAACAAGTATTTGAACAATGTGTAAGTACAACATTAGTTTTGTCAATAACTGATCAAAAGTGTATAATATATTTATATATGCGTTTATCTATATTTCAGGAGACTCTACCCCAGAGTATAACTCCAGCTGAGGACGATGATTGCAGGAGCATACTGAGTCAGGTGTTAAATATCCCTGAGTATTCTGGGCGTGTGAGGGGTAAGGGATTTGGTGCCACTCCATCAAAACTGTATAAGCAGCCAAAGAAAAAAAATCCTAGGAATAAAGAAGTGATGGATACTTTGGAGGAATTGAAAGCTCAGATTCGCGAATTACAGAAGGACAAAGAAAGATACATGTCGGAAAGGCGCGGTCCAGAGGGTAAATATACTAGTGACAAAGATAGTATCAATTGTCCGCAGAAGCTTCCAGAGGTAATTGTATATATTGCATTGAAATTAATTTAGCACCATTTTCTTAATTGACACATTAATCGGCATCATTATTTTTTTAGGGCATTTCACCTTGTCGGCTATATTTATCGTCACCGACTTATTGCATGGTTGGCAAGGGAAAGATGCATAACACTGTGGGAGACTTACTTCACCATAAACCGCTCCCTGCTGGATTTTTGAAAGTATCAGTTGATATTGTGTTAGAGGGGGATGCATTGTTGTTTATACCAGATGCTGCTTCAGACGCAACAATGGTGGGAGACGCAATAGGAGCGTATGTTGTATGGCCGACAAATCTCATTTTCATAGATGATGAGGTATGTTGAACACCATTATGAACCTTGTAATATTCAAATGTTGAACCATAGATGAAAGTTATTCTTACATTTACATTTTCTTATTTACATGATGATCTTAGACTCCTACAATATCCAAATCAAAATATAAGGGAATCATTGTGCGGGAAACCGATTCAGCTGCATCAAAGAAACATGTACTACTACAGTTACATGATTATCTTATTATACATTAATTACTGAACTTATATGACTTTTAGGTTCATGATCAATAGTTGCAACAAGTCAGCAAGGGTAAGATGCCTGAATCTTCCAAGGTTCCCAACAAAAAAAAGGTCAAGCCAAAAAAAACATATGTTCCTCGATTTAGGTTGTGCCTTGAAACATATGTAGGAACAACAGATATGACTAAGGGTGGCATCCGTCAAATACCTATGTGTTGCACCCCAAATTTTGACCCCTTAGATTCTCATTATCATTTTAAGGAGCATACTCATGAAATTTCTAACCTTAACCCAGTGCAAGTCTGTTTTTGTCAAATTGCAGATGAATCAGGGTTTCGTGCAGTCAAAATTGAAACTTCAGGGTTTGTGATTAGTCAATGTTTTGGGATCATTCAAATAGGAAACAAGGTCAAGGGTATTACATAATGTCAATTGAGAAGCCAATGTGAGGTTGTTACCCCAGAATTCAGAGCAGTACATTTCAGAGCACCCGATTAGGGTTTTGGACTAGTAAAAGTCAACTGTAGTTTGAATTTGATGTTGGAAGATGTTTAAATGGTGGGATTGTGATTCATGAAGTTCATATATCCTAATAAAGTTCATCCAAGAAGTTTCAAGGTCTCAGGAGGCCCAGAATGTCAACAAGCGACTTGGTAATCACCGATCAGTCGTACGGTTGACTGAAAAGTCAACTCTCCAAATTTTATGAATTGGACTTCAAGTTGTGAAACAAAGTTGTTCCTTATGTCATATGGGACTTGCATATAAATTTTCATGACCATTGGATCAAGGATAAAGGAGTAATCGAAAAATCGGGAAATTAGGGTTTTCAAAAGGGCTAAACCATAACTCCTTAACCACACATCCAATTGAGTTGGTTCAAAGCTCATTGGGAAGCTCTTGACAATTCCTAAAAAAGTCCCTAAGTGGTCCATGATCAGAAAATGCATAGATTTGGAGTTATGATCAAATTCATTTCAAGAGGGGAAAAAGACTTAGGAAAATTTCATTTTTAAGCTCATATTTTTAGCAACTTTGGAGGGAGTTTTGGCCAAGTTCCTTTGGGAAATTGAAACTCATGAAAACATGAATGTTTTAGAGCTAGGTGAGGGCTTTCTAAAAAGTACTAGCACATTCCAAAATGATTTGTGAGCTGAAAGTTATGGTCATGGCAAGTTGGTGGTTTTTCACTTTAGTCCCACATTGCCCAAGTTTCAAAATGCATTCTTTCATCAAAGTTGGCCAATATCAGCTTATGAAACTTGTTGTATCTGATATGTAGAATGTTTGTAGCATGAAGGAACCAAGGAAATGTAGAAGTTTGAGGATTTAGCCAAATTGCAAGTGGCTTGCAAGTTGCCTTGCAACTTGCATTTTAAAAACATTAAAACAAGCATGATGTGGAAAGTGATTCTGAACCAGCCTCCCTCCTACACTTCTAGCCTGCTATCAACCTCTGAAAATCATCATTTTGCTTGACCTTTGAGGCTTAGATCTTCAGCCAAGAGAAAACCCTCCAAGGGAGGTTTCTTCAAAAAATATCCAAACTTTTCTTCAAGGTGAAGAAAGCTCCAAACTAGCCCCTCAATCTCGCTTGCCTATAAAATTAGGCCTCCCCCACTTCATTTCCATCATCAACAACATTCTAAAACCAGAAGAAAACCTTTTTCCTTGCTATTTCCATTTCTTGCTTCAAAATCACAAATCTCACTTTTCACAAAATCACCAAAAAGCTGTCTTGCTACCAAGGCTGCCAAAACCATTTCCCTACATTCCAACACCCCAAAAACCATCCACACACTCTACAAATATGGTATAGAAGGTGTCTAAACCATTAAACCACCCAAAAACTTCCCCAATCAAAAAGTCAACTCTCACACCACACTACTTTGACCAAAAGCTACAAAACTTGCCATATCTTGTTCCATATATTTTCTTGGCATTTCAATCATCCTAACACCTCTCATATGATGTTTCTCAACTGTTCAAAGTGCTAGAAATCATTGGAGGGTCATATTTTCTCATTTGGCATCACACTTGCATTTTACTCAAAAGTGAAGAAAGAACTCAAGGAAGGAACCTGTTCAAAGTTGAGGAGCACTTGAAGTTTCTATGGGTTTCTTGGTGTTTAAACTCACACAAATCAAGCTACTAGAGGTATGTGAATAGTCCCTCTTTGCTTTAAACCATAATTCCACCCTTTAGTATTTTGAGTTCATAATATGAAAAGCATGACATATGTGGTTTATGTGTGAATTAAGTCATAACATGAAGGTAGCTGTGAGAGTGATTTGAAACCTTTTCAAATCATGATAATATTAAGTATGTATGTTTGTTTGCAGCTATCCATGTCTGGTTGGTATTCTTGATCACTGGATGCCACATTTTTGTATTTTCATGCTATGGTTATGACAGTTTGGATTATAGGTCTTAATGTGCACATGCTTGGGTTTAGAATCATCATATAATGCATTTATGACATGTGTATGTGACTTACACCACCTGTTTTCACCTGTTCCAAAATATGACTTCAAAAATGCCTCTTTTCAAACAATATGCCTTGTGCCATACCAAAAACCTTGCTGTCTATGAAACCACCCTTTCTTGAGCATGAACACTTTCAGTTTTATATATATGGCTTGTGTATTTGAGTTTTGTGGCTTGTATGTGTAAGGTTTTGATTTGAGTATTTCATCATGAACCAAAATGCCAAGTTTGTACCTCTGCCACCACTTTCTTGCAACAGTTGGTCTTTGATTATAAATGGTGTTTAAACTTGTTCTATGTTATGTATATGTGCTGTGAATATGGCTAGTTAGATCAGAATATGCACAAAACTAGAACTTCACTTCTTCATGACTCACACTTTGACAAATTTGCATTTTATGAGCCATTTTTCATCTCAGCCTTCAGCCAGCTTATTTTCATGATCAAATTCACTTATTGACGCATATATGTGATGTATGTATGCTTGTTTTGATCTACAAATGTCTTGAATTAAAACTGAACATTTTCATGCTTTTTCACACACACAATTGCACATTGAGAACCATTTTCATGACAGTTTTCTCTTTGGCTTCAAAATGTGTTCAGAATCATTCTATATCATGAATATGTTGTGTGTATATGTTTGGCTTAGCATAAGCATGTCTAGAATCTGGTTTGAGTTTTCTCATATATGCCTAAAACCTCAAAGAGCAGCCTACATGCCATTTCTTTTTGTGACTTGTTTTAGAATCACTCATATGTTTGAACATGATGGTTAGGGTATATAAGATGTGTGCATATAGGCTAAACAATCAGAATGTACATAAAGACTGAAAATGAATCCCTCATGCCCTGTCAAGAATCCAAAAAATGCATTTTGAAGACCTTAGCATACCACAATCTATTTTTGACCTTGATTCATGTTAATACTCATTCAATTTCATGTATGTGTGCTATTTGTGTGATTAGTTTGATCATAAAAGTTCTGGAACTGGAATTTCACCTCATCATGCATAATGATCATAACAAGTGCAACTCAAATGCCATTTTCTTAACATATCTCTTTTTTGCTTTAAAACATGTTCATGCTCATTCAATATCATTTCTGTGAAATGTATGTATGCTTAGTTTGATGCAAAACCAGTTGTAGCTTGAACAACACATTTTCATGCTTTGCACACACACAATATGCACTTTGAACACAACACCTCACAATAACTAGTGCAGACCTCTAATCTTTGTTCAATCTCATCCTCCAACATATATTCAATGTATGTGAATGATTGTTGTGATCAATACCTGCCCTAAAGTTGAACTGCCTTAATTCATGCATGTTATTTTTGCAATTCACATGTGACTTTTCATTACAGTCTAGTCTCAGCCATAAGTTTTGATCTAGACTCATTCATTATCATCCATATGTGGTGTGTACATAGCTGTTTTGGTTTGGAGCTAGCTGTAACATGAGTATCATTTGGAAATGCATTTCAAGCATAAAAACATAAGTGCTATCGTGTTTTTCATTAGAGAAAGAATTTGAAAAAACTAAAAGAGCCATCTTATTCCTTGTTAAAAAACATCCAGTTTACACTAAAATTTTGTCAAAAAAGGTTGAGAATTGAGAGAGTTATGCCCAAAATGCAAATCATGAAATCTGCCTTGTTTTGCCCATCCTAGTTTGTAAGTATCCCATATATATTTATGGAGTGGCTTCCATCAATGGATGTATAGCCACCCCAGTGGTAAGCAACATATGCCAAATGTGCCTTTCAGCCCATGATCCTGAGTTCGACCCCTGAGGAGGGCAACTCTTTTGGCATTTTTTTTATTTTTTCATTCAAACTTTGAAAATTCATAACTCTCTCGATTTTAATCTTTTTTTACCCGTTCTTTTTTCATTGTGTTCCTCTTAATGTGTACTTTCATATCATATTTTTTATTTTCATGTTTGACAAGTTTTTCACCTCTTTTGACTGGGTGCAAGATAGGTGCGTTTCGCGTCCGTTTACGCATTTGCAGATGAATTTTTATGTGGTTCCACTTGGATTTGTTTGTGAAATTTTTTTGTACTCATGTCCATACATATTAGTTAGCATACTAGGATTTTCATTTTGAGTTATAACTATGTTTATTTCGTCCCCACCTGTCGACCGTATTTGAATGCGATCTGTCGTTACAGTTCTCGTTATCTTCATCAGTGTTGACTATTATCAATGTGCTTTCATCCTTATCATTTCACATGTTTGTTTAATTGGTTGTTACCATGAAAATTTTTTATTATGTTGTTACCTTTCCCTTTTATTTTTCTTTCCCCAAGTGATGAGGCTTGTTAGCTTTCATCCAGTTGTTTCCCCAGTTACTTCCAAAGGAAAAGTCTGTCCCTTTGACCCTCATGTCATTGGAAACATCTCTTATTCCCCTTGAATTTGTTAAGTCACTTTAACCCTATATTAGAAACCCTTAGACTTTGCTTTAAGTATAAAAAGACCCACCTGTACTAGGAGTGTTCTTCAACTAGAACCCTAGGAAAGAGTTCGTTACTTCTGTGTAAGAATCATCGTCATGATTTCTTACTTCCCCTTGTGAATATTATAACTTAGATTAGGGAGTTTTGTCAAACTCCATGCAAACATTTTCATGTTTTTCTCCCTTGAACCTTGATCATAATCAAGTGTTCTTTATCCCTTGTAAGGTGAACTACGATTGCTCTGATTCTATCCTAGTTAGGATACGTAGGCAGAAGATGCGACATCTTTGCGAGCAAACTTAGTGTATATAACTTTAGGTTTCAACTCATATCTTTTCCCAATCCACAGTACATATCTCACACTTAGCAAGCATTCAAACAAAAGGTTCCTGTAGAGTACTACAGATATTTAGGGTGCTAACACCTTCCCTAGGTATAACTAACCCCCGATCCCCGAATCTCTTAAGCGTTGTCGTTACATCGTGAAAAAGGTTTTTCTTTCTTTAGACCTTTCCTTTGGATAAAATAAAGTCCAGTTGTAAAAAGAAATAAGATTCAAGTTAATTAATAGCTTGATATCCAATTTTCACCGCAACAGAAATGGCGACTTCACTGGGGAAAATTTCTTTGAGGGTTTAGCCTATCTTGTTTGATTACTTGCTTATTTGTGAATACTTGTAAATATGTACATTTATGCTCTGTTGGATCTTGGGAACTTTGGATGGTGAGACAACACTATACCCGTGTTTAAGCGTACTTATGATAGGACGGTGGTATATTCAAGGAGACTTATACGGAGTTGATTCCCGACCAAGTTGACTTGAGAAAACAACCACTCAGTAGAGGCCCTTCTGAGAGTTAGTATTGTTGATCGAGTATTCGTGAAAACAATGCTACTTTCTACATGGAAGCCCGTGATACTGAGGACCTTTAGAATACCTTTTCCCCCACTATGGCTTTATTAGGATGTAGTGCGATGACTATAAGGAAGTAATTCCAAAGTAGTTGATACGCGATACTACACTTGGACGAGACTCTCTTGAGAATATTATCGACCACCAAGTATTTGGGAAATTGATAATATCCGAAAGATGGGTTGTTGACTCTGGGAACCTCTTAGAACCCGTTCAGCAGGTACAAACAGCTCATATTGCAAAATCCTTGGGGATGGGTAGACCTTTGACTTCATGCTTTGATCTTGAGCCTAGGAGGTCCTTGTGTGTGCATATGCATTGTATTTGTGAATACTTGTCTTTGTGTGTGCATCATCTCATCATATCACCATAAGCATATCATGTCGCAACTAGTTTTGTAAAAATCAGTCGATCTCTGGTATTTTTGAAAGTTGTAACTTTCCCAATGATGAATGAAGTAAGGTTTTAACCTAATTAAACTTCTGAGTTTTGTAAAACCAGTTGCGTTTTTGCATTTTGCATCATCATTTTGCATATCATTCTCTGTTGCATCAGTCCTATGGTTTATTCTGTGTTTCGTTGATATCAGAAGAAAGAGGGAGAGAGTATAACACAAGGGCTAGCATTCAAAAGGATGGATCACCTTGAGCAGGAAAATCAAGCACTCCGAGAAGAGGTTTTTCGTTTAAAGAATAACGCAGAGGCATTCACCACTGCTATTAGGGATATGATGGATAACCAGGAGTAGGAGAATCAGAAGCTCAAGAACGAGCTAGCAAAGTTGAAATGTGAAAAAAAGAGTTTAACAAACTGGGTCAAAGAATTGGTTCTGTCCCAGCAATAAGAGGGTTATTCTTCATCCACCGATCAACCGCTATAACAAACTGGTGAATCTCCAAGTCAACCTTGTGCTTGACAAAGAAGCAATTCCTTCCTTGCATATGAGGGATTAAAAGAAGAAGGCCCTAGACTCATTATGTCAAAGGATAATGCTTTTTCTATGTTTTGTTAAGCAGTTTAATCCCCTAAAACTGACAGTTGTAGACTGTTTCAACATTTTTTCTTGTATTTTCTTTGCATTTGTATTGCTTGTAAGCTGTTGTTGATTTTGAATTGGCAAAGATTAATGAAATGTCCGTGCATCTTTTGATTAAGTCCATTCGTTTCACTCTTTCTCTTCCCTTTCATTGTTAAAAGATAACAGAAATGCAAAAATTTCTTTTCTTTATCAAACTGTTGTTTGAAGCAATGATTGGGGAGGATGATGAAAAGTATATCCGTAACTGCTGTTGATATGCTTTCAGTTTAACTTTGTCGATGATGTAAGGCATTGTTTCAATCCCTAAAACACTGGAGAAATAAGGAAGATAATCCCTCGTTAACCCCTTCGAGCCTAGAAGTAGGAGTTTTCTTTCTTTACAAAAACAAAACCTTAAATCTCAAACCTGGGGCGGGTAGTTCTCAGTTAACTTAGAGATATGTGCATAAAATACACTTTTCATATAAAGGTGGTGCACTCAGGTTTTCCTTTATACACAACAAGCAAGTGTCGAGAAGGCTTTTCAGCATAAAAGACAATGATGGTTCGCCGTAACCGTTAAACAAAGTAGTCACCTCCTTTCTCAAAAAGAAAAAGAAGAGAAGAAAAAGGAAAAAGAAAAAATCCCGCTAAGTCAAAACCCGTGAAGGAGACTTAGGGAAAAATGGGGCATCCCGCTGACTGTAAATCCAGAAGAAACAGTTCAGGCAAAAGTGAGGGATGATAAAAAGAGGACGACTTTAAAATCTTTCACTTTGAAAGGTCCTCAAAAAGCAAAAAACTACCAAATATTGAGAGGGAGTAGTGACTACCCTATGTTTGTAAACCATCACCAACTATCATCAATTCAATTCTTAAAAACCTGTAAGAACCTGAATGTAGAGTTTGAGTTAACTGAGCATAGGATTGGAGTTCATCACGTAGATTGGGTGGGTACAGATAAACTTTGAGCCTTTATCCTTTGTTTCTTAAACCGTGAACCATGCCACGCTACAACCCTTAAAAGACCTAATTGAGGTAAGGTTGTTTTGAAAGCATATTACAGCAAGGTTGGATAACCTGACTCCTAATGATCTTTGTTAACTGTGGGTGTTCATCACTTTATCCATCATCAGCCAAGATGTTTGGATCATTTTTATTGATCACTCCGCCGTGTGTGTTTCATCAAAAAATTATTTTCAAAAGATTGCATAAATTTTACATTGAAAATTGCCAAATTTCTAATGAACGACATTGCGTGCAAGACAATCCAATGTCAAAAGGATCCCAACGAACGTTGTCAGCTAGGGAATTTGATTTGGTAAAGGAAGCTCAGCCTGGGGCAACTAATTGGAAGGATTGGTCAATCATTTGTAACACCGTTAATCAGAGCCAATCAAGTCGAGAGTAGATTAATCTCTCAAATACCGTCAAAATGGGGCATTTACGTCGAGATTTATAAATATCTCTAAAGAGTTTGAAGGTATTGAAGCATCTTGGATGTCAATTCTTCTGTAAAATCCTCTTAAAGATTCCTTCTTGCAGCCATGTGTTATGGGGCACATTGTTTGAGGTCTTAAACAAATTATTTCCTAACTCCTTTCAAGGCCAACCACTCCAGGTTCGCTAGCAGAACCAACCAGGTCAAGATCAGATGAAGCTCTCAAATAACGGTTTAGTCTAGGGCAACTCTGTTACAGTTACCAGCTAGCAAGGGCAAGTTTGTTTCTCAGTCGTTACTTCCACAGTCTGAAGACTTTGTACAAATACCGTTAATCTGGGGCAGTCACGTCGAGATTTATAAATCTCTCTAAGAGTTTGAAGATAATGAAGCATCTTATGCCAATCCTTTTGTAAAAGCACCCTTATGACTTCTTTTCACAGACCATGTAATCAGGGGCAGAAAAGGTTTATCATCACAAGAGCCGTCACTCACTTGAGGAGGATTATTATTACAATGGGGCATAAATATTTTGATCTCATGGTACCTCTCGCCAGCTCTCCAATTTGTTACTTCGGTTGATTTTGGAATTTCTCTTGGTGATTTTCCTCCTCCAACAAAGAATTCAAGCTCATGATGGCAATCCAAGTGAAGTCATGACGTTTTGGCCTAAGACGATTACTCTCTCCCGAATAAGGTGGTAACCTTGAAAAGTGGAATTGTTGTTCTTCATGATCATGCCCTTTGGTGTCCAAGTCTCCGTGTCGAGATGTTTATTTCATCTCCAGTTTTGTTTTGTCTGTTTTGTCAGCATAAAACATAAGCATGGCATAAGCATACACATAACATTTGTGCATGTTTGCTATCTCTGGTGGTTACCTGATTCGTTCCACTTTGGTGTTTTCCTCAGCGATTGGGTGTTTCGTCTCTCTCCAATAGAGTTGTCATCCCTTAGGCATAAAACGTCCATCATTTCTCATTTCCCAAAAGCTTAATCCTCGTGGGTGATGGTTGCTTCAGTTATTTTTTTCCATGTTTGGATAAGATGTGTCCCCATTCGAGTTCATTCCTCAATGGTTGAAGTCTTGTTTCTTTCTAGCTCGGTTCTAGATTGAACTTCAGTCTCTGTCGGTCGCCGAACCTATCTAGACGTGCATTTATTTTGCACTATCTATCAAGAAGAACATTTTACTTTGTGATACAGATAAGTGGCAGTCTCTTCAGAGAAGCTTATCTTTCTTCAACGATAAGTGGCAGTCTCTTCAGAGAAGCTTATCTTTCTTCAACGATAAGTGGCAGTCTCTTCAGAGAAGCATATCTTTCTTCAACGATAAGTGGCAGTCTCTTCAGAGAAGCTTATCTTTCTTCAACGATAAGTGGCAGTCTCTTCAAAGAAGCTTATCTTTCTTCAACGATAAGTGGCAGTCTCTTGAAAGAAGCTTATCTTTCTTCGACAATAAGTGGCAGTCTCTTCAGAGAAGCTTATCTTTCTTCGGCAATAAGTGGCAGTCTCTTCAAAGAAGCTTATCTTTCTTCAGAAATAAGTAGCAGTCTCTTCGGAGAAGCTTATCATTCTCCAAATTTTGAAAGCATTAGATTCAAATAAACTTGAGAAGACTAACAAAAAATGTTTAACTCACGGAAAAGATTCAAGGAAAATCATACTTCCCCGAAACCTCGGAATAGCAGAAACTTTGATACACCATCCTCCCCGGTGAAGTATAGGTAAATTTGAGCTATCTTGGTCATGTGTGGGTACCAAGTTTGAAGACCATCTCTCAGAATTTCTGAAGATTCATCCCCAGCAGAGGATTTTGGGGCACCTATTTGAAGTTACCTTGACCTCTCTGACGAGCTTGTTTAAACTTTGATTCCCCAGTAGGATTGGGTTTATTTCCCAAGTCTACCTACACCCCTTATCCTGGGTTCAATGTGATTCACTTTGTTTTCGTTGTGCTATCCGTCAATCCCCTTTGAAGTCTAGTCGTTACTAGCAATCCCCGTGTAAGTCCAGTCGTAACTGGCAGTGTTCAAGATCCAATCGTTATTGGTATCTTTCGGTCGTCACCATATTTCCTCTAAAGTCCAGTTGTAACAGGAAGTGTTTTAAAAGCCAATCGTCATTGGTATTCTTTTGGTCGTCACCATATTTTCCTTTGGAACCAGTCGTAACTGGCATTGTCTTAAATTCCGCTCGTCGGTATCCTTGTTTCGGTCGTCACCACCTTTTTTCTTTAATTCCCCAGTCGTAACTGGTAGTGTTTGAAATCCATTGGTATTCTTTTGGTCGTCACCATATATTCCTTTGGAACCAGTCGTAACCGACGTTGTCTTAGCTCCACTCGTTATTACCTTTTGGTTCGGTTGTTACCAACCTTTTCCTCTGAAGTCTAGTCGTCACTAGCAAATCCCCTGGGAAATCTAGTCGTTACTAAATGATTTCCATTAAAGTCCGGTCGTGACTGGCAGATGTTCAAAATCCAATTGTCATTGGTATCTTGTTGGTCGTTACCAACCTTCCCCATGAAATCCAGTCGTAACTGGCATCACTTGGAATCCAATCGTTATTGGTATTTTCTGGTTTGGTCGTTACCAACCTCCCCAGCTAAAACCTAGCAGCTTGCTAGCATTCTCATAACCACATGCGTTGGTATATCTTGAGTTAGGTCGTCACCATGTTTTCTCCCAAAGTCCAGTCATAACTGGCATTGCTTGAAATCCAATCGTCATTGGTACCCTGACGTGGTCGTTACCAATCTCCTTTAAGTCCAGTAGTTACTGGCATTGCTTGAAATTTGGCCGTCACCAATTTCCCCAGTCGAAGTCCTGTATTACCGATTGGATTTGAAATTTCATTTGTTGTTATCTCAGGTTTGTCGTTACCATTACCTCCAGGATGTCTAGTAGTTACTAGCACTGCCTGAGCCACCAGTTAAAACTGGGTGACATCATTATCCCCAGTAAAACCTTTCCCCCAGACAAGTCTTGGAGATCTAGTCGTCACTAGTATTTCCCCGTTGTGTTTTGTCTTTGTTTCTTGTTCATTCCTGAAGATCCTGTTTGAACTCTTCACTATAGGAAGTTCCTCATCTGATCATCCCCAGTGAGGTTCGAGTTTTAATTCCCCCAATAAAAAGTCGCTCGTGTCCCAGGTAGAAAGCTACCTTGTTCCCCGGTGAAGTGTTTGCTTTTCCCAGTAAGATTGTCATCTTCATTAGACTTTGCACACCCTCATTTTTTCTCTTCGTTATCACTAGTCATGTTTGAACTATTGATTGTTATGCCTCGGTATTCCCCAGTGACGGACCCATAATGCCAGGTCCCCGCGAGTAGTTACTAATCGTTTTGTTTTTCTGTCTTCTGTATATGTCTTGCATCCAAGCATCATAAAAGCATCATTTAGAATTCATGACATATCATGACCTTCCCTTTTGCATATCATCGGATCTAAGGGACAAAATTTTCGGTTTTCTATATTTAAATACCTTTCACTGCGATTCTACGAGGATTGTCATCTCTCAGTTCCATCTAGCGAAGATATTTAAATAGGGGCAACTGTTGCACCCTAAATTTTGACCCCTTATATTCTCATTATCATTTTAAGAAGCATACTCATGAAATTTCTAACCTTAACCCAGTGCAAGTCTGTTTTTGTCAAATTGCAGATGAATTAGGGTTTCGTGCAGTCAAAATCGAAACTTCAGGGTTTGTGATTAGTCAATGTTTTAGGCTCATTCAAATAGGAAACAAGTTCAAGGGTATTAAATAATGTCAATTGAGAAGCCAATGTGAGGTTGTTACCCCAGAATTCAGAGCAGTACATTTCAGAGCACCCGATTAGGGTTTTGGACTAGTAAAAGTCAACTGTAGTTTGACTTTGATGTTGGAAGATGTTTAAATGGTGGGATTGTGATTCATAAAGTTCATATAGCCTAATAAAACTCATCCAAGAAGTTTCAAGGTCTCAGGAGGCCCAGAATGTCAACAGGCGACTCGGTAATCACCGATCGGTCGTACGGTTGAACGAAAAGTCAACTCTCCAAATTTTATGAATTGGACTTCAAGTTGTGAAACAAAGTTGTTCCTTATGTCATATGGGACTTGAATATAAATTTTCATGACCATTGGATCAAGGATGAAAGAGTAATCGAAAAATCGGGAAATTAGGGTTTTGAAAAGGGCTAAACCATAACTCCTTAACCACACATCCAATGGAGCTGGTTCAAAGCTCATTTCGAAGCTCTTGACAAGTCCTAAAAAAGTCCCTAAGTGGTCCATGATCAGAAAATGTATAGATTTGGAGTTATGATCAAATTCATTTCAAGAGGGGAAAAAGACTTAGGAAAATTTCATTTTTAAGCTCATATTTTTTAGCAACTTTGGAGGGCTTTTTGGCCAAGTTCCTTTGGAAAAATGAAACTCATGAAAACATGAATGTTTTAGAGCTATGTGATGGCTTTCTAAAAAGTACTAGCACATTCCAAAATGATTTGTGAGCTGAAAGTTATGGTCATGGCAAGTTGGTGGTTTTTCACTTTAGTCCCACATTGCCCAAGTTTCAAAATGCATTCTTTCATCAAAGTTGGCCAATCTCAGCTTATGAAACTTGTTGTATCTGATATGTAGAATGTTTGTAGCATGAAAGAACCAAGGAAATGCAGAAGTTTGAGGATTTAGCCAAATTGCAAGTGGCTTGCAAGTTGCCTTGCAACTTGCATTTTTAAAACATTAAAACAAGCATGATGTGGAAAGTGATTCTGAACCAGCCTCCCTCCTACACTTCTAGCCTGCTATCAACCTCTGAAAATCATCATTTTGCTTGACCTTTGAGTCTTAGATCCTCAGCCAAGAGAAAATCCTCCAAGGGAGGTTTCTTCCAAAAATATCCAAACTTCTTCAAGGTGAAGAAAGCTCCAAACTAGCCCCTCAATCTCGCTTGCCTATAAAAGGAGGCCTCCCCCACTTCATTTCCATCATCAACAACATTCTAAAACCAGAAGAAAACCTTTTTCCTTGCTATTTCCATTTCTTGCTTCAAAATCACAAATCTCACTTTTCACAAAATCACCAAAAAGCTGTCTTGCTACCAAGGCTGCCAAAACCATTTCCCTACATTCCAACACCCCAAAAACCATCCACACACTCTACAAATATGGTATAGAAGGTGTCTAAACCATTAAACCACCCAAAAACTTCCCCAATCAAAAAGTCAACTCTCACACCATACTACTTTGACCAAAAGCTACAAAACTTGCCATATCTTGTTCCATATACTTTCTTGGCATTTCAATCATCCTAACACCTCTCATATGATGTTTCTCAACTGTTCAAAGTGCTAGAAATCATTGTAGGGTCATATTTTCTCATTTGGCATCACACTTGCATTTTACTCAAAAGTGAAGAAAGAACTCAAGGAAGGAACCTGTTCAAAGTTGAGGAGCACTTAAAGTTTCTATGGGTTTCTTGGTGTTTAAACTCACTCAAATCAAGCTACTAGAGGTATGTGAATAGTCCCTCTCTGCTTTAAACCATAATTCCACCCTTTAGTATTTTGAGTTCATAATATGAAAAGCATGACATATGTGGTTTATGTGTGAATTCTGTCATAACATGAAGGTAGCTGTGAGAGTGATTTGAAACCTTTTCAAATCATGATAATATTAAGTATGTATGTTTGTTTGCAGCTATCCATGTCTGGTTGGTATTCTTGATCACTAAATGCCACATTTTTGTATTTTCATGCTATGGTTATGACAGTTTGGATTATAGGTCTTAATGTGCACATGCTTGGGTTTAGAATCATCATATAATGCATTTATGACATGTGTATGTGACTTACACCACCTGTTTTCACCTGTTCCAAAATATGACTTCAAAAATGCCTCTTTTCAAACAATATGCCTTGTGCCATACCAAAAACCTTGCTGTCTATGAAACCACCCTTTCTTGAGCATGAACACTTTCAGTTTTATATATATGGCTTGTGTATTTGAGTTTTGTGGCTTGTATGTGTAAGGTTTTGATTTGAGTATTTCATCATGAACCAAAATGCCAAGTTTGTACCTCTGCCACCACTTTCTTGCAACAGTTGGTCTTTGATTATAAATGGTGTTTAAACTTGTTCTATGTTATGTATATGTGCTGTGAATATGGCTAGTTAGATCAGAATATGCACAAAACTAGAACTTCACTTCTTCATGACTCACACTTTGACAAATTTGCATTTTATGAGCCATTTTTCATCTCAGCCTTCAGCCAGCTTATTTTCATGATCAAATTCACTTATTGACGCATATATGTGATGTATGTATGCTTGTTTTGATCTACAAATGTCATGAATTAAAACTGAACATTTTCATGCTTTTTCACACACACAATTGCACATTGAGAACCATTTTCATGACAGTTTTCTCTTTGGCTTCAAAATGTGTTCAGAATCATTCTATATCATGAATATGTTGTGTGTATATGTTTGGCTTAGCATAAGCATGTCTAGAATCTGGTTTGAGTTTTCTCATATATGCCTAAAACCTCAAAGAGCAGCCTACATGCCATTTCTTTTTGTGACTTGTTTTAGAATCACTCATATGTTTGAACATGATGGTTAGGGTATATAAGATGTGTCCATATAGGCTAAACAATCAGAATGTACATAAAGACTGAAAATGAATCCCTCATGCCCTGGCAAGAATCCAAAAAATGCATTTTGAAGACCTTAGCATACCACAATCTATTTTTGACCTTGATTCATGTTCATACTCATCCAATTTCATGTATGTGTGCTATTTGTGTGATTAGTTTGATCATAAAAGTTCTGGAACTGGAATTTCACCTCATCATGCATAATGATCATAACAAGTGCAACTCAAATGTCATTTTCTTAACAGATCTCTTTTTTGCTTTAAAACATGTTCATGCTCATTCAATATCATTTCTGTGAAATGTATGTATGCTTAGTTTGATGCAAAACCAGCTGTAGCTTGAACAACACATTTTCATGCTTTGCACACACACAATATGCACTTTGAACACAACACCTCACAACAACCAGTGCAGACCTCTAATCTTTGTTCAATCTCATCCTCCAACTTATATTCAATGTATGTGAATGATTGTTGTGATCAATACCTGCCCTAAACCTGAACTGCCTTAATTCATGCATGTTATATTTGCAATTCACATGTGACTTTTCATTACAGTCTAGTCTCAGCCATAAGTTTTGATCTAGACTCATTCATTATCATCCATATGTGGTGTGTACATAGCTGTTTTGGTTTGGAGCTAGCTGTAAGATGAGTATCATTTGGAAATGCATTTCAAGCATAAAAACATAAGTGCTATCGGGTTTTTCATTAGAGAAATAATTTGAAAAAACTAAAAGAGCCATCTTATTCCTTGTTAAAAAACATCCAGTTTACACTAAAATTTTGTCAAAAAGGTTGAGAATTGAGAGAGTTATGCCCAAAATGCAAATCATGAAATCTGCCTTGTTTTGCCCATCCTAGTTTGTAAGTATCCCATATATATTTATGGAGTGGCTTCCATCAATGGATGTATAGCCACCCCAGTGGTAAGCAACATATGCCAAACGCGCCTTTCTGCCCATGATCCTTAGTTCGACCCCTGAGGAGGGCAACTCTTTTGGCATTTTTTTTTTATTTTTTCATTCAAACTTTGAAAATTCAAAACTCTCTTGATTTTAATCGTTTTTTACCCGTTCTTTTTTCATTGTGTTCCTCTTAATGTGTACTTTCATATCATATTTTTTATTTTCATGTTTGACAAGTTTTTCACCTCTTTTGACTGGGTGCAAGATAAGTGCGTTTCGCGTCCGTTTACGCATTTGCAGATGAATTTTTATGTGGTTCCACTTGGATTTGTTTGTGAAATTTGTTTGTACTCATGTCCATACATGTTAGTTAGCATACTAGGATTTTCATTTTGAGTTATAACTATGTTTATTTCGTCCCCACCTGTCGACTGTATTTGAATGCGATCTGTCGTTACAGTTCTCGTTATCTTCATCAGTGTTGACTATTATCAATGTGCTTTCATCCTTATCATTTCACATGTTTGTTTAATTGGTTGTTACCATGAAAATGTTTTATGATGTTGTTACCTTTCCCTTTTATTTTTCTTTCCCCAAGTGATGAGGCTTGTTAGCTTCCATCCAGTTGTTTCCCCAGTTACTTCCAAAGGAAAAGTTTGTCCCTTTGACCCTCATGTCATTGGAAACATCTCTTATTCCCCTTGACTTTGTTAAGTCACTTTAAACCTATATTAGAAACCCTTAGACTTTGCTTTAAGTATAAAAAGACCCACCTGTACTAGGAGTGTTCTTCAACTAGAACCCTAGGAAAGAGTTCGTCAACTCTGTGTAAGAATCATCGTCATGATTTCTTACTTCCCCTTTTGAATATTATAACTTAGATTAGGGAGTTTTGTCAAACTCCATGCAAACATTGTCATGTTTGTTCCCCCTTGAACCTTGATCATAATCAAGTGTTCTTTATCCCTTGTGAGGTGAACTACGATTGCTCTGATTCTATCCTAGCTAGGATACGTATGCAGAAGATGCGACATCTTTGTGAGCAAACTTAGTATATATAACTTTAGGTTTCAACTCATATCTTTTCCCAATCCACAATATATATCTCACACTTAGCAAGCAATCAAACAAAAGGTTCCTGTAGAGTACTACAGATATTTAGGGTGCTAACACCTTCCCTAGGTATAACCAACCCCCGATCCCCGAATCTCTTAAGCGTTGCCGTTACATCGTGAAAAATGTTTTTCTTTCTTTAGACCTTTCCTTTGGATAAAATAAAGTCCGGTTGTAAAAAGAAATAAGATTCAAGTTAATTAATAGCTTGATATCCAATTTTCACCGCAACACTATGGAGGAAGGTATTTTCGGTTTTGAATATACCGAAACAATTGCTAAGGAGGATTTGGACCAGGTTTTCCAACATTCTGAATTGGGCGTCGGTGTTATGCATTCCTACATCAGGTACTCCAATCCATTTTAATTAAATAATTGAACATTTTAAAATTTGCTCATTTAACTAAATATTCTAATGTTGATTATGTTTTTCTTTTAGGCTCTTGTATGACAAGTTGTTGGTCCCGCATGATTTGACTTTAATATTCACATTCTTATCTTCTAGTTGTATCAACTCACAGGCAATAGATCACAAACCGGATGTAGTCAAAGATTACATAATCCAAAGATTTATGGCCGCAACTACAGAGAAGTTGTTCTAGTTGCCATATAATACTAGCCATGGGTATGACTTCATTCTAAATTCATTTATTGTAATTATTCGATTTTTGCCATTCTATATAACATTTCCGTCTAAACTGTTGTCTTATTTTATAGTGGACACTGGTTGTTGGTCGCGATTAATCCGATGAAAGAAATAGTGTATTATCTGGATTCATTGGATGGCGATCAAACAAAATATCCTGATATGAAGAATATGATTGATACGTAAGTGCTGAGATATGCTGTTCTGAATAATTATATATCTTTATTTATTATGTGACATTGTTCTAAATATGCGTTTATATTATGTTAGAGCTATACAAATATTCAGAGCACAAAGACAAGCAACAGTGCCAAAAAGCAAGGCTAACAACATTAGCTGGATCATAGTGCAGGTATATTTTCCCATTTTTGATTGTTATAGTGGTCCTACTTGATAAAACTATGTAAACTATATATCCTGATAAATGTTCGTTTGTTTTTACCATTTACAGTGTCCTCGTCAGCGTAATGGGATTGATTGCGGATATTTTGTATTGTGCTTTATGAAGGAAATTATTCATTCTGGTCAAATAGAGATTCCAATCATGGTATGGATCAATTCATAAATTATATGATTCATTTTGATAATTAACCGATGTTTCATCTGAGTAATTAGTTTTAAAACTAAATCGTGCATGTTCTGTTATATTATGTAGTACTTTGATGAATTCAAGTGCGGTACTTACTCAAAAGTAGGATTGGAAGAAATAAAGGAGGAATGGTGTCAATTTATTCTTGAGTTGAGAATTGTATAAGGTATATGTATCATCCAATATTGATGCGGGATAATAATATTTTTGGAAGTCGTATCTATTTGTAAAGTTAACGGATTTGTAATTATATGTAAATTGACTGTATTTGTGATGTTATAATTCTGAGGATCGGATTGTGTTGTAATATATTTAAGCAGGTTTATGGGTATTAAAATGATTATGGGAAAAGTGATGAATTACAATGTATACTTAAAGGCCAAAGTGTTGAATTGTATATATAAGGCCAAAGTGTTGAAATAAAGGCCTGAATTATAAGTAGGGAATGTAATATAATCAGGTTTATCGAAAAATATATAAAAAGTGTGATTATTTAAATAAAAAAAAATTAAAATCGTGAAGATTAGACAGCGCTTTTACAAAAAATCGTTGCTAAAGGGGACAAAGAGAGCGCTACAAAAGCGCTGCTATAGGTGGGGAAAGGGGAGGGGGGTTCTAAGAAAGCGCTTTATAAAAGTGCTTCTAAAAGGGGGGGGGGGGGGTCTAAGAAAGCGCTTTCTAAAAGCGCTGCTAAAGGGGGGGAGGGGAGGGGGGAATAGGAAGCACTTTTATAAGCGCTGCTAAAGGGGTAAAAAAACGCTGCTAAATGTGTTGCTAAAGGGAGCCTTTAACAACGTTTTTTCCATAAAAAAGCGTTTCCTTTACCTTTAGCAACGCCACTTTAGGCAGCGCTTTTAAGCGCTGATAAAGGCCAAAAAAAAGCGCTGATAAAGGTTTTTTTGGCATAGTGGCCTTAGGGTCTAATTGAAGGAAAAATTGTGATTTAGGGCGTGAATATGTTACGGGATTGGCCTAGTAAACTGTAGGTTTTGTGCCTTTATCGTTGTAAGACCTTAGGGATGATTTAGAGATGTTTTGGGGGCATTGGGGAAGTGAATCGTGTGGACTTTTGGGTTGATTTAGGTTCTGGAGCGTAACAGCGTTTTGCTGTCCGTCACGACTGTTCATGTTTTCGGTCGAAATCGTTTTGGACGTAACTTTTGATCCGTAAGTCCGTTTTGGCCCCCGTTTGAAGTGTTGGAAAGCTAATGAACAGGGCTATAACATAGTATAGATAAGGGAATTAGCTTTCCAATATTTCTATATCTAATTATGTTTGAGAAGACAATTGTGTATATGTTTCATTAATGAATCATGTTCTGGTTCAGTGATATCTTGATGTTTTAATGCTGCAATTTTTCTGATGAATTACCATGAGGGTAACTGCGATAATATATGATAATATGATGAACTAACATGAGTAGGACTATGAAGTTTATGTGATTAATAGGCGATAGTATGAGAATTACCGCGAGTATAATTATGAATTAATATGTGATAATATGTGATAATGTGTGATAATATAATGAATTAATATGAGTATGACTGTGAGTGCTATGTAATTTGTATATGATTATATGATGATTTCTATGATGTATGATGATGATTATCATGATTATATGATGATATGATATATGATGATGATTATTATGATGAACTATGATGATATGACGTATGATGATGATTATGATGATGAGCTATGAAGTTTGATGATGATGAATATGATGAATGATGATGCACCTATGATGTTGTTATGAGGATGATTTGTGACATGTGCATCATGCATTCATGTGCATCCGGACTTCGGTTCAGGACCTCGATTACTTTGGCATCAATCCCATTGTGTGGATGTGAAGTGTTTTGATGTGCTCCGGTTCTCAAGTAGAATCGATACTATTGATGGGGATTTGTGGAGGGTTGATGACCCAGTGTCCATCGTGTTGTGATGATTGGTACCACATGCATTGAGTCTTGTTGCATTTGCATTTATGGGTCCTTTTGTATGAATTATGACGTTGTGGCCTTTAAGGCATATTGAAGGATATGAATGTGTTGAATATGATTATGATGCCATTTATATGTTGATTTTTATATATTGATTATTATGAATTGTTTTACTCACCCTGCCTATTTGAATGTTACCTCCACGTGGATAACATGCAGATGATCAGGTTTAGCCGTGGACGCCGTTGAGGATTTTTGAAGTCTTTGAGTTGTTAGCCTTTTGGTTAACTTAGAGGGTTTTGCTCTGATATGTAACATCGGGTTGGGTTCTTTTGAATTAAACTATATACTGTTGAGTTATTTTTCTTATCTTCCCGTATGAGGAAAATATTGATTTATACCTTTTGAGTTCCACTGCTTTGTGCAATTTGATGTATTTTGAGAAAACCCGTTGTACACGGAGCATTGAATTATTTTGAGCTATTGAGAAATGTACACCCTTTGAGGTGACTTTTATTGAGTTAAATAATTTACTGATATCTGCGTTATTTTGCCTTAATAGTTGTGGGGTAAAAAAAGGGTGTTACACTCAGGGTGTACACTGAACTCTTAAACCATGTCTCGTTCAATGAGAAGAACTCTTGTGCTTCTAATCATCCTCAAGATAGGAAATGATACCCACACATAAACTCTCTCCTCTCAAGGAGCTTTGAGACCCATCTCTGATGATGATAAACTCTTGATGATCTGAAAATGTACCCTTGCTTGATCTTGAACATGAAATTTCTCTCTTGAATGGCATCTACAACCTCTTGATCCCTTGTCTATAACCAATGTTATGCACAAATGCAAATGCTAAATGCTATGAAACATAAGCCAAGATAGGAGAAAACGTTGGACAAATTTTGGGGTGTAACAGTTGCCCCTATTCAAACGACTTGGACCTGAAGGTATGAGAAGCAACCACTTTCAAACATTCAAGGTAAAAGGTAATTGAATACAAAAGAACCCAGAAATTTGCCAGCTGCAGGATTGTATACTATAGAATTTTTCCACCAAGGTGGAATCATCAAGGAAATATATCTGAAAGTTATGAAAAAAGAGCTACTAACCACAAGTTAGAAAGCCTCAACACGCAGTCGGAAAAAAGCAACTGCTAAACACAAGTTAGACAACCTCAATACAAGATTGGAAGAACAATTGTTAAACAAACAGGCTCGATGCTAAGTCGGAAAACAACTACTAAACAGCAGGCTCGACACAAATTCGGAGAAGACAACATCTGTTAAACAACAGGCTTGACACTAAGTCGGAAAAAGACATTTGTTAAACAGCAGGCTCGACACTAAGTCTGAAAAGACATCTGCTAAACAGCAGGCTCGATACTAAGTCGGAGAAGACAACATCTGTTAAACAACATGCTCGATACTAAGTCAGAAAAGACATCTGCTAAACAGCAGGCTCGACAGTAAGTCGAAGAAGGCATCTACTAAACAGCAGGCTCAACACTAAGTCGGAGAAGACAACATGTGTTAAACAGCAGGCTCGACACTAAGTCAGAAATGGAATCAATTGATTCACAATCTGAAAGAGGACTCCGCTGGAGAAAGAAGAACTTAAACAAGCAAACTTTGTTGGGGAGTACAAGATAAGATGAAAACATCTATCAATGAATCTTACTGAGGTCTGGTACCGCAAAGGCTCGCGAAATACGCCGTTATCTGCTGGAGAGATGTCCGACAACGAAAAGTAACAACCTAGCCTATGCTTCATATGAATATATTTGAATATGGCGTAATGCTCCATACGAAATAGAAATGCTACGCATTTAGGAGGATACTATGCAAAATGCAAGTGCAAAGGACCACCACCACAAAAAGGTGCCGAAATAAACGACAAACAACTCTGCTAAGGAAAACACCTTGAACTGCTTCCTGGAAATAGAACTTTCCTAGGGATAGTTCCACTCTGCTGGGAATAAATCCACTCTACTGGGGATTAAGAATAAGATTTATTGGGGAAATTATCCTGAAATCTCGCCCTGAGGGAAAACCAATAACCACTGGATTCTACTGTGGACGTCTACCAATACTCATCGAGGGAATCATCGTCAACCTCTGCTTTGGGAAATGAGTCAATGACATAGACTTTGTGGGCAACTGCACTGGACTTGTCCCACTGCTAGGAGAATAATCCCAATTTAACCTGTTGGGGATAACTTTAATCTCGACTTGCTGGGGATAATCGCACACTAACATTGGCGAGATGCTTCTGATCTGACATCATCATCTTGTGGGGATAGAGACATGTCATTGTTGGTGAGACACGTTTGGAACAATTCTTAGCGGTGAGAGCCCTGCAAATGACAAACAAACAACGTGTCCTGTATGCAACAAATGCTATTTTGATCATCGTCCATAACATCATTCAGATAAATCATTGTTTCAGTTATAATTAGCAAATCCCTAAAAGTTTATGTATGCAAAGTTTTATCAAAAACATCAGGCGTCTTTTTGCAAACAAAACAGTAAAAAGAAAAAACAAGAATATAAATCTTTCTGTGGAAAATACTTCATCGCTTAAAAATGGCCTGTAAGTAGACAAATTACATCGGATTGAACTCCTGAAAAGAGAAAGTTGAGCAAAAATTACAAATTAAACAAATATACAAATGTCGGCAATGTGGGAACAGACAACCACCATGTGTCGATTCGACTATGACTCGCATGACTTCGATGTTTCACCAATGCTTCGCCTTCTGAAGGGACTGACTTGATCAACTCTAAGGTCCTCCAAGAATCCAACTGTGCTCACAGGTCGGACGCAGACCATAGTCGTTTTCTTTTAAATCCCTAATTTTTGCCTGAATCGCCCTTGCGAGTTTTCAATTCACCGGGATACCCATTTTTTGCCAAAGTCGCCTTTTTAGGTTTTCAACTTCCCGGATTTATTCTTTTTCTTTTTATCCCTAATTTCTGCCTGAACCTATTCTTTTTATGGTTCGCCGGGATGCCCCATTTTTTCCTGAACTTTCTTTTTCTGTCCAGCGGGTCTATTTTAAGCAAAGTATTTTTTTAACTACGTCTGCGTTCATGGGGGACGTAAAATCTTCACCGTCCATAGTTGAAAATAGTAAGGCTCCTCCGGAGAAGACTTTCCTTACTACGTATGGACCTTCATAGTTGGGAGTCCATTTTCCCCTGTGATCTGTTTGGGGAAGGAGAATCCTCTTCAAAACTATGTTACCTACTTGAAAATGTCGAGGACGCACTTTCTGATCAAATGCCTTCTTCATCCTGCTCTGATACAACCGGCCATGGGAGATAGCTGCCAATATCTTTTTGTCAATCAGACTAAGTTGATTCAACCTAGCCTTTACCCATTCTGCCTCATCAAGCTTCACATCAACCAACACCATCAGGGAAGGGATCTCGACTTCCAATGGTAGGACAACTTCCATACCATATACCAACGAGAAAGGAGTTGCCCTAGTCAATGTACGCACTGAAGTACGGTAACCATGTAAAGCAAAGGGAAACATCTCGTGCCAATCTTTGTAAGTCACCACCATCTTCTGTACAATCTTCTTGATGTTTTTATTGGCTGCCTCGACAACGCCATTCACTTTTGGACGGTATGGAGAAGAATTGTGATGTTCAATCTTGAAACTCTGGCACAGTTCCTTCATCATCTTATTATTCAAATTTGAACCATTATCAATAATGATTCATTCTGGAACTCCATAACGGCAGATGATGTCCTTCTTAGTAAAGCGAGCCACTACCTGTCTGGTTACATTGGCCAAAGAAGCTGCTTCTACCCACTTGGTAAAATAGTCGATTGCGGCCAAGATAAAGCGATACCCATTGGATGCGATTGGCTCAATCTTATAAATCATATCAATGCCCCACATTGCAAAGGGCCAAGGAGATGCCAAGACATTCATAGGACTTCGCGGCACATGCATTTTATCAGCATAAATCTTGCATTTATGACACTTCCTGGCGTATTTGAAACAATCAGATTCCATAGTCATCCAGTAGTAACCTGCTCTCAATAATTTCCTGGACATTGTATGTCCGCTAGCATGTGTTCCGAAGGAACCTTCGTGGACTTCTTCCATTAGCAAACTTGCTTCATTTTTGTCCACACACCACAACAATACCAAGTCGAAGTTTCTTCTGTATAACACATCGTCCTTGTTCAGGTAGAAATTTCCTGCCAACCTTCTCAAAGTTTTCTTATCCCAGCTCGATGCCCCAGGCGGATACTCTTGATTCTTGAGAAAATTTCTGATATCAAAATACCAAGGCTTCCCATCCGATGCTTCCTCTACTGCAAATATGAAGGTCGGCCATTCGAGGCGCATGATAGTGATCATTGGAGCTTCATTCCAATAGTTCACTTCATACATCGATGATAAAGTTGCCAAAGTGTCTGCCATCTGGTTCTCGGCCCTCGGCACATGATGAAACTCCACTCTGTCAAAGAAAGGCAGCAATCTTCTAGCATAATTCATATAAGGCACCATATTAGGTTGACGGGTTTCCCACTCTTCTTTAATCCGATTGACGACTAAAGCTGAATCACCATATACATCAAGGTTCTTGATTCTCAAATTAATAGCTTCTTCTATACACATGATGCACGCTTCATATTCAGCTCCATTATTGGGGCAGGAGAATGTTAACTGGGCGGTAAACGGTATGTGGGAACCGTGAGGAGTTGTAATGATTGCTCTGATTCTGTTGCCATATGAGTTGACAGCACCGTCGAAAACCATCTTCCACTGAGAGCCTATTTCGGGACCTTCGTCTGGTAGAGGCTCGTCACAATCCTTCATCTTCAAAAACATTATATCCTCATCAAAAAACTCAAATTTCATTGGTTGATAATCCTCAATTGACTGCTCTGCAAGATATTCTTACAAAACACTCCCCTTAATGGCTTTTTGGGAAACATATTGAATATTGTATTTCTGTCAGAACCATCTGCCACCTGGAAATTCTTTCGGAAAGCGCCTGCTTTTCAAACACGTACTTGATTGGATCCATCTTCAAAATCAACATGGTTGTGTGATTTAACATGTTTTGCCTTAGGCGTTTGGCTGCCCAAGCAAGCGCACAACATGTTTTCTCTAGCATTAAGTACCTGGACTCACACTCTGTGAACGTTTTACTCAAGTAGTAGATAGCGTGCTCTTTTCTGCCTGTCTCGTTGTGTTGACCGAGTACACAACCCATTGAGTTCTCAAGAACTGTCAAGTACATAATTAAAGTTCTTCCTGCCACTGGGGGCATCAGTATCGGAGGCTCCTGCAAGTATTCCTTTATTCTTTCAAATGCCCTTTGACAATTTTCGTTCCAAACGACTGCTTGATCTTTCTTTAACAATTTGAATATCGGTTCACAGGTGGCTGTTAAGTGAGACATGAACATCGCAATGTAATTCAATCTCCCCAGAAAACCACAAACCTATTTTCTGTTTTTGGCTCAGGCATTTCTTGTATTGCTTTAATCTTCGGAGGATCTACCTCGATTCCTTTTTCACTGACAATGAACCCCAATAGCTTCCCTGACCTCACTCTGAAAGTGCACTTATTTGGATTCAACCTCAATCTGAATTTCCTCAACCTTTCAAACAACTTTAAAAGATTAACCAGATGTTCTTCCTCCATCTGTGACTTTGCAATCATGTCATCAACATACACTTCAATTTCATGATGAATCATATCATGAAAGAGAGTCACCATCACCCGCTGGTAAGTTGCCCCTGCATTTTTCAATCCAAAAGGCATAACTTTGTAGCAAAAAGTCCCCCACGGCGTGATAAAGGTAGTTTTCTCCATGTCTTCTGGGGCCATTTTAATTTGGTTGTACCCATAGAAGCCATCCATGAAGGAAAACACAAAATATTGAGCAGTATTATCAACCAAAACATCAATGCGGGGGAACGGGAAATCATCTTTTGAGCTCACTCTATTCAGATCTCTGTAGTCGACGCACATCCTGACCTTTCCATCCTTTTTAGGCACAAGAACAATGTTAGGGACCCATGGAGGATAGTTTGTAACAGCAAGAAAACCGGCATCCAATTCCTTCTGGACCTCTTCCTTAATCTTGACTGCCATATCAGGCCTGGTTCTTCTCAGCTTTTGTTTTACAGGTGGACGTTCTTCTCGAAGAGGTAGACGATGTACCACTATGTCCGTATCCAACCCTGGCATATCTTCATACGACCAAGCGAAGACTTCTCTATACTCACAGAGCATTTCGACCAATCTTCTCTTGACATCGTCTTCCAATGCGGCCCCAATTCTGACTTCTTTCCTGTCCTCTTCAGTGCCCAGATTGACAACTTCAATGTCCTCTTGATGAGGCATAATGACTTTCTCTTCTTGTTTCAACAGTCTGGAAAGCTCTTTAGGCAAGTCATCTTCTTCATCAGTCTCTTCTTCAGCTTGAAAAATAGGATTGTCAAAATCATATCGAGCCATAACCGAATATGAATCAGTGGCATCTGAGATGTGAAACTCTTCAAAATTAACTTGGACAACTTCCTCCACAGTCCAATTTCACAAGCTCTGACCAGGGACACACGGCTGAATCCAAGCATCCATGTCGCAATCACTATCTCCTTCATCGTCTCCCACAACATTGATTCTGTCAAAAATGACCCCACCGCTGGTGAACTACACCGGTCCTCTGTACCTAGGAGCACTCTGAGAAGATGATGGGTTGTATCCCAAACCAAATTTGTCTTGCTTGTTGGGAATGCTGAGGACTTGACCCCACCTCTGTGAAGAACCAGACTCTACAACAGCACGAGCTTCTTTGAACGAAGAGATTGAAATTTCTAGAGCTCTAATCTCAACAGAAGACTTTTCCTTAATCTGCACTGCTTCAAACACCTAACACAGTGTTTCATGGATCTCCCCATCCACCTCTACATATTTGAAGGAAGACAGATGACTAACCATGATGTCCTCTTCACCACACACCGTTAAAATCTTCCCTTCAACCATATACTTTAGCTTCTGGTGCAACGTCGAAGTGACTGCCCCAGCATAATGTATCCATGGTCGACCAAGTAAGCAGTTGTAGGCTGGCTGTATATCCATGATGTAGAAAATGGTGTCAAAGATCTCCAGGCCCACCTGAATTGGTAAAGTAACTTCACCAAACACTGATATTCTAGTCCCATCAAACGCTCTCACTACCAGATCGCTGGGAGTACAAATCACACCCTGGGTGTCCAACTTCATCAAAGCTTTCTTGGGCAACACATTAAGTGATGACCCTGTATCAACCAATACATGCAACATAATAGCCCCCTACACTTAATGGAGATGTGTAGGGTATGATTATGATTCCTCCAAGGGGGAGTTAGATCCAGATCTGTGAAACCCAAGCCATTGTCAGCGTTAACATAAGCTACTACCCCCTCGAGCTGATTGACAGAAACTTCCTGCAGTACATAAGTAGTATTCAGAATTCTCAACAAGGTGTTTCTATGTGCCTCAGAGCACAACAACAAAGATAAGATCGAGATCTTAGAAGGCGTTTGTTGTAAGTGATCTACAATTTTATAGTCACTCTTGCGGATGAGTCGCATAAATTCCTCCACATCTTTGACCAAGGAGTCTTGCTCTCCCTGTTGCTGGCTCTATTCTACTACAGCCTACCCTTACCTTTATCATTTCTTTCCCTATTGGTCTCTGGCAGGGAGAACACTCTGCCACTTCTGGTCAAACCTCTGACTCCAACAACTTTATCAACATATGATCCTTCAGATGACATCCCTACCAATTCTTGCTTGTAACCATTGTAGAATAACTCTGCCCCATAGTTCCAAGGAATGACATTGGTACTCTCATAGGGCATTGGTCCGGGTGTGGTAATTATCATAGGCGTTGGCCTTGGCGGCACTGAAATATTAATTGTTCTGTATACGATCGAAAGCGTGGCAATTTCATCCCGCTCATTGTTAATCTCTTTAACATCTTCCTCTCCTTCTGCTCTATCAAACTGCAAAATACCCTCATTCATAAAATCTTGAATATGGTTCCTCAGATCGACACAACCTTCCGGGTGCATAACACATTCCTCACAGCCTTCCAAACAAGCAGGAAAAACACCCCCTTTCAACAATTTGCTCTTCACAAAACTTAGCGAAGTTTTCAACTCTGCCACATTAGTTATCAAGTTCAATTTTTCACCCTCGATAACGGTGTTAGCTCCGGTTACCCCATGACTCGGCATTGGGTTTTGATTCATGTTCAGGATCTCGTTGGTAAAATTAATTGCTTTGGTGTCAGGCAGATCTTGCACCTTATGCTTAAAAGCTTTGCAATTGTCAATGTTGTGAGCCGGAGCACCAGAATGAAAATCGCACCTTGCCTTCGCGTCATAGCTCGGTGGAGGTGCGCCTTTAAGCGGTGCTAAATTCCTTTTTTGGATAATCTATAATTGTAGCAGATGTTGTAGTAGTTGAGAGTAAGGCATATGCGGCGTGTCAAACTGCCTATTAACCACCCGTCCTCGGTCTTGAAATCGACGCGGTGCAATAGTTGGTTGCTAAGGTACCGCTGGAATGGTTATGCTAGCAACCTGTGGCTGCTGTTGAGGCTGGTATTGTTGTTTACGTTGTGCTCTATTTTTGTTTCTGTTTCTATAAGTTGTTATTGCATTCGTGTCCCCTTCTCTTTTCTTTGAACTCTCAAACGCCTTCTGCGCCCCTCCTGAGGTAGATCCTTCTCCCATTTGTATTTTCCCCAACTTTATTCTGTTTTCTACCCTTTCACATGTTATGATCAAATCAGAAAAAATCCCAGACATATTTCCGATCAACTTCTCATAATATATTCTTGGCAAGGTTGCCACGAACATATCAATCAACTCCCTCTCCACTATCGGGGGTTGGACTCTAGCTGCTAGTTCCCGCCACCTTTGGGCATACTCTTTAAACCCTTCATTGCTCCTCTATGATAGATTATGTAACTGAACTCTGTTTGGCGCCAGGTCACTGTTATATTTATAGTGACGGAAAAAAGCTTCCCCTAGATCCCTCCAACTTCTGATATACGTCGTCTCTAGACCCATGTACCACTATAGAGAAGGACCTGATAAACTATCTTGAAAAAAATGCATAAGCAATTTCTCATCATCTGAATAGGAAGACATCTTCTGATAATAAGATCTGAGATGTACTCTAGGACAGGTTATCCCTTTGTAATTATCGAAGTCTAGAACTTTGAGTTTTGGGGGAATCTTAACCCCTGGTATTAACCCTAAATTTGACATGTCGAGCCCCAAAGACTTTTGGTTCTCGAGATTTTTCATCTTTTCCGCGATCATCTTAAACCTTTTATTCGCGTCTGTCTGAAGGCCTACACCCAAGTCTCCCATTGAGAAAATATCATCTTGCTCGTCTTCTTCCCATTGAGGACCTGCAGTCCCATGTGCAACGCCCGCTACACCTGTCACATGAGCTCCTGTTTGGTGACCTTCACCTGGAGGAATAACAACAGTGGGAATCACATTAGCCTGAGGAGTGTTACCATCAGCTGGGGGAGGAATGGTAGTAGTTCCTCCATGTAAAACACCACTGCCATCCATCCTAGCAATCAGTGGCTGGACTAGAGTTCTGAGTTGTTCTTGCCCATTGGCAACTCCCTGCATCATATCCATAAACTGAGTCATTCGATCCACGAATTTTTGCAACTCTTGCTGTATTTAATCCATAACTCTTTGTTGATTCCCTCTGGTGGAGTATCTGTGAAACGTCTGGTCCGCTATCCTAAAAACTAACAGATGTAAACCACACAGAGATAAAGTTAATGGTCCCAAGAACACCTGCTATGCAAAAAAATGATAATGATGATGCAAAATGCAAGCATGTATATATGATTTAGGGAAATTCTCCCCTTGATTCTAGTTCCACAAACAAACAGGCGACAAAAGAAGCAACCGATAGAACCACAAATCTCTTCTCATAAATAAAATGAGGGCAAGAGTCAGCGTACACCACATAACATCAAGGAATTCAACAGAAAATGATCATACGACCCCATCCAACAAGCTTGGTGATGGTCTTAATACAAGATAATAAAAAGAGAGGAGAAAACTAAAGAGAAAACGAAATCAGGTAACCCTCCCTTCAGTCATGGTAACGAGTCTGAAACTCCTCTAACAACTCCTTTGTATCTGGATGTTCAGGCCTTACAATCGATGTCTGAATGAGAAACTCCCTTCTGCTGATAACATCCTTTAAATCTTAAGCGTAATCCTCCCAATCATCTTCTTCGAAAGCATCTTCAAGTCTTGGTTTCTTCAGTTATGCTCTTATCTTGAATTCCTCCAATGCTGACAAGGTTTCTCGTAACTTACGATCACTCTCATACCGACGAGACGATTCCAATGAAGTCCAAAATATGCGTTGGGAAATAGAATTATGCCATATATGCATAAGGCCAAAATAGCGTTGAAAACCACCCAACAACCTTCCTTAGAAAAATGTTGAGCCTTGCCTACTAAGAATGCCAATGGAAAACCAGGGACCCCATTTCTCCATACAACCTTACCATCTAACTCAGACTTACTCAGATGAAGAGAGTTGCGGTGAGAATCGTGATACCAAGCTATTGATTAACTTGAATCTTTAATTCTTAGATTACAACCGGACTTTAATTTATCCAAAGGAAAGGTTTAAAGAAAGAAAAACCCTTTTCGCAATGTAACAACAACGCTAAGAGATTCGGGGATCGGGGGTTGGTTATGCATAGGGTAGGTATTTCACATCCTAAACATCTGTAGTACTCTACAGGAACCTTTTGTTTGTTTGCATGCTAAGTTTGGTAAATGTTTGCTATGGATTAGGATTGGGTAAAAGGTGTAGGTTAAAACCTAAGGATAGTTTCTAAGTTTGCTCGCAAAGACATCGCGTCCTCTGCCTACGTATCCTAACTAGGATAGAATCAGAGCAATCGTAGTTCACCTCACTAGGGATGAAGAACACTTGATTATGATCAAGGTTCCAAGGAGAACAAACATAATAATGCTTGTATAGAGTTTAACAAAACTCTCTAGATCTATGTTATAACACTCAAGAGGGGAGTAAGTAATCATTATTATGATTCTTACATAGAGTTAACCAAACTCTATCCTAGGGTTCTAATTGAAGAACACTCCTAGTGTAGGTGAGTTTTCTAGACTTAAAGCAAAGTCTAATGGTTTAAAATGTTCTAACTTAACTAAGCTAGGGTTAGGGTGACTTCACAAAGTCAAGAGGGGTAAATGAGCTATCCAATGACACAAGGGTCAAGGGAGAGACTTTTCCTTTGGAAGGAGAGAGAGAGGGGCAAATTGGATGAGAACTAGAAAGTTCCATCACTTGGGGAAAGAAGTATTTAATAAAGCAAGACAAGTAAGCATGCATATTACAATAAGCAGATACTTTAAATGATACCAAGGGTTACAACCAATAAATCATCTTAACAAAGATTGAGGGCTCATTTTAACAAAGATTGGAACATGATGAAGATTATTACTACATAAACAAATCACAATTTGAAGATGGGTAAGTCATAAGTTCAAAGCATAGTAAATGTGACAACAATGTGCATAGATAACAATCAAGCATAATTAAATCAGTTTAAACCTCGTAATTTAGGAGGGATCATGGAGATGAAATCACTTAACCAAGTAAATGTGATGAAACTATAAAGGTAACAACCAACAAAAGAATGTCATAAGTGAAAATGTATGGATGATACTCAAAGCAAATAATCAAGCAAGAATCGCATCTACGGATCACGCTTTTAAAGTAAACACAGGTAAAAGGGGTATTTTATGGTAACAATCAAGTGAGAATATCCTAACATGTTTACTAACATGAAAGATATGAGAATGAATAAATATCTTAACACAAATGATCATGGTGAAAAAGAAATTCATCTGCATATGGGAGATTTACGATCTCGATACAAAGGCAACTTACAAGCAACCAAAAGGCATGAAAATTTGAACAAACATGGAATTAAAAAATATCACATGAAAGTAGGCATCAATACAAACACAATGCAAAAAGAATGGGTTTAAAACGATTAAAAATGAGTGAGTTATGAATTTTCAAAGATTGGATGAAAAATTACAAAAATAAATAAAAGGGTTGCCCTCCTCAGGGGTCGAACCCAGGTCATGCAGGTACAAGGCGCGCTTAAGGCATATGGTCTTACCACTGGGGTGGCTATACATCTGTGTATTTAGCCACCCCTATAAGTATATATGGCGCATTTTCATGGATTCCTGGGCAAGCATGAAGAACAAGAACCAAGCCCAAACTGAATTACGTTTTGATCCATATCTCAACCAAGACTTAATGGAATTTAACAAAATTTTAGTCAAAACTGATTAATTTTTTATGAGGGTTAAGATGTTAACAACCAAAATTTGAAATTATGCCCATACAGTAAAAGTCGAAGGTTCATGCATTTTGTCACTTTGAGATGCAAATTGATGGACAAGGTGCGTAGCTGATGCAATTTAAGGTTAGGCCAGGCACAAGCAATTTACAAAAGTGATTCTGAATAAGTTCTAAACAAGGTTTTGTTCAAAACAGCCCTGGATCAAAAAAAAGGCAAGTGAGTTGCAATGATGGTGTGATTTGGACATATGCTATTTCAAAGTAATCAAAAGAGAAAGAAACCAAGACCAACACAGGTCTGTTTCATGCTTAGGGCATCAGATTCATGGTGAGTTCTAAAGGGATAAACTTACTACTGTCATGAAACAAACAAACTGTCAGGCTACAATCTTAATGAATAGGTTAGAAGCTTGTTGTAAAAAAAGCCAAGGCTTAAGATTCACAATGGCTAGATCTTAAGAACATGAAAATGTTCACATGGTTTATCCAACTCCAAAATACTTACTAAACCCCAACAGGCCCCAAAAAGCTAAAGCAACAATGAATGAGTAAATTGAAAATGATAGCTAAAGCTGGACAACAGTCCTAGCATCAAACCAACCTGTTAACCAACAGCCTAACACCTCAAGAGTAAACCAACAACAATCTTACTTTTCATGCATGCAACAACCACAGAAACAGAAACTTAGCACTCAAAACCTGACCTGCCCACTAACCTATTCACCAATGGCTAACAGCAGGAAAGTATTGTAGCTATATGTAGATATTGTGTTGTAAGATGATCCTGGCATTTGAGGTATTTGATTTTTCAGAAAGAGGGCCACAACTGATAAATAACTTTATGGATCAAAGGTTTCAAAAGCACATATGTGATGATTGTTTGGCAGCAAGTTCTCCCCCTACCAGCAGAGACCAATCCAAATTTAAACAAACTAATTCAAGTTCCACCAGGCTACTAAAGATCAAGATCCTACTCTCAATTTGCAAAAATTTAGGAATGGCCACTTAATGATATCAAAGATTGACAAACTTCCCTTTTCATGACAGTATCAGCTTCTACTCCTCAATATCACATATTAAATCCAATAACTAAAAAAAGGGAAAGCCTTCAATCCTAGCTGACCAACTACATCTCAACTGCTCCCAACAGAATTATGGTGACCACCAAAATGCCATTCCAAATTGTCATCCACTCAGGCAGAAATAAACCTACAACTTCTTTCTTCATGAGCTCATGTCAGCAGTGAAATCAACTGAGGCCTGCACACTCTATCCTCCATTATCCTGCTACAAACTCCAAACAGACCTACCTAGAATAACAAGCCTAGATAAATTCACCAGCTCATCAGATCAAGCCAACTGCTCCAAATGGCATACTTGTGAAATTTAATGGTACCACATAAACTGCAACAGCAAAATGCCTGGACTCAAGCTCCCAACTAGACAAACCAAAACCCAAACCCTGCTCCAAAGTTCTAAAGGAAGCTACCTAAAACTAGGCAAGAAACTAAACAGCAGTGAGATACCCCTTCCAACAGAGCCAACATTCTTAACAATTCACCCACTCATTGAGTAACAAATGTGACCTGAACTAGGCTAAACTCAAAATGCAAATGAGTTGGGAGACCTGGCTCCTAAGCACAGACATAGACAACAAAACAATGAATTCAAATATTCCAGCATTATTATTCCATACACCTCAAAAGTCTAACAAATGACATGACTGTGTTTGCTTAATGACAGCCACATACAAACATTTGCCAAAGCAAAATGAAAACATGAATTCAACAATTCACCAACCTACAAGGAAACTAAACTTAACTGGCCTTACAAAGATTAAACAACAAGAGTTATACCTGGTGCACAGTAGGTCCACCAAACTCATGATAATGAGAGTTGGTTATTCTCATACCAATCTATCAAGTGCTAAATAAATAGGAAAACCAAGATGACCACCAGTTGTTAAAATAAAACCTTAGCTAGTAATGAATCAACAGACCTGCCTCTTCAAGACAAGTTCCTGACAGGCAGTGGCACCTCAAATCCAAACTTGTAGCTTGCAGCTTACTGTCAAAGCTAAGAAACAAGGCACCCTCCTAAGACACCAACAATAATCCTAGAGGCTAAGAAGACCTCAGCCTGGACCAAACAAACTGCCATCCCCTGGTTATATTTCAACAGTAATGCATAATGAAGATCCACAATGGTGTTTCTTACAACAAGCCAAACCTACTCATGTAGAGACTCAAATCCTAGACTATACAGAAAACCGATGCCAACTTCCATGTCTCATTATGGCTAGCACTTAAAGCAATTAACAGTGGTAAGTTTAGCATCATGAGTTCAAACACCAAGACAAATTAAATGAAACAGGAATTGTATCACACATATACAACAGATATGATAAAAAATGATGAATTCAAATCAGACAGTGATGCACTCATATATATGATGACAGTTGGGATTCAAGCCAAGAGAAATAAGCACATTTTGTTTAATGCCCCAAACTGATACATCTGTGGTATGTTGAAAGTTGTAAGCAAGAAAACTGTTTTGGGACAAAATGATAATGCAAATAGTTACACACATCACACACATATTAAATGATGCTTTTGTGCTCAAAATCAGACATACATCTTGTAAAACACAAATTGGCCCTGCTGGCAGCTTCAGCTATCACTCCCTGACCCAAAACTTATTAAAACAAGATTCTAGGATGAAGGATACTCTGTGGATCTCTTGAAACAGAAAGTAGTATGGTTATGGCAAGTGTATGAGAAAAAATGCATTGATCTAAAAAAACAACTCATGTCATGGTGTGTATATTCATGAAGCATATATGGAAGTTATGTTCATAGCCAGTTGTGGTTGAATTAATTGAAAGTAATTGTAAAACTCTCAGTCCATACATTCCCCAAATTCTACATACAGGTATGTCATGATGATAACCAACAACATGAAATATTTACAAACAGTATGGATGTATCAAACCAACAGGTATAGGATAAGCAAACTTGAAGCAAAGTAAGCAGGCATATACATCTTGGAATAATGTTCATAAACATGATATGGCAGTTAGCATTACATTTTTGAAATATAAGTCTCTTTAGGTTTATACATGACCTAAGGGCAGAAACATATCATGAAGCAACTAACAAGCCACCTGGATACCACAACAATCTACCTCTAGGCAGATTTGTAACAACACATCAGCATTTCACATAAACACCTCTAAAGCTACCCCTATGGGCAAATTCCTCAAAGGTGTTGGAATCAAGATACAATGCTTAATCTTGACAGCAAATCATCAATACATCATTTTACAAAATATCATGCCTTGATAAGTGCTAAGGTACTGCAGTAAACATAGACCCTAGACAAAGAGCAAATTGGGACAACATACACATAGTTTTCACAAGAACATCTCAAGAATGCAAAACATAAAAATGTAAGGTAAAATGAAAGGTTTATGGATTACATACCTTTTGTGGACTATGTTGAGCAAGCTATAACACAAAGAAAACCAAAGATCTTGTTCTTGGCCAAAAATTGAAGTTTGCTTCCTCTTGAAGCAATATGCAAATCCTAGGACAACTTGAGAAATGAGCCTCACCACTGATCTTCAATGCCTTGGACAGTTGCAATGACATATATGAGGTGTGTGGATGGTTTAAGCAGGTGGAAGAGGCCTATGTAGTGACTTGGCTCTTAAAATGCATAAAAGTCAAAATATGGGGTGTGAGGGTTCACTTTTAGATTGGTGGATTTTCTGAGAAATGTAACAATGGGAACAGCTTCAAATGGCCATTTTAAAGTTGTATGAATGGTTTTTGAAGTGTTTTTGGGTTTAAACAAATGATTGGTGTGACAAATGGAAAGTGGCTAATTTAGTGTTTTTTTTTGTGACTTTTCTTCACTTACAAGCAAGAAGGGAAAGAACGAGAACTATATGATTATGATGTTTGGGATAGTTCTGGTGTGTTTGAGCTCATAGAGGAGGCCTCTATTTATAGCCAAAACAAGAGTGAGGGCAGCTTTGTATTTTACCACTTTTGGAGGGAGTTTCATGAGGTTTTTCAAATGAATCTTGCAAAATCTCTTCCCATCAGCTCCATGGTTCATGGAAGATCAGAAAAATCAAGTGGATATAGACATGAAGTGACTGAGGTGAGCTTAGAGTGTAGGGTGAGCCAGCTGCGCATCCCTTGAGTGAAAAGTTTCTCTCTCCTTCTTACACATTTGAATATTTTATTACACAAGTTGCAACTTGCCTCTCTCTCTCTCTCTTGAAACAACTCATTTTTCTGCATTTTCCTTCCTCTACACATCTGAATATCATATTGAATCATGATCCAAGGGTTGAGGATGTCTCAAGTGATGAAAATCTGAATTTTGAGAAGTGTTGGATTGTGGTTTCAAGTGTTGACAGCCCTAACTTTCATGTACCATAACTCTTAGCTCACAAATCCTCTTGAGGAGTTCTTGTACTTTTTAGAAATCCCTCATGTAGCTCTACAACTTTAATGTTTTGGAAATTTCCAAATTCTTGATGGAACTAGGTCGAAAAACCCTTCAAAGTTCTGAAAAAAGTGGTTTGTATGGCCAGAATTTGTGAAATTTCACTAAGTCCTTTACCTTTGAAAAATGACTTTTGATATAACTCCAATTCCATGCATTTTTTGAATATGGACCACTGTGGGACTTTTGTAGGGTTTGTCAAGACCTTTCAAACAAGCTTAGAACCACTTCAATTGGATGTGTGGTTGAGGAGTTATGGTTTTGCCCCTTTCGAAACCCTAATTCCCGATTTTTGCAATTACTTCCTAACCCTTGATCCAATGGTCATGAAATTTTATGGGGAGGTGTAATATTATATAGGGAACATTTTTCATTCACACCTTGAAGTCAAATTCTTTATTGTTGGAGAGTTGACTTTTTGGTCAACTTTTCGATCGATCGGTGTCTACCGAGTCGCCCGTTGGTGATCCGGACATCCTGAGGACTTGAAACTCTTTGGATGGACTTTAGTAAGCCATAGGAGCTTAATGGAACTTGATCCCTGTAACAGCCCAAATTTCATTAAATAATTAATTGTAGTAATTAATTGATTTAGTGGGATTTTATGTTAATATTGGAATTAATTTTTATTAATTGGAATTAATAGAGAATTGAAAGGAAATTGGAAGGAAAGAAAATAAAAGGGATATATAAGTGAGGAAGAAAAGAAAAGAAAGTTAGAAACATTTGGAGAGAAAGAGGAAAGAAAGAAGAAAGAAGAGAAAGAGAAGAGAAGAAGAGGAAAAGTGGAAATCATCAAGAACCATAATCAAAGCTCCGATTGATCGAGGTAAGGGTGAGAAATGTTTCTATTTGATGATTGCATGATGTTATGTATGTTGGGTTGGGGTTTTGGTAGAGTTTCCATCACTTTCCAATTAGGGAAAATGTTGGACTAATCGGTCGATTGATGATTTAATCGGTTGGAACTGAGTAATAACGCCGTAGAATAGTCGGGTAACATGTATTGATGCTGTTTATACTGATTTGGATGTGTAAGAGAGGGTTGATGATGGATTGGTGAAGGAGGAACAGAGAGTGAATCTGTTCTGCGCAGATTCGCTGGCTTTCGCCAGGCGAGCGAAGGCGAAGCTTCGCCAGGCGAAGCCTAGCGAATACTAGCGAGTAATTATGATTAAGTCCCAGTGGACTTCGCTGGCGAGTTCGCCAAGCGAAGTTGGATAGCGAAGGTTCGCCCAGCGAAGGTGCTGGCGAATGGTGGCGAATGAAGTCAGTAGCTACTGACTTGGGCTCGCTGGGAAGTTCCGCCAGGCGAAGCCTAGCGAGTGTTCGCTGAGAGAGTTCGCCAGGCGAAGGCCAGGCGAAGGTTCGCTGCGAGGGTTCGCCAGGCGAATGAAGGCGAATTTGACAGCATTTCTCTTTTGCTGTGTTGCTCATGTGGTGATAGTTTGGTGGTTTCACATAGATTGATATTCTTATGATATGATATAGATATGATCTATTATGATGATGTGTGGTGTGGGTAGCCTCCAGGCGTGAATCCTAGTTGATATGCGATGCGCATTAATTGTGATAAATAGAAATACATGTGAATACAATGATGAATGTATGTGTATTGTTTAATGAATTGTGAGTGCATATTTATATGCGATTGTTGTGGAAATGCATGGGAACATATGTGGTATGTGTGCATTGTTATTGAGTATGATGATGATGATGGGTGAAATGAATACATTGATAAATGTTTGATATATGTTGTATGTGCAATCATGATGAAATTCTCGAAGGGGTGAATTATTCGAATGGATGGGATTAAGACGCGGGAACGGTCTTAAGTGCATTTATTGTGATTGGTTGATTGTACATGCATCATTCAGTCAAGAGGCAATGTCTGTTAGTTTCGTGGAAACTAGTGGCTTGTCCCAAACCTAGAAGGGTGGGTTTGAAGCCTAGGGGACGGGCTTGGTTGTTATCGGTCTAGAAGGGTGGACCCGGTTTAAAGTAAAAACCGAAAAATGATAACGAGTTATCGGTCTAGAAGGGTGGACCCGGTTTAGAGTGAAAACCGAAAAAAGATAACGAGAATCGGTACCGCATTGCATGAGTTGCATTGAGTTGTTGAGTCACATTGATATATGACATATGCATGAAGAGATGCTTACGTGCGAATGATGAGATTGTGGAAATTGTAAGTGTATGCATAATGTGGGAATGCTTTGTGAATATCCATGTTTGTCTATATATGTGTGGTAAATATATATGACTAAGAGAATGAAGTGTGGTGAGAAATGTGAATATGTGTTATATGAATACCTATATATATATAATCTTATGTTTTGATTATTATGGTTATATTTCTCACCCTTCTGCTGTTTTATAATGCTCTATGAGGCATTGCAGATTAGGATGCTCGAGTCCTTTTGTGAAGTTAGTCTTCATTCTTTTGAGTCGGCTGCTCTGATATGTAACACCGGGTAGTTAGACTAGTATAGTCATTTTTTTGTGATACATTGCGATGTATCAGCTGATGTGGTTTTGTAATCTAACTGATATGATGTATTAATCTGGATGACTTATGTGCATTTGAATTAATATTTTGGAACGGATTAAATGATGTTATCTTCCGCTTAAATTAAATGTTGAAATGTGATTTCTAAAACTACGAAAATGTTACATATTTTATGGAGCAAAATGTTAAAGAGTTTTGTTGGTGAAATTGTGACATTCTTCTTTTATACCTTACTATAAAACCTTTTTTTTACTCTGATAATTTGTATGTGCTTAATTGTTTTATATGCATTTATTTGGGGTATAGAAGGGGGTGTTACAATAGTGGTATCAGAGCAGGTCGGTCCGTCCGGCCAAGTTGTTAGAGTGTTTTTCCCTGTGTGTTATTGATATGCGTGTGATGCATTATCAATATTGGTTGTTCTTACGTAGTTCTGTTGTTGGAATTAGTAAGATGGTTGCAGGAAGGAACGACAAAGCGATTGCGTAGGCATTGACGAGATTGGAGGGGGCAATTGGGCAGAATCCTCCGGCCAATGTGAATGTGAGGAATCATGCTGATGATGGATTCCGTGCTTTGGGGAAATTCCAAAAGAATAACCCTCCGGTCTTCAAGGGAACTCATGAACCGGACAAGGCACAAATTTGGTTGAAAGCTGTGGAAAAGATTTTTCGAGTTATGAATTGCTCGGATGCACAGAAGGTGCAGTTTGGGACTCATATGCTCGAAGAAGAAGCTGAAGATTGGTGGGGTAATACTCGCCAAAGATTTGAGGAAGATGATATTGTGATTACGTGGGATTTGTTTAGAGAAACCTTTCTGGAGAAGTATTTTCCAGAGGATGTGCGGGGCAAGAAAGAGATCGAATTTCTTGAGTTGAAGCAAGGTAATTCGACGGTTGCTGAGTATGCGGCGAAATTTGAGGAGTTGATCAAATTTTGTCCTCATTACAATACTGGTAATGCTGAGAGGTCTAAGTGCCTCAAGTTTGTGAACGGTTTGAGACCCGAGATTAGACAAGCTATTGGGTACCAGGAAATCAGACGGTTTTCTGAGTTGGTTAACAAGAGCAGAATTTATGACGAAGACAGTAGGGCTAGGTCTAGCCACTACAAGAGCCTAAGTGATAAGAAAGGAAAAGGACAATTCAGAGGAAAACCTTACATAACTCCTGCTGATAAGGGGAGACAAAGGGTTGGTTTCGGTAAGAAACCAAGTGGGGGAGTTTCTACTCCGGTGAGATATTATAGGTGCGGTGAAGAGGGACATCGTGCTCTTGAATGCAAAAGTGTGGAGAAGACGTGTTTTAAGTGTGGCAAGCCAGGCCACAAGGCTCTTGAGTGCAGAAGTGGTACGGGTGTGACTTGCTACAATTGTGGTGAGCAAGGACACATTAGTACAAAATGTGATAAGCCGAAGAAGAATCAAGGGAGCGGGAAAGTGTTCGCTCTATCTGGATCTGAGACTGCTAGTGACGATCGCTTGATCAGAGGTACGTGTTTTATTAATGGTATACCTTTGATCGCTATAATTGATACCGGAGCTACGCATTCTTTTATTTCTTTGGATTATGTTAGAAGGTTGAATCTTGAGTTGTCTGTGATTGGTGGCGGTATACTTATTGATACTCCTGCTATGGGTTCGGTAACTACACCGTATGTTTGCTTGAATTGCCCGTTGAGTATTTTCGGTAGAGATTTTGGGATCGATTTAGTGTGTCTTCATTTAGATCAACTGGATGTCATTCTTGGAATGAATTGGTTAAAATTCAATCGTGTGTATATTAACTGTTTTGGCAAAATGGTTATTTTCCCGACTCGGATGTTGAAAGGGAATTGTTTATGACGAGGAAACAAGTGAAGGAATCGGTACAAGATGGGGCTAAGGTATTTATGCTTATGGCAACTTTGAGGACTAGTGAAAGTGAAGAGATTGATGCTTTGCCCATTGTTAGAGATTTTCCGGAAGTATTCCCTGAAGAGATAAAGGGTTTACCGCCGGAGCGGGAAGTGGAGTTTTCGATAGATTTGATTCCTGGAACTAGTCCGATATCGATGGCTCCATATCGTATGTCGGCCTCAGAGTTAAAAGAGTTGAAGAGTCAACTTGAGGATTTGCTTGAAAAGAGGTTTATTCGTCCGAGCGTGTCACCTTGGGGTGCGCCGGTGTTGTTGGTTAAGAAGAAAGAGGGTTCTATGAGGCTCTGTGTGGATTACAGACAGTTGAACAAGGTGACTATTAAGAATAAGTATCCACTTCCAAGGATTGATGATCTGATGGATCAGTTGGTTGGTGCAAGCGTGTTCAGCAAGATTGATTTGAGATCTGGGTATCATCAGATCCGTGTGAAAGCTGAGGATATTCAGAAGACGGCCTTTCGGACGAGGTATGGACACTATGAGTATTCCGTGATGCCATTTGGTGTGACTAATGCACCAGGTGTATTTATGGAGTACATGAATAGGATTTTCCATCCTTATTTGGATAAGTTTGTGGTGGTGTTTATCGACGACATCTTGGTTTATTCGAAGAGCGAAGGAGAGCATGCCGAGCATCTGAAGATTGTGTTATCTGTGCTGAGAGGGAAGCAGTTGTTCGCGAAGCTTTCTAAGTGTGAATTTTGGTTGAAGGAAGTTAGTTTCCTTGGTCATGTGATTTCTAGTAGTGGTATTGCGGTCGATCCGTCGAAGGTTGAAGCGGTGTCGCAATGGGAGACTCCGAAGTCAGTTTTTGAGATCAGAAGTTTTCTTGGTTTAGCCGGTTATTATCGGAAGTTTATTGAAGGATTTGCTAAGTTATCGTTGCCGTTGACACAGTTGACTAGGAAAGGTCAAGCCTTTGTTTGGGACGCCAAGTGTGAAGCGAGTTTTCAAGAACTTAAGCGAAGGTTGACGACAACTCCTGTTTTGATTCTGCCAAATCCAGAAGAACCATTCGTTGTGTATTGTGATGCTTCTTTGATGGGTTTAGGAGGTGTGTTGATGCAGAATAACCAAGTTGTAGCTTATGCTTCGAGGCAACTCAAAGTGCATGAGAAGAATTATCCGACGCACGACTTAGAGTTGGCCGTCGTTGTGTTCGTGTTGAAACTTTGGAGGCATTATCTGTTTGGCGCAAGATTTGAAGTGTTTAGCGACCACAAGAGTTTGAGATATCTTTTTGATCAAAAGGAATTGAATGCAAGACAAAGAAGATGGCTTGAACTTTTGAAGGATTATGATTTTGGCTTGAATTACCATTCGGGTAAAGCGAATGTGGTAGCAAATGCGTTGAGTCAGAAATCGTTACACATGTCAATGATGATGGTGAAAGAGTTGGAGTTGATTGAGCAATTTCGGGATTTGAGTTTGGTATGTGAGAGAACTTCTTTTGGATTTAAGTTGGGTATGTTAAAGCTTACGAGTGGTATTTTGGACGAAATTCGAGAAGGACAGAAATCGGATTTGAGCTTAGTTGATCGGTTGACTTTAATCAACCAAGGTCAAGGTGGTGATTTTCGGATTGATGAGAATGGTATTATGAGATGTCGGGATCGAGTTTGTGTTCCAAATGTTGTTGAGCTGAAAAAGAGTATCCTTGAGGAAGGACATCGTAGCGGATTGAGTATTCATCCGGGTGCTACTAAGATGTATCAGGATTTGAGGAAAGTATTTTGGTGGCCTAGTATGAAGAAGGATATCGCGGAATTTGTATATTCTTGTTTGACTTGCCAGAAGTCAAAGATTGAGCATCAGAAGCCATCGGGTTTGATGAAGCCGTTGTTTATTCCTGAGTGGAAATGGGATAGTATCTCCATGGATTTTGTATCGGGTTTGCCGAGGACGCCGAGTAATTTTGAGGCTATTTGGGTTATCGTGGATAGGTTGACTAAATCTGCTCACTTTATTCCTATGCGTATGGATTACCCTTTGGAGAAGTTGGCTAAGTTGTATATTGAGAGGATTGTGTGTCTGCATGGTATTCCGTTAAGTATTGTTTCGGATAGAGATCCGCGGTTTACTTCGAGATTTTGGGAGAGCCTGCAGAGTGTTTTGGGTACTAAGTTGCGTTTGAGTTCAGCGTATCATCCTCAGACTGATGGTCAGACGGAGAGGACGATTCAGTCGCTTGAAGATCTTTTGAGAGCTTGTGTATTGGAAAAAGGAGGAGTTTGGGATAACTACTTGCCTTTGATTGAGTTTACCTACAACAACAGTTTCCATTCGAGTATTGGTATGACACCATTTGAGGCGTTGTATGGTAGGCGGTGTAGGACACCATTGTGTTGGTTCGAGTCCGGAGAGAGTTCTGTTGTTGGACCCGAGTTAGTTCAACAGACTACTGATAAGATCAAGATGATTCAAGAGAAGATGAGAATTACTCAGAGTCGTCAGAAGAGTTATTATGACAAGAGGAGGAAGGCACTTGAATTTCAAGAGGGAGATCATGTGTTTCTTCGAGTCACTCCGATGACAGGTGTTGGTAGGGCACTGAAGTCACGCAAGTTGTCGCCGTGTTTCATTGGTCCTTATCAGATTTTGCAAAGGATAGGAGAAGTGGCCTATCGTGTGGCTTTACCACCGTCGCTTGCTAATCTTCACGACGTATTCCATGTATCTCAGTTGAGGAAATACATTGCGGATCCGTCTCATGTAGTCCAAATAGATGATGTGCAGGTGAGAGATAACCTGACTGTTGAGACATCACCTATGCGGATTAAGGATCGGAAATTGAAACAGCTTCGAGGTAAAGAGATTTCTTTAGTGAAGGTCGCTTGGGGAGGACCGGCTGGTGGAAATGTTACGTGGGAGCTTGAGAGCCAGATGAAGGAGTCTTATCCAGAACTGTTTGAATCAGGTAACATTTTCGAGGACGAAAATTCCTAAGTGGGGGAGGGTTGTAACAGCCCAAATTTCATTAAATAATTAATTGTAGTAATTAATTGATTTAGTGGGATTTTATGTTAATATTGGAATTAATTTTTATTAATTGGAATTAATAGAGAATTGAAAGGAAATTGGAAGGAAAGAAAATAAAAGGGATATATAAGTGAGGAAGAAAAGAAAAGAAAGTTAGAAACATTTGGAGAGAAAGAGGAAAGAAAGAAGAAAGAAGAGAAAGAGAGGAGAAGAAGAGGAAAAGTGGAAATCATCAAGAACCAACATCAAAGCTCCGATTGATCGAGGTAAGGGTGAGAAATGTTTCTATTTGATCATTGCATGATGTTATGTATGTTGGGTTGGGGTTTTGGTAGAGTTTCCATCACTTTCCAATTAGGGCAAATGTTGGACTAATCGGTAGATTGACGATTTAATCGGTTGGAACTGAGTAATAACGCCGTAGAATAGTCGGGTAACATGTATTGATGCTGTTTATACTGATTTGGATGTGTAAGAGAGGGTTGATGATGGATTGGTGAAGGAGGAACAGAGAGTGAATCTGTTCTGCGCAGATTCGCTGGCTCTCTCTAGGCGAGCGAAGGCGAAGCTTCGCCAGGCGAAGCCTAGCGAATGCTGGCGAGTAATTATGATTAAGTCCCAGTGGACTTCGCTGGCGAGTTCACCAAGCGAAGTTGGATAGCGAAGGTTCGCCCAGCGAAGGTGCTGGCGAATGGTGGCGAATGAAGTCAGTAGCTACTGACTTGGGCTCGCTGGGAAGTCCCGCCAGGCAAAGCCTAGCGAGTGATCGCTGAGAGAGTTCGCCAGGAGAAGGCCAGGCGAAGGTTCGCTGCGAGGGTTCGCCAGGCGAATGAAGGCGAATTTGACAGCATTTCTCTTTTGCTGTGTTGCTCATGTGGTGATAGTTTGGTGGTTTCACATAGATTGATATTCTTATGATATGATATAGATATGATCTATTGTGATGATGTGTGGTGTGGGTAGCCTCCGGGCGTGAATCCTAGTTGATATTCGATGCGCATTAATTGTGATAAATAGAAATACATGTGAATACAATGATGAATGTATGTGTATTGTTTAATGAATTGTGAGTGCATATTTATATGCGATTGTTGTGGAAATGCATGGGAACATATGTGGTATGTGTGCATTGTTGTTGAGTATGATGATGATGATGGGTGAAATGAATACATTGATAAATGTTTGATATATGTTGTATGTGCAATCATGATGAAATTCTCGAAGGGGTGAATTATTCGAATGCATGGGATTAAGAAGCGGGAACGGTCTTAAGTGCATTTATTGTGATTGGTTGATTGTACATGCATCATTCAGTCAAGAGGCAATGTCTGTTAGTTTCGTAGAAACTAGTGGCTTGTCCCAAACCTAGAAGGGTGGGTTTGAAGCCTAGGGGACGAGCTTGGTTGTTATCGGTCTAGAAGGGTGGACCCGGTTTAAAGTAAAAACCGAAAAATGATAATGAGTTATCAGTCTAGAAGGGTGGACCCGGTTTAGAGTGAAAACTGAAAAAAGATAACGAGAGTCGGTACCGCATTGCATGAGTTGCATTGAGTTGCATTGTCACATTGATATATGACATATGCATGAAGAGATGCTTACGTGCGAATGATGAGATTGTGGAAATTGTAAGTGTATGCATAATGTGGGAATGCTTTGTGAATATCCATGTTTGTCTATATATGTGTGGTAAATATATATGACTAAGAGAATGAAGTGTGGTGAGAAATGTGAATATGTGTTATATGAATACCTATATATATATATAATCTTATGTTTTGATTATTATGGTTATATTTCTCACCCTTCTGTTGTTTTATAATGCTCTATGAGGCATTGCAGATTAGGATGCTGGAGTCCTTTTGTGAAGTTAGTCTTCATTCTTTTGAGTCGGCTGCTCTGATATGTAACACCGGGTAGTTAGACTAGTATAGTCATTCTTTTGTGATACATTGCGATGTATCAGCTGATGTGGTTTTGTAATCTAACTGATATGATGTATTAATCTGGATGACTTATGTGCATTTGAATTAATATTTTGGAACGGATTAAATGATGTTATCTTCCGCTTAAATTAAATGTTGAAATGTGATTTCTAAAACTACGAAAATGTTACATATTTTATGGAGCAAAATGTTAAAGAGTTTTGTTGGTGAAATTGTGACATTCTTCTTTTATACCTTACTATAAAACCTTTTTTTTTACTCTGATAATTTGTATGTGCTTAATTGTTTTATATGCATTTATTTGGGGTATAGAAGGGGGTGTTACAATCCCATCCTTGAAATACTCTTTAAATCAAAAGTCAAAATATAGTTGACTTTTTCTAGTCAAAAACCCTAATCGGGTGTCTCAAATTGCACTGTTCTCAAACCTCGGGTGACCACCTCAAATTGCACTCATTCTTGGTCCAATGTATCATCCTTGATCTTGTTTGAAGTGGGATCAATCCAAAACATTGATTGATCAAACCCTCGAAGTTTCGGTTTTGACGGTATGGAACCCTGATTCATCTGCATCTTGACAAAGGTAAACTTGAAATGGATTAAGGTTAGTTTATCAAATGAATATGATCCTAAAATGATGATGAGGATCTAAGGGGTCAAAATTTGGGGTGAAACAGTTGCCCCTATTTAAATATCTTCACTAGATGGCAATGAGACATGACAATCCTCATAGCATCTTAGTGAAAGGTATTTAAATATAGCAAGCCAAAAATTTTGTCCCTTAGATCCGATGGCATGCAAAAGGACAAATGCTGAAATGCAAATGAGTATAAATGATGCTTTATGATGCTTGAATGCAAGACAAATGCAGACACACGAGCAAATATAAAAGAACGACAATACGACGAGTAACCAATCACAAGGGACTCAACACACTGAGGAAAGATTCAAGGCAAAGTGAGCAAGATAGTTCAAACATGACTAACGATGCTGTTCAAGGGAATCTTTCACACAGGGGACACGGATTCCACCAGGGATGACACATCTTCGCTGGGGAAAAAGACAATTCTTCACTGGGGATACGAAAGAAAAGGAAGCGCAAACTTCACTGGGGAAGAAACCCACTGGGGAAAACTTTGTTGGGGAATAATTCCACTGGGGAAGCACATCTTCCCCGGGGAAAAGACGGAACGAAGACACGAATCTCAACGGGAATAACCGGACGAGAAATTTCCTATAATGAAGAGTTCAAACGGGATCTTCAAGAAAAGGTTAGAAACAAGACCAGACGCGTTGGGGAAACTAGTATCCCCTAGTTCTCCGAGACTCGACTAGGAAAGAAAAAGTTTCAACGGGAAAACCGGTGACGACCAGAACAACAAACAGTCTCAACCAGTGCTAGTTTCCTCTAGACTTAGTGGGGATATGGTGACGACCAAAACAACAAACAGTCTCAACCAGTGCTAGTTTCCGCTAGACTTACTGGGGATATGGTGACGACCAAAACAATAACGGTTTCCAAGAAGTGTTAAATATCACTAGACTTCCTGGGGATATGGTGACGACCAAATCGAAGTTCCAATTACAATTGGGGAATTCCAAGCAATGTTGTTAAAACAACAGGACTCTGGCTGGGGAAGTTGGTAACAATCAACTTTCGGTACTAATAACGATTAGTTTTCAAGCAATGCCAGTAACCACTGGTCTTAGAGGAGACTGGTGATGACCAAATCAGGATATACCAATAACAATTGGTTCTGGACAATGCTAGTAACCACTAGACTTAACTGGGAATTTGGTGACGACTGCGTCCAGGGAGACCAATGACCATTGGTTCTTTTTTCAAAAAAAGTTTGGTAACGACCAGAGGATAACAATTTGCTTTAAGCAATGCCAACAACTATTGGACTTAGGTCAATTGGTGACGACCAAACTAGGTATACCAATAACAATTGGTTCTGGATAGTGCTAGTAACCACTAGATTTTCCGAACAAGGCTAGTCACCACTAGACTTATAGAGATTGGTAATAACTGAATCAAGGGGTACCAATAACAATTGGATTTGAAGGTGATGCCAATAATCATTGGACTTTTAGGGAATTTTGGTGACGACCAACTCCAATGTCAACGATCATTGGTTTTTTAGAGGGCAATACCAGTAACCACTAGATTTTTAGCCAAATTTGTGAAAACCGAATCAAAGGGACTCCAATAACAATTGGTTTGCTTTATAACAGAATCAGTATCAACTGGGTTTGAAAAATAGTTGGTGACGACCAAATTGAAGATGAAAATTGGTAACAATCCTCTGTTGGTGTAAATAGGATATTGTTAGTCACCACTAGCTTCCCCACAAAAATAAGGAACCCCAGGATGTCGACTTTGAAGCGAACTTTGTAATAACAAGTCAAAGATAAAGGTAATGACCGAAGGATCTCAATGGCAGGAATGCAAACAAATGCGCATGTTGGCATGATGTTGTATGCAAGACGCAGACCGGCCCGTAGGAACAAAGGAGAACAAAATAAAGAGAGAACTCGTCACGCTGAGTTTCAAAATGCCTTAAGCCAGGCGACGCTTCCTTTTTGGTGTAAATAACTATCTCTTCTCAATAATATCTTCGTAATTCTGCAGAGGAAAAGTCTTAGCTTAAGAGCTATAATCGCTGTCAGATACTTCTAGCTTGGTCAAATGTAATAGCAACTTCTACAACTTCGAGAACTGTGTAATATCATCATATTACCTCTAGAATTCTTCAAACATTTTGTCAAATCATGTTTTCCTTTTTTACAAAACAAGACTTTAAGCTTTTCAAAACACTTTGCTTTCATGAAAATTTTTATTAACAAATAAGTGAAATTGCATAACAAAAATAGCGGATCATAACAGTGATTTGGCCAAAATCTGATTCTATTGATAGACAAGAGCTTTACAAAAGGCAAAGCCTTGGGAACTTTATAAGTTTGAAAGAAAATGGCAACAGAAAAGGTTACAGAATCCCATAATAATCCGGTCCTCCCGACTGCCAGTTCACTTGCTTTGCTGCTTCTGACGAGAACAACAGGCGTTGATTTTTTCTTTTAATATTCTGCACAGGACTCTGCCCCAGCGTCTGCCAGCTTTCAAACATTGGGCTTTCATCTTGTCGAGGCAATGAAATACTCCTTCTATGTATTTCGTTTCAGGCGTAGTATTTTCTTACTGCGTCTGAGTTGATGGGATACTTGAGTGGTTCACTGTCCATAGTTTCGAGAATCAGAGATCCTCCGGAGAAAACAGTCTTCACAATGAAAGGGCCGTCATAGTTGGGCATCCACTTGCCATCCATATCTTTTTGCGTTGGTAGGATTTTTCTAAGCACAAGCTCTCCTTCCCTATACTCTTTGGGACGAACCTTCTTGTTGAACGCTCGGGCCATCCTCTGTTGATAGATTTGACTGTGGCACATGGCCGTCATTCTTTTCTCGTCAATGAGATTCAATGAATCGAATCTTTCTTTTATCCACTCTTCTTCATCCAGCTTTGCTTCCGTCAAGATCTTCAAGGAAGGTATTTTGACTTCAATGGGCAGCACAACTTCCATCCCGTACACTAAGGAAAATGGAGTTGCCCCTGTCGAAGTGCGCACTGATGTTCGGTATCCGTGCAAAGCAAATGGTAACATCTCATGCCAATCTTTGTAATTTACGACCATTTTTTGTATTATCTTTTTGATGTTTTTGTTTGCAGCTTCAACTGCACCATTCATCTTAGGTCTGTAAGGGGACGAGTTGTGATGTTTGATCTTAAAATCGTCACAAAGTTCTTTCATTGTTTTGTTGTTCAGATTCGACCCGTTGTCAGTGATGATCTGGTTAGGGATACCATATCGGCAGACGATCTCCTTTTTAATGAAGCGTGCAACCACTTGCTTCATCACGTTTGCATATGACGCTGCTTCCACCCATTTGGTGAAATAATCGATTGCGACAAGGATGAAGCGATGGCCGTTAGAAGCTTTTGGCTCTATCGCTCCGATCATATCTATGCCCCACATTGCAAAAGGCCAAGGTGATGTCATCACATTGAGAGGATGCGGAGGGACATGCACTTTATCAGCATAAACTTGACATTTGTGACACTTTCGAGCGAAGAGTATGCAGTCCGTCTCCAAAGTTAACCAGAAGTAACCCGCTCTTAAGATTTTCTTAGCCATGGCGTGGCCATTTGCATGGGTGCCGAAGGTTCCTTCGTGTACTTCGGTCATTATGAGATTCGCCTCGTTTTCATCGACGCAACGGAGTAAGACCATGTCATGATTTCTCTTGTACAAGACGCCGTTGCTGATGAATAATTTAGACGACAACCTTCGTATTGCTCTTTTGTCAATTGTGGACGCGTTAGCGGGATACTCTTGATTTTGGAGGAAATTCTTGATGTCATGAAACCATGGCTTCTCATCAGATCCTTCGTCTATTGCCATGACGTATGCGGGTATTGTCCTTCTTTTGATGCGGATCAAAGGTGCCTCGTTGACAAACTGGACTTTCCACATTGATGCCATCATGGCTAACGCATCGACAATGTGATTTTCTGCCCTTGGTACGTGCTTGAAGGTAATTTCATCAAAATATTCAGCCATCTCTAAGATGTGGGTCTTATAAGGGATCAATTTTTCATCTGTGGTTTCCCATTCTCCTTTGAGTTGGTATATCACCAAAGCAGAATCACCAATTACTTCCAAGATTTTGATACGGAGATCAATGGCAGCTTCCAATCCTAGGATGCAGGCTTCATACTCTGCTATGTTGTTTGTACATGAGAAACAAAGTCGGGCTGTAACCGCAGTGTACCCTCCAGTTGAATTTTTCAGAACAACTCTGAGGCCATGTCCATTTTTGTTTGATGCTCCATCGAACATCATCTCCCAGCGGGATCCCGGCTCGGGACCTTCTTCTGGACCAGGCTCTGGTTTCGTGCGCTGAATATACATCACATCTTCATCAGGAAAATCAAACTTGAGTGGTTGATAATCCTCCATAGGATGCTCTGCAAGGTGTTCTGACAAGATACTTCCTTTGATAGATTTTTGAGCAACATACTGGATATCGTACTCTGATAAGAGCATATGCCATCGGGCTAATTTTTTCAGGGGAGAGTAACGACTCTCGCAATTAGTGAACTTCTTGCTTAGATAATAGATTGCATGTTCTTTCTTCCCTGACTCATCAGTCTGGCCCAAGACACAGCCCATTGAATCTTCTAGCACCGTCATATACATGTACAAAGGCCTTCTAGGTACCGGAGGAATCAACACTGGAGGCTCTTGCAAATACTGCTTGATTTTCTCGAATGCGGCCTGACAGTTTTCATTCCATAACACTGTTTGATCTTTTCGTAACAACTTGAAGATCGGTGTGCAGGTAGGGGTCAAATTAGAGATGAACCTGGAGATGTAATTCAAACGTCCGAGGAAGCCTCTGACTTGTTTCTCAGTTTTGGGAGCAGGCATCTCCTGGATTGCTTTAACCTTGTCGGGGTCTACTTCAATTCCTCGCTGACTAACGATGAAACCAAGTAACTTGCCTGAGCGAACTCCGAAGGTACATTTTGCTAGATTTAGTCTCAATCGATACTTTCGGAGTCTCTTGAATAGCTTCAGTAGATGATCCAAGTGGTCTTCTTCACTTTGGGATTTTGCAATCATATCGTCCACGTACACCTCGATTTCTTTGTGCATCATATCATGATAGAGTGTGACCATAACTCTCTGATACGTTGCCCATGCGTTCTTCAAACCAAAAGGCATTACCTTATAACAATAGGTGCCCCATGGTGTGATGAAAGTTGTTTTCTCCATGTCATCTGTATCCATTTTTATCTGGTTATAACCAGAAAATCCGTTCATGAACGAGAAAACTGCAAAACTTGTTGTGTTATCCACCAAAGTATCAATGTGCGGTAGCGGGAAGTCATCCTTCGGACTCTCTTTGTTTAGATCCCTGTAGTCGACTCACATCCTGACCCTGCCATCCTTCTTCGGGACCAGTACAATGTTTGCCACCCATTATGAATACTTGGATACTGCTAAAAAGCCGACATCAATTTGCCTTTTGACCTCATCTCGGATTTTAAGCGCCATGTCTGGTCTCGACCTGCGAAGCTTTTGTTTGACCGGAGGACATTCTGGCTTCAGAGGGAGCTTGTGCATGACAATGTCGGTATCCAACCCTGGCATATCTTGGTAGGACCAAGCAAATACGTCAACAAAATCTCTGAGGATTGTTATCAGCTTGTCTTTGATTTCTGGCCTTAATGATGCCCCAATCTTGACTTCTCTTTTGTCTTCCTCTGACCCCAAGTTGATGACTTCCGTCTGCTCTTTGTGGGGTTGGAGACAAATATCTTCGTATTCAGCCATTCTCTTTAACTCTTCTGGGACTTCTAACTCTTCGTCATTCTCTTCTTCAGCTTGAAAGACAAATGAACCGCTAGTAGAAAGAACCGAAGGATCATAGGATTCTATGGTTGATGGAGGTATTCTGGATGTTTTATTTTGGAACAATTAGGCACACACACACGCAGACATGCAGATGAAATGTTGTTTTTATATTTTTTTCAAGAAGATTGCCATTTTTCTTTTAACAAAAAGAGTGAAAATGATGCAAAAAATAAATAACAAGAGTTTTAACAAAACACTTTTTCATTAATGATTTTCAATTTTTCAAAGTGGCCCAATACAAAATAATTCGCAGGCCTTGGGCAAGACCAGGAATTTTTTTAAAGAAAAACACAAAGCTAACAAACAGAGTGAATTACTCTAAAGGTAAAAAGATGGGAACTTCCACAACCTCCCAATTGCGCAATGCTGCTCCTCCCTTAGTTATTAGATGATCCAGATTACCGTCTTCATCTTCAGTAATAATGGCATTGACTTGCATACCGCCACTGGTGAATATCTCTTTTAAGGACTTCTTCTTCATGGTGCCTTCTTCTGGTTCGCTTTCCGGAGTTGGTTTGTAACCCAACCCTTGTCGATCATTCTTGGCTCGAGCATTGACTTCGATGACCTCTCCCCATCCCGGTGGGACTCCAGCTTTCAGTGCTGCCTTAATACTTTGAGCAGAGGTAAATGATGGCCCTTAGGTTATGTCTGATTCATCAACTAGAACAGCGTGAGCTATTTCTAGTGCTTGGAAGGCCGTCTCGAGGGAATCTTCCTCAGCCTCAATATACCGGAATGATGACAAGTTGCTCACCATTAAGTCTTCTTCTCCATGGACAATGACTAGCTGGTCATTCACAACAAACTTCATTTTTTGGTGGAGAGTGGAAGTGACAGCGCCAGGTGTATGAATCCATGGTCTTCCCAATAGGCAACTGTAGACCGGATTTATGTCCATCACCTGAAAGGTGACTTCGAAGAGTTATGGTCCAATTAGGATAGGAAGATCAACTTCTCCTATCACGGTTCTCCTGGATCCGTCAAATTCCTTGACTATAAGAGAGGTTGGTCTCATGGTAGCACCTTGATATGCCAGCTTGGCCAAAGTCCTTTTAGGTATTACGTTGAGTGTCGATCCCGTGTCAATAAGAACTCGGGACATTGTATCTTCTTCACATTTGACTGACACATGTAAGGCACGATTGTGCTTACGCTTCTCGGCTGTCAGGTCATTATCGTCAAAGCTCAAAGTGTTGCAGGCGGTGATATTTGCTACAACGGAGTCAAACTGCCCCACTGTAATATCTTTAGTGACGTGGGCCTGTGTCAGGATTTTGAGCAATGCCTGGCGGTGTGCGGGAGAGCTTAAAAGCAAAGCCATGACCGAGATCTTGGAGGGTGTTTGGTTTAATTGGTCCACCACCCTATAATCGCTTCGTCGAATGATTCTCAAGAATTCTTCTTCATCGTTCTTGAGACTTTCTTTTCCTCTAACTAAAGGTTCTTTGGCGGTGGCTGCCTCTGGAACAGGCTTCTGAGGAACATGCGTTTTTTTAACGGAAACTGCTGGTGGAGGAGCCTCATTGTATGTTCGAGGTTGATAGACACGACCACTTCGGGTCATTTTGCTTCCACTGGCAATGTTGGCCACACTTACTGGTTTCTTTTCTTTGAAAATCCCCTCACACCATGAATAGTCTTGTTTTAGTGTCACGGCTCTTGGGTGAGGCTTGGATCCTCCCCTTGGCTCAAACCTAGTCTGTCCCCTCCCGAATTTCGAGGGTGCATCATCGCGAAATACTGGCCGAACATTCTTGTAGTTTTTGTTATTGTTATCATCTCTGAATACGACTCCTTTGTTGGGCTCTCCTGGTATGTTAAACACATGTTCGATGACTGCCACATCTTCTTCCTTTTTCCGGTGGGCAATTTCTATCATTCCCTGTTCAATCATAACCCGAATGTCCTTTTTCACAGCGTCACAACCCTAAGGATTCAGCATACATTCTTTGCAATCTTTGTGAGATGTCTTGAGTGACCATGCCTGAGCGAGGCGTTTGTGTAGGTCTGCTAGTGGCACTTTGATCTCACCAACAGTAGTAACTTTCTTGTCTTCTGACCCCTCCCCTTCTTCAGTAATGGTGTTGACTCCACCATGATTTGGAAGAGGGTTGCTCTTAATGTTGGGCGGATTATCTTCGAAGGATAGAATTCTCTTTTCAATAAGTTCACGAACTAGGTGCTGAAGGGCGAAGCAACCTTCGAGATCGTGGCCTGGAGCATTCTCATGAAAGGGGCAGCGAGCATTTGCATCGTAATAGAACGGGAGTGGATTAGGTGGAGCACCTAATTTTCTTGTTTTAACCAACCCTCTTTCTATTAGCATGGGAAACAGGTCGGTGTAACTCATTGGAATAGGTTGTATCTTTGGCCTATTTGCTTGATAATTTGCCCTCGGGGCCCTGTTATGAGGTTGTTGACCCTGCGGTTGCTGGTATTGCTGTTGATTATTGGTGCGACAATGTTGCTGACTGCCAGGCTGATACTGGTGTTGATTGCTGAACGCCCCAGGTTGGGGACCATGCTGTGAAGAAGGTTGAAAAACCGGGGTCACTGCCGCTACATATGATGGTTGGTACTGTTGGTGGTGGCTTCGTGAGCTTTGTACTTTCTTTCCATATGTGATTGCACTCACCTCTCCCTCTTTCTTTTTGTGGAACGTGCTGACTGGATTCTTTGCCGCGCTGGCGCTTGAGGTAACATTTGGAGCGGTCACTTTTCCACTCTTTAAACCTGCTTCCACCTTGACTCCCACTGCCACAATATCATAGAAATTTGTTGTAACACTGCTGATCAAACGTTCATAGAATTCTGGTCGAACTGTATCCACAAACCAGTCTGCCAACTCCTTCTCAGTAAGGGGAGGCTCTACTTGTGCTGCAGTTCCGCGCCATCTTTGCGCATACTCCTTGAAGGTTTCAGTATTTTTCTGCGTCATGCTGAGAAGCTGACGGCGGTCGGGAGCTAGGTCCATGTTGTACTTTTACTGTTGAATAAAAGCATCTGAAAGGTCTTGGAAACTGTGAATTTTAGCTTGATCTAAACCGAGATACCACTTAGCCGAAGCCCCTTTAAGACTATCTTGGAAACAGTGAACTAACAGTTTATCATTTTCAATATGCGGAGCCATCCGCCTACAGTACATGATTAGGTGTTCCTTAGGACAAATGGTCCCCTCATATTTGTCGAAGATTGGCATTTTAAATTTCTGAGGAAACACCAATCCAGATACCAGACATAGATCCTTGGCATCAGATCCAAAGACATGATTTCCTTCAATGGCCCTCATCCTTTTGGCCATGATGTCCATCTCTACTCTTAATTTTTCGTGTTTTTCGTCCTCATCTTCAGACCCATCGGGTATATCAAAGATTGACTGTTGATTGGCGAAGACTGGTCGTACTGTGGTAGGTCTACCTGCTTGAGTGAAAATAGGGTTTCTGATTGTTGTGTCGAACAAAGGATTGAGACCTGAAGACTGCATGTTGTTGAAAGGTGGCACAAAATCCCGGGACATGCCATAGGGAAACTCTGCTGAAGTAACAGGAGCTATTATGACATTGGCTGCTGCTGTGGTAACTTCGGAGATCACTGTAGGTTGCGTATCCATTTTTTCTTTGATTACGTTGAGGACTTCCATGATCTGGTTGACGTCCCCTTTAATCCCTTCAATGTCATTATCCATTTGATCGAACCTTTGGTCGTTATCTGCCATCTTCTTTTGAGCTTGGGACCGTGTGTTGTATCTGTGGGTACTTAGCGTGACTCCTTATCTCCTCTCTGGACAAGAACAAAGGATGAGCTGCGGAACCCCAAATGCAGGACTGATGTAGGATGACATGCAAATGCAAATGCGGATGCATAAACCATTCAAGGAAACTCAAAATTTTCGTTTACAAACAAAAAGTTAGACCAACATGTGACGACATGCTTAAAAAGAATTTTTTTCATTTGATAGCTGGAAATCTATTACAATAGAGTGGCCTTTGCTAAAAAGCAAGACTTTTCTTACAAGGAAAATGAAAGTAAATGCAACAAACAGGATTTCAATCCTTTTTTAGGGAAAGCAGGGAAATGGTGAAACAAAGATCAATCTAACAAGACGACCCTTCTCCTTCTTGGACTCTGATATGAACTTGATCCTGGCGGATAATCTCCCACAGGTCTTCGTTTTCTCTTTGCACTTTGACCAAAGCGTATCTTAGCTCTTCCCTAGTTGCGGGGACCTCAGGCTCCATGGTTATCTCATAGTCATGAGTGTAGAACATGATTAAGTCAATTTCCTTTGACCATAGCAGGTACCCCCCGGTGGTTAAACAACTTGCATTCTCCATTGGAGTTGGACCCATGAGGTGTGGATCTCTTTGAGCGTATTGAGCATTTTCTTCTAGTTCTTGGTTGCAACCTGTCTCACAGAAGCAAGGCCTCAACAGTTCTGGTTCAGGCTCTGGCCCGGTAGGATACCCATGTTGACGCCGAGCAAGAATAGGATTATAAGTGATCACCCCTTCTATCCCAATGAGAAGCACATTGGGGAAATCTCTGTAGCTAGAAATCATGACTTGGTCGCCGATGCTGGTGTCATACCATGTGATATCATGGTGTCTGAGAGTGACAAGTTTAGAAACCCATGCGCTTTTGGTAGGAAGCCTCCAAAGGATATGGGTCCTTGGCAGATGAGAAGTAAACCATCGGTCGAGTAGTGCAAGACAGCATGAGAATTGCCCACAATCATACTGGGAGAAACGGTGGATGACTACATAAGTGTCAGCCAGTATTGTGTTGACCGGATTTTTGGGGATGAAGAGGCGGATCGCTTCTTCGCTGATGAAGTCGTAACTGCTTGGGAACAGATACAATCCATATATTAGTAGTGCCAGAATCGCCTAAAAAATGCCCAGGTTTCTGCTTTCATAATGATACTCGGCCATCTCCATTAGAGGCCTGGCATCCATTCCATACCACCCTCCTTTCGCCCTCATCGGTGGAAAATCTTCCAGTGTGATGTGCAGGGCTTTAGCTAAGTCCCTTTTCTTTGGTTTTCCATAAGGGAGCGTAAAAGTCAATGGAATCTTTAAGTAAGCATTATACTCCTCAAGGGTCGGGAGTAACTGAAAGTCTGGAAACACAAAGCAGTGGTAAGTTGTATGATAGAATTCAACCAAGGCTTGCAACATGGGCTCGTTGATCGGAGCGCTTATCAATGGCAATAGGTCCCCATATTTGACTATGAAAGCAGCAGGGTTTCGGACAAGTCTGGTTAACATTCTTAGACGGCCCAATCTCAGATCCGGGACTCGAAGCGTGTCTCTTCTTACCATGTTTTTGTCTGCAAAGAAAAAGATGAATTTCCTTGAATGGTTAGAAGAAGTGAAAATGCAAATGCGAATGATTGTCATGGAACTCAGTGTTGCACCCTAAAATTTGACCAACTGATTTTCTTATCTGACTCATGGTTTAAATTCATATTCGCAGCTCAGACATGTGATTCCTGTGCAAAACAGGGGATATCAGAGTTTACAGCTTGATTTTTGTCTATCAGATGTGGCAGATCCAGTCCAGATTGCCAGGGTTTTATTTTCAGGAAATTGTGCGCTCCTCGGTGATTTTTCAAGTGATTTGGAAGATATTCTGATGTTCGGGGATACCTGTTCGATTCGATTTGGTCTCGTGCGCTTTTATGGGGGTCATTTGTGCATTCATCTGCATTTTTAGGGTTTTATAGGCTTTTGTGAATTTTAATAGGCTTTATAGAATTTTTCTGGAATTTAAATAGGGTTTTTTGAATATTTTAACAATTTAATTCTCTTTATAGGATTTTATAGAATTCTTAAATAGGTTTTTAGAAAATAAATAAGATTTTAAATAGTTTTATCATTTTAGAATAATATGGTTTTTCTTTTAAATCATTTTTAGGAATTTTTCTATAGATTTTAAATAGGTTTAATGGTTTTTTAGATAATATAGAAAATGATATAGTTTTTCTTTTATTAATAGATATTAAATAATATTAGGTTTTTTAATAGAAAATTAGATTGATATAGAATTAACTAGACTTTAATTGATTTTTAGAGTTTAATTAGGATTAATTGAATTTTTAGAGTTAATTAGAGGTTAATTGATCTTTTAGGGTTAACTAGGATAATACAGAATTAATTAGGTTTTTAATGATTTTTTTAGAGTTTAATTAGGATTAATTGAATTTTTAGAGTTAATTAGGGTTAATGTTTTGTTTAGTGGTCAGTAGTTTAATCAGGATATTAATCAGTTCCTTTTTGGGTTTTTTTATTCATTTTTTCGTATGGGCCCAAGGGAGGTTTTTTTGGTAAAGCCCAATTCCCATCAGATTTCATCAGCAAAAACAATGGTCCACGCAGCCCAAATATCAGCAAAAAAGTCCAAAAACAATCCAGAAAGTCCAAAGCAGTTCCAGCGAAGCCTGGAAGTTTCCAGAAGTGTCCACGCGTTTCCAGGGTAATAAAAGCTGACACGTGTTGGCCATGCAAAGCCCCCACGTTTTCTGCGCTGATCACGCCACGCCACACTGAGAGGTCCCACACGTTCACTCAGAATCACACCACGCGTACACACGTGTCCCCCACCCACTCTCTCTCTCAGCGCATGTGCGCCACTTGGCACCCAGACATCCCTCACCGGAGATTCACCAGAACACCACCGGCGTCCATGCAAACGCCCTAACTGCACGCCGCCGGCCACCCTCAACTAACTCCGGCCACCACCAACCGTCGCCGGAAAACCATTTTTCCCCAGAATCCTCAGATCTTCATCCCCTTCCTCCGATCTCCTCCCTTCCACCTTCATCACCTTCAACCAAAATTTCCAGAATCCACTCACACCTTCATCTATCTTCATCCATTTCTTTCAGAAACGCCTCTATCTTCATACACTTTTCCAGAAAACGTCAACTGTATTCATCCTTCAAGCAAGAAAAAACTCAGAAAACTTCGAACTCCATCCACCTTCGAGCAAGATTTTTTCCAGAATCACATCAATCCTCCATCAAATTTCCCAGGACGACTTAGATCTCCATCGAAGATCTCCAGAGTACTCAAACCTTCAACAAGCTTCAGGCGAGATTTCCAGAAAACTTCAAACTATATTCATCCTTCAAGTAATATCTCCAGAAACTTCATTCTTCGTCCAATCTTCAAGAATCCACGAAGTTTTCTCCAGAAATCTTCAAGATCCCAGCGAACTCCTTCAACCTTCTTCAGTTCCAGGATCTTCGTCATTCCTCCAGGTTTGTTCATCCTCCTCTATTTGCATGTGCGTGTTAGAGTTTGTAGGCTTACGATCTGGAGGACTTTTAGTGTAAGAGCTTCCATTTGACAATGCTTGTGAAGTTAGGCCATGTTTAGTTGAGAGATTGAGGTGTTTGGGGTTTGTGTGGAGTTGTTTCGTTAGGGTTTGTTGGATTGTTTGAGGATTCTGGGGGGGGAAAGTTGCAGAGAGCGTGAGAGATAGAGGAAGAAGATGGTGAAACGGCGCTTGATGAACAGTGCCAGAGGGAATTAGGAGGAATTAGTCTTGATTAGGGTTTGTTTGGACCCTGGGCTTAGGCCCAAAAGCGTGTTCTGCTGATGCTACCTCCCAATTTACTTCCCCACCCCCCTTAGCGTGAGAGACCTGAGTAGGGTGAATTGGGCCTTAAGCCCCAGTTTGCTAATAACACCCCTGGGCGTAAGCCCAGTATTGGAGATCAACTGAAAATTACTAACGCTGCCCCCCCCCCCCCCAGGTTTTTTCAGTTTCAATGTTTGTTAGTTGTTTTTGGCAGCTTGGGCCCTGCGCCCTATTGCTTCCAGCACCCCCCAATCAGGGCCCAGCTAGATAATAACCTGAGTCCATTGCTGATGGAACCCCCTCCATGTCATTTTCTTTTGTTTTAATTTCTTTTTTATATTTTCATATTAATAATTCATAATAAATTGTAAATAAATGTTTTTTCAATAATTCTTGTTTCTACCATTTCATGAAAATTAAATAAAAATAAAAATGACATTTTATTTTTTGTTGGTTATTTTTGTGCATATTTTCCATTTTAATTGATTTTTTTAATATTTTCAATGCATGCATATCATTAGAAAATTCATAAAAAATGGTAGAATTGGTCAAATAATTCCGTTCTTTTTTCTGTAGACTCGTGATTCAGTGTAGGATTTTATAGTATAAAAACATTAGCTTAATCATGCATTTTCATTTTAATTGCATTTTGTCACTGTTACTGATGTTGAATAAATTGGTCTGTGGATATGTCTGTGTTGCTGATTTTGATTCTTTCATCTGGTATTGAATTTTGTTCTGATTTTTCAGTATGTTATCTTAGAGCCATGTAGGTATCCCCATAGATTTTGATAGATTTTTGTAGGGTATTCTGGTGTGATTTGTCTGAGCCTGAAGATAGGAGAGGTCTTGATGACTTCTTACTGTGAAGTTCAACTGTGGTTGAACTTCAGAGATAGTCTCTTGAGTTTTGTTGGCCTGGGGTTCTTCTTGAAGGTGAGAGCTGATGGAAGTCCTGTTGGAGCTTGCAGGGATGCAGTGGATTGAGGCTTAGTCTAGGAGCTTGTTGTCTGTTTGTGAGGTTCGAGATCCTGAAGTTTGAAGGGAGTTTATGGTACTTTCCTGAGGAAGGCACTATGAATGACTTTCATTCTTCCTTCTCACCTCTTTCGTAAGTATCCAATGATGTCGGAGCCGACTTGTGAGTTTAATTCCTCCTGAGGAGGAATATGAACTGATCACATGTTGTTGAGCCACATGGGATACGATTCCTAAGTGGAAGCCTCCTAGTACTTTCCAGAGGAAGGTCCTATGGGTCTATTCACTTAGTTCCACTAGTTTATCCAGGTTTTCTTAAGTATCCAGTGATGTTGGAGCCAACTTGTGAGTTTAATTTCTCCTGAGGAGGAATATAAACTGATCACAGTTGTTGAGCCACGTAGGATACGATTCCTAAGTGTCTGCCTCCTAGTACTTTCCTGAGGAAGGTCCTATGAGCCTGCTCACTTAGTTCCCCTAGTGCATATAGGTATTTCTCAAATATCCCGTGATGCCGGAGCCTTCATGTGAGTTTAATTTCTCCTGAGGAGGAATGTAAACTGATCACAGTTGTCGAGCCGCATAGGATATGACTCCTGAGTAGTAACCTCCTGGTACTTTCCTGAGGAAAGCACTATGGGCTTGTCTGCTTAGCTTCCTTTCTCTGGTAAGCTTGTTCTGAAGCTTGGAGAATGGGATTGATTCCTCTTGCCTAAGGTTTTGATTAGAGTTGTTGCTTAGATCTTTGCTTAGGGTGCTGTATAGAGTTCTGTTTAGAGATAGATTAGGAGTTGTCTCAGGTTTGTTAGAGGCCCTGCTCAGGGTTAGTCTCTTTGTGTTGTTTGACTTGTGTGATATTGTGTTGCATTAGACTTAGGTATTCATCTAGATAGTTCTGAATAAGTGCATCTTAGAAGTAGACTTTGTGTGCATGAGAAGTTGAGGTGGTCCTCCTTCTGCTTGTTTGTTATTGCGTGGCTTTGCTTGTTGGTATTTGGTAGAGCTGAGCTCCCTTGCCTTTTTGGTTTGCGGCCTTCGCGCCTTGTTTGTCTAGTTGTTGCATTCATGCATATTCTCAGTATTCATTTACGTTGCAGTTTCTTGTTTATAGTTTAGTCCTGTTGCCATGATCCCTTAGGAGCTCTGACTTCTCCGCTGCGGAGTTGTCATGATAGACATTAGGATGGTCAGCCAGGTGATAGCAGTAGGTAGATTCCCCTGTTTCTCAGCTATAGTGCTAGGGTTTCCCTTTCCTTTCTGTAGGAGCTTTTGAGTAGCTTGACCCGTAGTTAGCTGAACTACAGCTGCTCTGATTCTTCGTTCCAGACGAAGATATGTAGGCATAGGATGCGATGTCCTAGCGAGCACACTAACGACTAACCTTTAGTTCTCTCGCGGCTGTGCGATCGAGACTTTCCCGCTAACGACTAATTGTTATCCCTTTCTCTCGCCCGAGTGCATTTGAGACCAGATCGTATTTGTAGGTTCCAGAGCCTTAGAGACCAGTTTGTTTTCTCACTGCTGTGTGAGAGCCCCTGTTTACCCGTAGTTAGCCGAACTACGTTTGCTCTGATCTTTCATTCCCGATGAAAGTACGTAGGCACAGGACGCGATGTCCTGAGGAAGGCACTATGAATGACTTTCATTCTTCCTTCTCACCTCTTTCGTAAGTATCCAATGATGTCGGAGCCGACTTGTGAGTTTAATTCCTCCTGAGGAGGAATATGAACTGATCACATGTTGTTGAGCCACATGGGATACGATTCCTAAGTGGAAGCCTCCTAGTACTTTCCAGAGGAAGGTCCTATGGGTCTATTCACTTAGTTCCACTAGTTTATCCAGGTTTTCTTAAGTATCCAGTGATGTTGGAGCCAACTTGTGAGTTTAATTTCTCCTGAGGAGGAATATAAACTGATCACAGTTGTTGAGCCACGTAGGATACGATTCCTAAGTGTCTGCCTCCTAGTACTTTCCTGAGGAAGGTCCTATGAGCCTGCTCACTTAGTTCCCCTAGTGCATATAGGTATTTCTCAAATATCCCGTGATGCCGGAGCCTTCATGTGAGTTTAATTTCTCCTGAGGAGGAATGTAAACTGATCACAGTTGTCGAGCCGCATAGGATATGACTCCTGAGTAGTAACCTCCTGGTACTTTCCTGAGGAAAGCACTATGGGCTTGTCTGCTTAGCTTCCTTTCTCTGGTAAGCTTGTTCTGAAGCTTGGAGAATGGGATTGATTCCTCTTGCCTAAGGTTTTGATTAGAGTTGTTGCTTAGATCTTTGCTTAGGGTGCTGTATAGAGTTCTGTTTAGAGATAGATTAGGAGTTGTCTCAGGTTTGTTAGAGGCCCTGCTCAGGGTTAGTCTCTTTGTGTTGTTTGACTTGTGTGATATTGTGTTGCATTAGACTTAGGTATTCATCTAGATAGTTCTGAATAAGTGCATCTTAGAAGTAGACTTTGTGTGCATGAGAAGTTGAGGTGGTCCTCCTTCTGCTTGTTTGTTATTGCGTGGCTTTGCTTGTTGGTATTTGGTAGAGCTGAGCTCCCTTGCCTTTTTGGTTTGCGGCCTTCGCGCCTTGTTTGTCTAGTTGTTGCATTCATGCATATTCTCAGTATTCATTTACGTTGCAGTTTCTTGTTTATAGTTTAGTCCTGTTGCCATGATCCCTTAGGAGCTCTGACTTCTCCGCTGCGGAGTTGTCATGATAGACATTAGGATGGTCAGCCAGGTGATAGCAGTAGGTAGATTCCCCTGTTTCTCAGCTATAGTGCTAGGGTTTCCCTTTCCTTTCTGTAGGAGCTTTTGAGTAGCTTGACCCGTAGTTAGCTGAACTACAGCTGCTCTGATTCTTCGTTCCAGACGAAGATATGTAGGCATAGGATGCGATGTCCTAGCGAGCACACTAACGACTAACCTTTAGTTCTCTCGCGGCTGTGCGATCGAGACTTTCCCGCTAACGACTAATTGTTATCCCTTTCTCTCGCCCGAGTGCATTTGAGACCAGATCGTATTTGTAGGTTCCAGAGCCTTAGAGACCAGTTTGTTTTCTCACTGCTGTGTGAGAGCCCCTGTTTACCCGTAGTTAGCCGAACTACGTTTGCTCTGATCTTTCATTCCCGATGAAAGTACGTAGGCACAGGACGCGATGTCCTGGCGAGCAACCTTTCCCCCGTTTAGACGTAGGAAGTCGAACTACGTTGACTCTGACTTTCCCATTGCACGAGGGAATACGTAGGCCCAGAACACCGTATGTTCTGTCGAGTCTTGTCCTTTTCTTTTCTTTTCAGACCAGCCATTAGCGTAGATAGATAATACACCCTTTTACCTATAAACACCAAGCGTGGATCCCATCGAGTACGATGGACGTGAGGGGTGCTAATACCTTCCCCTTGCGTAACCGACTCCCGAATCCAGGTTTTGGTTGCGATGACCATACCTTTTCCCGTTTTTCGCGAGGTTTACTTCGAGCGTTTCCTTTCCCGCTCTGAGGGATAAATAACGCACGGTGGCGACTCTCCTGTCAAGCCGGCGCCGATTTTCGCAGTAGCGACAGCTGGCGACTCTGCTGGGGAAATGTAGCATCTAGGGACTTTTCCCATCCCTTATGCTGGGACCGTTTCCCATCCCCTACGCGAGTCAATCCTAGCGCTTGGGTGTTTATTGGTTGGGTGTTGTGCATATTGTGTTTTACTTTTTTGCACTTTACTTTTCTGTACCTTTACCTTTCCGCATTTATTTTCCAGCATTATATTATTATGATTATTGCTGTGGGCAAAGGGAGGTTACTGTGAGTGAAAAGCCGGACCTGGGCTTGAGTACACACCTAGATATAGTTGCGGAGAAGTAGTAGACGAACCTGTCTGCTGAGCAGGCACAGTTCCCTACGAAAATCTGCGCTCAGACGAGATTCTTGCAGAGGTGCTCCTTTCCGGTCCTGAGGATCTGAGGGGAGTCCAGACGTGAGGATTGTCGACTCTGGGGACCGATCATTTGGAAGTCAGCTAAGTGAGGCCTCTTCATGATTTGATGATGCCACTCCTTCTGGGAATCGTATCGTCACTCATGAACGTCTGTGACGCTGATGACCGCATAGGATGCCGTACCTTTGTCCGTGGATTAGGTTTATCCTACCTGTGAGAGGGACTGGGTTATTGCAGGAAAACTGGCCTTCAGAAACCATGATTCAGTAGTCATCAGATGGTGTTCTTGATTCATCTCCAGGTGTGTTGTCTGGGTCAGATGGGTTTCTTATCTGAGGTTGAGGTTATTATCAGATGGTATTCTCGTCAGATACAGGGGTTCAGATGCTTTTCTTGCCAGGGGATTGATATTCTGAGTATCAGATGATAGTTATTGGCATGAGATTCTGATGACCGTGTTGGTTTTCTGTTCTTGATCACAGAGATATTCCCCTTCAGGCTACAGCATAGCCCCTATGTTCGCAGATTGCATTATTTATCATATTGCATCATTGCATTACCATCTGCATTCAACTAACGTGTGTGTATTGCAGGTACATATTTTCCCTTCCAGTTCTGGTGTTTGTTCCTAGCAAGACATGGAAAACCTGAAGAGAGTATTGCCCTATAAGTTTCCGTCGCCGAATATCAGTCTATTGTTAGAATTGATGGCTATTGCTAAGAAGAGAGGAATGGGTGACTTCAGAAAGAGATATGGGAGGATTCTGACCTACGTTTATCAGCCATCTGTCTACGAGACCAGCGGCATCTATACTCTGTTACAGTTTTACGACGCGGAGCTCAGGTGTTTTGTATTTCCCGACTTTGTTTTGGCTCCTACCCTGGAGGAGTACTCTGCACTTCTGGATATACCGATCCGTGAGCAAATGCCTTTTTATCGTACGGACGCTGAGCCTAAGCTGGCTGAGCTTTCTGCCATCCTGTGTTTGAAAGAGTCTGAGCTGTCTGGGAAGATGATCAGAAGAGGAGACGTATGGGGATTTCCGTTGGATGTCTTAGTGGAGAAGGCTCGAGAATATGCCCAGAAGGGTAACTGGGGTGTTTTTGACGTCATCCTTGCTGTATGTGTTTATGGCATCGTGTTATTCCCGAATATTCCTGATTTTGTTGATTCTGATGCCTTCTATATTTTGGCTGCGGGAAACCCAGTTCCTACTTTGCTGGGAGATATCCACCATTCAACTCATTATCAGAATGAAAAGCGACGAGGAAGGAATGTGTCTTGTTGCGTACCTCTCCTATGCAGGTGGTTCACCAGTCATTTGCCTAAGTCAGGCCCGTTTGTCACATCTATCAATTCTCTAGGATGGCCCGAGCGCTTAATGGGATTGACTGCTGAGAACGTGGTATGGGTCATTAAAGAAGTATTTGGAGCTGAAGTCATACTCAAAGGCGAAGGATTCCCGAATGTTCCGTTAATAGGAAGGAAAGGTTGTGTCAACTACAACCCTTCCTTATTGATCAAGCAATTTGGGTACATACCTCAAGGAGCGCCAAAGCCCGAGGAGATACAGGAATCTCTGTATCTCACTGGGGCAATAGGGAAAGAGATGCTGACCAAACTTGAGAAAGCCTGGAAAAACTTGCACAAGAGAGGGAAGCTTTCAGGTAGCAGAGGGGATACTCGAGGTCCTAGCCCATATATAGAATGGATTCGTGAGCGAGCTGTGAAGTTCCTTATGCCATATCCAGCAGTTCAGCCATTGCATCCTCCTCCGGTAGAGGAGCCTACCACTGTGGACATTCAGGTTTACAAGCAGCTGATGGCGGAGAAAGAAGAGCTAGCCAGGGCTAAAGAGGCTTTAGAGCAGGAGAATGCCCAGCTTCGGCATGAAAATATTGAAACAGGATATATTTCTAAGCAACAGGCTGAAACTCTGAAACATCTGAAGGCTACGCTATTGGAATTGACTGAAACCAAGAAGCGTCTAGAGTTAGATGTCGACTCAGTTAGTAGTGTGTTGGCCACCAAGAAGCAAGAGCTGGAAAGGGCCTACACAAAGCTAGCCAAATTCAGAGAACACTGGGATCTCACTATGACCAAGCGTAAGGAGCGAGAAGAAGGGCTGAAGACACAGGTAGCTCAGTTAGAAGAACGGGTCAAAGTGAAGAACGAAGAGCTTGAAGAAGAAGCCTGTCGCCGATACGAGGCCGAGCGCAAGTTGACAGATGCCATGAAGAATTTGGAAGATTTCCAGCATAGAGCAGATGCCAAGAGACCCAAACCTGGGGGCGGTGCCAATGATAAGGCTTGGGAAGACTTTGTCAGAGACATCCAGGGGACGGTCAGGAAGAGGGATCGACTGATAGAAGGTTTGATTTATCAACCAGATCATGCAGAGACAAAGAAGATGGTCGAGGACTTCCGCAACCGTACCCGTATTTGATTTCTCTTGTATTCTGTATGTTGAGATCACCACCAGGCATGTTGGCTGGGATCCTCCTTGTCATATCAGCTGTATGGAGCATAGTTATGTAACTTCTTGACAAGACTGTTATTCTAATCAATATATGAGGGTTTTTCCAAATATTGTCTCTATGATTTATCTCGTCTTGCTACCACTGACACTGGAATTGGAGGGGAAATATCTCCAATGCACACATGCACGTTAGCATTTTTGTATTTCTGTTTGCATAAATCATATTGCATAGCATTTAGCAGGTCAGAGCACTTATCCAGCCTTTGTTTTCACCAGAAAGCGATTCTCGGGGAATTGTTTGAGGCAAGAATGGAGTGTTGAAGACGACCAGGGGGCTGAAGCAGATTTGAACAGAATCAAGCAGCGTAATCAGTTACCGGTAATTGGTGGCTATGTCTGAAGGCAATTTCCAGGCTCCTAACACCCAAGCAGGGTTTACTATGGCGTCCAACCATCAGTATGATTTTATGGAAGGCTTCCCGCAAGCGAACAATCTTACTGCAGCCCAAGTTGTGCAGCCAACTGTTGAGAACCGAGATCAGCATGAGCAGTTTATTGTCCGAAATGAACATTATCCTCCCGTTAACAATCAATGTGTTGCTTTCCCTGGGATGAATTCCCGGAGAGATATTCCAGTGACCGGGTTAGTAGATCCAAGAGCTCTTGACGATGGTAGAAGACTCCGAGTGTTGGAAGAGCAAATGAAAGCCTTGGAAGCGAAAGATGCCGTTAACCTGGATGCTGTAGCCATGTGCTTGGTCCCTGACCTCGTGTTGCCATACAAGTTCAAAATGCCGGAATTTGAAAAATACACAGGAGATAGCTGTCCGAAGTTGCATTTGATGATGTTCTGTCGGAGGATGACTTCGTTTGTGCGAAATGACAAATTGATGATCCATTGCTTTCAGTATAGCCTGACTGGGGCATCGTTGAGATGGTATATGCAATTGGAAAGTAATCAGATTCGATCTTGGGTGGATTTAGCCAGAGCTTTCATGAAGCAGTACGATTACAACTTGGATTTGACTCCTAGTCTCGTAGATCTGCAAGGATTGTCTCAAGCGGAGAATGAATCATTCAGAGCGTATTTGCAAAGATGGAAAGAATTGTCTGCTAGTGTTCAACCACCGCTTCCGGAAAGAGAACTGGTTGACATCTTCCTGGGTACTCTGAAAGGCCATTATTTTGACAAATTGTTCAGTTGCACAAACTTTGTGGGCCTGATGAGGCTGGGAGAGATTGTTGAGCGAGGACTCAGGAGTGGAAAGTTTCGAGGTGTTCCTTATGTCCCAGTTAATAAGATTGAGTCAGTTGTCAGTTCTCAAGAAGAATGGGAAGGAGATGACGTCACCTCAGAATCTCTAGCATCTCAGGATCAGTTTTCAGACACTTCAAGTCAACGGTCATCCTATCGTCGATCGCGTCAGCATGCTCCACGAAGACCAAGGAAGCCTGAAAGGCAGTTTACTCAGCTACCGGTGTCGTACAGCCAGTTGTTGCCAGATCTGGTCAAAAGTGGATTGATAGTGCCGAAAGAGACTAAGCCGGTGATTCCACCGTATCCTCCGGGTTTTGATGCCAGCGCCCGCTGTGAGTACCATGTTGGGGCACAGGGGCATTCCACCAATGATTGTAAGGTGCTTAGAAGTCAGATTCAGGATCTATTAGACTCTAGCCGTATTTGTATCACTCCTCAGGGTTGTGTTCAGATTAATGACTTTCCATCCTCCAGTTGTGCGGGTTCGTCAGTTAATATCATGGAAGACTCCACAGGAAGTGTGTGCTCTGAAGATTGCCAATCAGAAAGTTCGGTTGTATGGGAGAAATTTCTAGAGGTTTTCGCGTCGGATGCCGCATCTGTTTTCTCTGCTTAATCCGTTTAGCTTTTTGTGCATCAGTATTTGTCGACCACCACCAGGATTGTTGGCTGGGGTCGTTATATTCATACTCATTTGTGCTTACCTGCTGATTTTGTTGGTTGTACATGTGTGGGAGATGTTTGTCTGTGTGCTTATAGCTTGAGTTTCTCTTTATCTCGTTGTGAATATGTGTTTGCTTGCTACGCTGCATTATCATCTAGCAGGTATATCAGAACTGTGAGCCTTATTTCCTCAATCGCCAGTTTGTTGCAGGAACTCCTTCAGAGATATGGAACAGAATCAGGTTGAATTGATCGAAGTCCAAAGCCAGCTGGGGCAGATGATGAGAGACATGCAAGAGATGCGTTCAGAGCAGAAGATTCTCAAAGAGGAGAACAGTCAGCTGAAGACCCAAGTGAGCTTGATCATGGAGGTAGTCAAGAATGTGCTTAGGAAAGAAGACGATCAGCTATTTGAAGCCGCAATGAAGAAGCTCGCGCCGTCTGTGCATGTGGAACCTGAGCAGCAACAGAGGATACATCCGGCTCAACAGAGGATCCAGGAAGGGAAGCCAAGGAGAATATTTGAGGCACCACCTATGGCATATGCGGAGCTCTTGCAGATCTTGTTGAGGTTTAATCTGGTTGAGAAAAGAACGTTGTCACCACCAACAAAAGCGTTTCCTCAGGGATACGATGCCAATAAGCAATGTGATTTTCATTCCGGGGCATTCGGACATGACATCGAGGGATGTCATGCTTTCAAACACAACGTTCAAGACCTGATTGACTCGCACGATATTGAATTCACGTCGGGCGGCGTAGCTGTGCATATTGCTCCTGTCTCAGTCGATGCTAAGATGACAGATGTTTCCAAAGCTGCAGTGGGTCAGAAGCGTATCCTGGACTCTATGGTGTCAGAATCTCCAGGCCCACAATTGTTGCCTATTCCTGGGGCAGATCTGAGAAAGCAAATGGCTAAGCATAAGGAGAGCGTTAATCAGTACATCGAAGATCAAGAAGCCGATGTTGCATTTGATACGAATGGTGCTCAAGGGTCAACCCGATACCGGCAGCAGCAGCCTCAGCAACAGAATAATCGGGGGTATAAAAGAGGTCAGAATCAAGGTCCTTTGGCAAGCCGTCATTTGGAAACTCCTCCTATACCATACGCACAGCTTCTGCAGACATTGCTTCAGCTCCAATTGGTTCGTAAAAGGACATTGGCTCCCTTAACGGGACCACCACCACCGGGGTACGATGCTGACGCTACTTGCGAGTTCCATACCGGGGCACCAGGCCATACGGTTGAGAACTGTAAAGCATTTAAGCACAAAGTGCAGGATCTGCTTGATAGTGCAGCAATCAGCTTCGGGCCGGGAGGTCCCCCACATCATCTGAATGAAGGAGAAATGGCTCTATAATTTGGCTGGGTCGTTGAAGCAGATCAGGACAGCATTGGATTGCCCCTAATAAAGATAGCTGGTTCAGCAGCAGGGTAGATGCAAAAGCCCGGTTCTCGGAGGCTAGCATATTTTCTTTGTTTTAGCTTGTCATTTCTTTACATTTGTAGTTGCTTTCCTGTTTGAATTTGTAATCTTGTTTGTAAAACTTGGTTGTTTTCATTTCAATTGGTGATAATGAAATAAATATGCATGGTTTTGATTAAATCCATTCGTGTTCACTAACTGTTTTTTCACAAATGTCCAACACTTGGTTAAGTAGAATTTGGGGAGGATGACGAAAATGACCGACATGCAAATTCCGATATTGTATGCTTTTGAAATAAAACCTGCTGATGATGTACAGGCATTGTTTCAAATCCCTAAACACCGGAGATATAAGGAAGATAATCCCTTGTCAACCCCTTTGAGCCTTGTAGTAGGAGTTCTTTCTGTGAATGAAAAACCCTCAATCTTAACCTGGGGCAGGGTAGGTGTTAGCTAATTTGACCGAGCGTCCAAATTGCAAAAGGAGTGTCCGTTCGAGGATCAATCACACCCCTAGAGGTCGTGCCTAAAAGACCACAATGGTTCAATCAGGAGTGGGACAGCCACATCATTTCCCAAAGAGTCAGACAACCAGTGTCACACGACTTGTTCAAAAGCAAAGAAGAATGAAAAAAATCAAAAGCCCGCTAAGTCAAGAAAATTTCAAAACAAATGACTTAGGCAAAAATGAGGGCATCCCGCTGGACTAAAAAATCAAAAGAAACTCAAAAGGAGTCAGTCCAGGCAAAAGTTAGGGATATGAAAAGAAAAAAAATGAAAAGGATCAAAAGAAAAATCCTCGATGAAAGTACAAGTCGTGTGACCACAAGTGTCAAAGACGAAAGGTGAGTGGCTGTCACTCCCAAATCCAAAAGTTTCTCGAACTATCATTCCTATTTTTTCAGCCTCTGAGAGGTGAGCGCCAAGGTCAAATTAGCTAAACGTAGGATGGGAGAACATCAAGGAGAATGGGTGGGTTAAAATAAACTTTGAGCCTTTATCCTTTCCTTCAAAACCATGAACCTGACCACGTTACAACCTCCAAAAGTCCTAATTGAAGCAGGTTGTTTCGAAAGCATACTCCGGTAAAGGTCGCGTCGGTTTTGACTCCTAAAAGGTTCCTCTTACCATGTTGGTACTAATGTTGATGAATGTTTTGTGCATCATATGCCATAAACTGTCTTTCTTTTTCCCAGTAAACGGATTGGATGTCAAAGCTGTCATATGTGTTGCGTTAATACATCTTTTATGCATAACAACTTGTTTTACTTGCGAGTAAGCGCTTGACAGCAGAAAAGCTTCCTACAATGGAAAGTATGGTCAAGATAGAACGTAGAACGCCCGAATGTTCCGAGAGCAGGGGCAAGCTATTATTGTGATCCCCAGTCAGGTCAGCTTTTCGAAGTCAGTTATCCTGGGGTGATCAGGTTGAGGTCTGGTGAAATACGCCGCAGTCAGGAGGTACTACTCTGAATCAGATAATCGGGGCAAGGTCATTGCAGTCAGGGGCAGACCATCTTAAGCATTCAAAAGTTATGCGAGAAGCAGGTGAGGTGAGGTATCTCCCAGAAGTTCAGAACGCTGAGGCATGTTATATCAGACCATCAGAGAATAGATTTGCAGATTTCCTTTCAAGGACTATCCCCACAGAGGTCCCGTAGGCTGAGGCATATCAGAAGCGAAAGGATTGTTGTTCTCTGTATCAGCAAGGCCATTCAGGGTTATTCGAGCAGATGCAGTCGATTTTCGAGAGCGAGATGAATGCGGGAGGTCGTGTCACTATCCCTTGACTCTTCAAAGCTGTGTATTCAGGAAGAATATTTTCCAGCGTCAGGTGTACCTGACCCAGTAAGATGGCTTAAGAGCTCAAATCCAAGTTTGCGATTACTGTGAAGCCCATCTGTGTTGGCGCATCATTTTCCAGATCCGAGCGTCGTCAGTACGCAGGAGGGCTCCCTCCATTTTCTCCAGCAAAGTCAAATTTGCCATTGGTATGGGTAAGCTATTCCCAGAGGAGTCTAATCATATTCAGCACGTCTGCTATTTTACAACGGAGTTATATTCCCCAGCAGGGTATTACTTCGTCGAGGTGTTCGGTTAAGTCCTCAATATCCCCAGCATGGTTGATTTCACTCTCCCAGCATTTATTTTGCTAGGACGATTCAGTGATATCCGGGTTTATCCCCAGCGAAGTTGGCCTCGCCTTCAGCATTTATTTTGCTGAAGTGGTTTTCTGTACCCGGCCTCTCCAACAGCTCGAGCATTAGCATATTGCATGCATCATATTTGCATCATACTTGCATATCATCGTCAAAATGCGTAGCATTTCCATCTGGAATGGAGCATTACGTTGTAGAAAGACTAAAGCATTTGCATGTGCATACAAAGCATAAGTCAGGTTTTCTATCAGCCTCATATGGCACGTGAATTACTCTGTGATCAGTTCAGGGGCATTTATCCAGCAACAGTATTCAGACGATTCAGCGGATTATTTGTATCTCAGATCATACAGCGATTATGCTTTGATCAGTCAGTCATCTGATGTTGACAAGCTTTTCTTCCCGTCAATTCATATTGACGATGTGTTCCTCCAATGAATGGATTTCTCCGACGTCCTGAGTACGAATGTGGTTTTCTTTCCGTCTATCCATAGACGATGTGAAGTTGCGGGTGGTCACAGTAGGGCTGCCAGGAGGGGTTTCCCCAGGATATGCTTTCCTTACCGTCTATCAGTAGACGATGTGAAGTTTTGGGTTGATTTTCAATGGAGCTCAAAATAGAGCTGTTCTAATAAGTAGCTTTCCTTTCCGTCTGTCAGCAGACGATGTGAAGTTTCGAGCTATTGTTCAGCGGGTTTCTTATTGCCAGATCATACATATGATGAGGTGTTTCCCCAGCGAGTCTTCTCCGGCTATCCTTAGTTGTTGAGGGGTTTCAAAATGATTTTGAATATCGGTTCTCTTTCTGGTTATTGGATGAGATGACGTTTAAGAGGGACTTTTCTGACCATCAATCCCTATTGATGACGAGGCTCTTCGAAGAATGTTCAGTTTGCGTGATCGTTGATTCTTATTGACGACATGATTCTTTAAAAGGTGGTTTTCTTCCCGTTAGTCCATACTGACGATGTGGCCCCTTCAAGGATATTGATCTTTCCATCAATTCCCGTAGACAGAAGGATTCTGAAATTCAAAGGATGATGTTGAATCGCGTTATGGTGTCTTTCCGTCTATCTTTAGACGATGTGAGTATGGAGATTATGGTAACTTTCCGTCTACTCTTAGACGATGAGAATAATGATTTGTTCATCAATCAGGATGATACCGTCTACCCTTAGACGATGAGAATATTGATTCGTTCATCAATCAGGATGATACCGTCTACCCTTAGACGATGAGAATAATGATTTGTTCATCAATCAGGATGATACCGTCTACCCTTAGACGATGAGAATATTGATTCGTTCATCAATCAGGATGATTCCGTCTACCCTTAGACGATGTGAATAATGATTTGTTCATCAATCAGGATGATGCCGTCTACCCTTAGACGATGTGAATATTGATTTGTTCATCGATCATGATGATTCCGTCCACCCTTAGACGATGTGAATTGGGAGATTAATGTTGTCTTCCCGTCTATCATTAGACGAAGTGAGTATTCAATCAGGGTGTCTTCCCGTCCATCTTTGGGCGATGTGAGTATATTTCTTCCTGCCTATCAGTAGGCAATGTGAAAGAATCAAGTATTTTGTTGCAGCCCTCGGGGTTTGTTACATGGGGTATCACAAGCAACGGGTATTCAAATCAGGAGTTCTTTATCAGATGATTAATCAGTTTGGTGCCGTAATGACTGGACTCGGTTTTCTGGACTTTATTCTCCAAGCAGTTAACAGTATATGCTCGCGGTTGGCAAATTTTCGGGTTTTATTTGTATTCAACCGTCTCGTACCTCTGAATGTTTGAAGGCTGAGCGCTCTTCAAACCCTTCAGGTCCAAGTCGCTTGAATAGGGGCAGCTGTTGCACCCTAAAATTTGACCAACTGATTTTCTTATCTGACTCATGGTTTAAATTCATATTCGCAGCTCAGACATGTGATTCCTGTGCAAAACAGGGGATATCAGAGTTTACAGCTTGATTTTTGTCTATCAGATGTGGCAGATCCAGTCCAGATTGCCAGGGTTTTATTTTCAGGAAATTGTGCGCTCCTCGGTGATTTTTCAAGTGATTTGGAAGATATTCTGATGTTCGGGGATACCTGTTCGATTCGATTTGGTCTCGTGCGCTTTTATGGGGGTCATTTGTGCATTCATCTGCATTTTTAGGGTTTTATAGGCTTTTGTGAATTTTAATAGGCTTTATAGAATTTTTCTGGAATTTAAATAGGGTTTTTTGAATATTTTAACAATTTAATTCTCTTTATAGGATTTTATAGAATTCTTAAATAGGTTTTTAGAAAATAAATAAGATTTTAAATAGTTTTATCATTTTAGAATAATATGGTTTTTCTTTTAAATCATTTTTAGGAATTTTTCTATAGATTTTAAATAGGTTTAATGGTTTTTTAGATAATATAGAAAATGATATAGTTTTTCTTTTATTAATAGATATTAAATAATATTAGGTTTTTTAATAGAAAATTAGATTGATATAGAATTAACTAGACTTTAATTGATTTTTAGAGTTTAATTAGGATTAATTGAATTTTTAGAGTTAATTAGAGGTTAATTGATCTTTTAGGGTTAACTAGGATAATACAGAATTAATTAGGTTTTTAATGATTTTTTTAGAGTTTAATTAGGATTAATTGAATTTTTAGAGTTAATTAGGGTTAATGTTTTGTTTAGTGGTCAGTAGTTTAATCAGGATATTAATCAGTTCCTTTTTGGGTTTTTTTATTCATTTTTTCGTATGGGCCCAAGGGAGGTTTTTTTGGTAAAGCCCAATTCCCATCAGATTTCATCAGCAAAAACAATGGTCCACGCAGCCCAAATATCAGCAAAAAAGTCCAAAAACAATCCAGAAAGTCCAAAGCAGTTCCAGCGAAGCCTGGAAGTTTCCAGAAGTGTCCACGCGTTTCCAGGGTAATAAAAGCTGACACGTGTTGGCCATGCAAAGCCCCCACGTTTTCTGCGCTGATCACGCCACGCCACACTGAGAGGTCCCACACGTTCACTCAGAATCACACCACGCGTACACACGTGTCCCCCACCCACTCTCTCTCTCAGCGCATGTGCGCCACTTGGCACCCAGACATCCCTCACCGGAGATTCACCAGAACACCACCGGCGTCCATGCAAACGCCCTAACTGCACGCCGCCGGCCACCCTCAACTAACTCCGGCCACCACCAACCGTCGCCGGAAAACCATTTTTCCCCAGAATCCTCAGATCTTCATCCCCTTCCTCCGATCTCCTCCCTTCCACCTTCATCACCTTCAACCAAAATTTCCAGAATCCACTCACACCTTCATCTATCTTCATCCATTTCTTTCAGAAACGCCTCTATCTTCATACACTTTTCCAGAAAACGTCAACTGTATTCATCCTTCAAGCAAGAAAAAACTCAGAAAACTTCGAACTCCATCCACCTTCGAGCAAGATTTTTTCCAGAATCACATCAATCCTCCATCAAATTTCCCAGGACGACTTAGATCTCCATCGAAGATCTCCAGAGTACTCAAACCTTCAACAAGCTTCAGGCGAGATTTCCAGAAAACTTCAAACTATATTCATCCTTCAAGTAATATCTCCAGAAACTTCATTCTTCGTCCAATCTTCAAGAATCCACGAAGTTTTCTCCAGAAATCTTCAAGATCCCAGCGAACTCCTTCAACCTTCTTCAGTTCCAGGATCTTCGTCATTCCTCCAGGTTTGTTCATCCTCCTCTATTTGCATGTGCGTGTTAGAGTTTGTAGGCTTACGATCTGGAGGACTTTTAGTGTAAGAGCTTCCATTTGACAATGCTTGTGAAGTTAGGCCATGTTTAGTTGAGAGATTGAGGTGTTTGGGGTTTGTGTGGAGTTGTTTCGTTAGGGTTTGTTGGATTGTTTGAGGATTCTGGGGGGGGAAAGTTGCAGAGAGCGTGAGAGATAGAGGAAGAAGATGGTGAAACGGCGCTTGATGAACAGTGCCAGAGGGAATTAGGAGGAATTAGTCTTGATTAGGGTTTGTTTGGACCCTGGGCTTAGGCCCAAAAGCGTGTTCTGCTGATGCTACCTCCCAATTTACTTCCCCACCCCCCTTAGCGTGAGAGACCTGAGTAGGGTGAATTGGGCCTTAAGCCCCAGTTTGCTAATAACACCCCTGGGCGTAAGCCCAGTATTGGAGATCAACTGAAAATTACTAACGCTGCCCCCCCCCCCCCCCCCCCAGGTTTTTTCAGTTTCAATGTTTGTTAGTTGTTTTTGGCAGCTTGGGCCCTGCGCCCTATTGCTTCCAGCACCCCCCAATCAGGGCCCAGCTAGATAATAACCTGAGTCCATTGCTGATGGAACCCCCTCCATGTCATTTTCTTTTGTTTTAATTTCTTTTTTATATTTTCATATTAATAATTCATAATAAATTGTAAATAAATGTTTTTTCAATAATTCTTGTTTCTACCATTTCATGAAAATTAAATAAAAATAAAAATGACATTTTATTTTTTGTTGGTTATTTTTGTGCATATTTTCCATTTTAATTGATTTTTTTAATATTTTCAATGCATGCATATCATTAGAAAATTCATAAAAAATGGTAGAATTGGTCAAATAATTCCGTTCTTTTTTCTGTAGACTCGTGATTCAGTGTAGGATTTTATAGTATAAAAACATTAGCTTAATCATGCATTTTCATTTTAATTGCATTTTGTCACTGTTACTGATGTTGAATAAATTGGTCTGTGGATATGTCTGTGTTGCTGATTTTGATTCTTTCATCTGGTATTGAATTTTGTTCTGATTTTTCAGTATGTTATCTTAGAGCCATGTAGGTATCCCCATAGATTTTGATAGATTTTTGTAGGGTATTCTGGTGTGATTTGTCTGAGCCTGAAGATAGGAGAGGTCTTGATGACTTCTTACTGTGAAGTTCAACTGTGGTTGAACTTCAGAGATAGTCTCTTGAGTTTTGTTGGCCTGGGGTTCTTCTTGAAGGTGAGAGCTGATGGAAGTCCTGTTGGAGCTTGCAGGGATGCAGTGGATTGAGGCTTAGTCTAGGAGCTTGTTGTCTGTTTGTGAGGTTCGAGATCCTGAAGTTTGAAGGGAGTTTATGGTACTTTCCTGAGGAAGGCACTATGAATGACTTTCATTCTTCCTTCTCACCTCTTTCGTAAGTATCCAATGATGTCGGAGCCGACTTGTGAGTTTAATTCCTCCTGAGGAGGAATATGAACTGATCACATGTTGTTGAGCCACATGGGATACGATTCCTAAGTGGAAGCCTCCTAGTACTTTCCAGAGGAAGGTCCTATGGGTCTATTCACTTAGTTCCACTAGTTTATCCAGGTTTTCTTAAGTATCTAGTGATGTTGGAGCCAACTTGTGAGTTTAATTTCTCCTGAGGAGGAATATAAACTGATCACAGTTGTTGAGCCACGTAGGATACGATTCCTAAGTGTCTGCCTCCTAGTACTTTCCTGAGGAAGGTCCTATGAGCCTGCTCACTTAGTTCCCCTAGTGCATATAGGTATTTCTCAAATATCCCGTGATGCCGGAGCCTTCATGTGAGTTTAATTTCTCCTGAGGAGGAATGTAAACTGATCACAGTTGTCGAGCCGCATAGGATATGACTCCTGAGTAGTAACCTCCTGGTACTTTCCTGAGGAAAGCACTATGGGCTTGTCTGCTTAGCTTCCTTTCTCTGGTAAGCTTGTTCTGAAGCTTGGAGAATGGGATTGATTCCTCTTGCCTAAGGTTTTGATTAGAGTTGTTGCTTAGATCTTTGCTTAGGGTGCTGTATAGAGTTCTGTTTAGAGATAGATTAGGAGTTGTCTCAGGTTTGTTAGAGGCCCTGCTCAGGGTTAGTCTCTTTGTGTTGTTTGACTTGTGTGATATTGTGTTGCATTAGACTTAGGTATTCATCTAGATAGTTCTGAATAAGTGCATCTTAGAAGTAGACTTTGTGTGCATGAGAAGTTGAGGTGGTCCTCCTTCTGCTTGTTTGTTATTGCGTGGCTTTGCTTGTTGGTATTTGGTAGAGCTGAGCTCCCTTGCCTTTTTGGTTTGCGGCCTTCGCGCCTTGTTTGTCTAGTTGTTGCATTCATGCATATTCTCAGTATTCATTTACGTTGCAGTTTCTTGTTTATAGTTTAGTCCTGTTGCCATGATCCCTTAGGAGCTCTGACTTCTCCGCTGCGGAGTTGTCATGATAGACATTAGGATGGTCAGCCAGGTGATAGCAGTAGGTAGATTCCCCTGTTTCTCAGCTATAGTGCTAGGGTTTCCCTTTCCTTTCTGTAGGAGCTTTTGAGTAGCTTGACCCGTAGTTAGCTGAACTACAGCTGCTCTGATTCTTCGTTCCAGACGAAGATATGTAGGCATAGGATGCGATGTCCTAGCGAGCACACTAACGACTAACCTTTAGTTCTCTCGCGGCTGTGCGATCGAGACTTTCCCGCTAACGACTAATTGTTATCCCTTTCTCTCGCCCGAGTGCATTTGAGACCAGATCGTATTTGTAGGTTCCAGAGCCTTAGAGACCAGTTTGTTTTCTCACTGCTGTGTGAGAGCCCCTGTTTACCCGTAGTTAGCCGAACTACGTTTGCTCTGATCTTTCATTCCCGATGAAAGTACGTAGGCACAGGACGCGATGTCCTGGCGAGCAACCTTTCCCCCGTTTAGACGTAGGAAGTCGAACTACGTTGACTCTGACTTTCCCATTGCACGAGGGAATACGTAGGCCCAGAACACCGTATGTTCTGTCGAGTCTTGTCCTTTTCTTTTCTTTTCAGACCAGCCATTAGCGTAGATAGATAATACACCCTTTTACCTATAAACACCAAGCGTGGATCCCATCGAGTACGATGGACGTGAGGGGTGCTAATACCTTCCCCTTGCGTAACCGACTCCCGAATCCAGGTTTTGGTTGCGATGACCATACCTTTTCCCGTTTTTCGCGAGGTTTACTTCGAGCGTTTCCTTTCCCGCTCTGAGGGATAAATAACGCACGGTGGCGACTCTCCTGTCAAGCCGGCGCCGATTTTCGCAGTAGCGACACTCAGATATTTTCGAACATCAGAAGTCGTCATTTCATTGATTAATAAAACGGATTACAAAACATTGTTTCCTCTTACAGGAGTTTTAAATAACAACTAAGTGAATCCTATCAAGATTCTCCTAGCATCCTGAGGTTGAGCTTCTCAATCTTTCTTTCCATCTGAGTCTTCTCAAAGATGAGTCTGTCCACAATTATCTTCCATGGATTAGACTGAGGCTCATAAGGTTCTTCTAGTGCTTTCCTCTTCTTACAAGAGAGGATTTCTTCATCTTTCAACTGGAGTTGTCTTTGGAGCTCCGCGTTTTCTTCGACGACTATTTGATACTTGTGCATCCAAGCTTCTTCAGTTTGCTGTGCTTTGACCAAAGCAATTTTCAACTTTTCTTCTTCAGACGTGAAGACCAATGGGCGTTCTTCCTTCAGGGCCATAGGCTCTTGCTTAGGGTATGGCATCCTTAGTGTGACGACTCTTTTCCGAACCCATTGGAGGTAAGGTTCCAAAGAAACACAGTTGAGTCTTCCAAGATCTTTCTTTCCTTTCTTGTGTAGATGCTTCCAAGCTTATAGAACTTTCTCTTTTAGTCCTTGACTATCTTCTCCCTCTTTGAAGAAAATATTTTCCATTTGAACACTATTGGGTTTGTCCTTTAGAGGGTATCCCAATTGTCGGCGAGCGAGTATTGGATTGTAGCTGACCTCTCCATTTATGCTGAGGAGAGGTATATTGCCAAATTCCCCACAACTGTCGATAATTATTGTCCCATCATAATCACGACTATACCAATCAATATCGGAATGGGTAAGAGCCATGATCTTTTGCGACCACCATCCTTTCTTTGGATCCCAAAAAGCGTTGGCTTTGGGTAAGTGTGAAGTGAACCACTTATACAATAAAGGAGCGCAACAAGTGATCATTCCCCCATTGTGGAAGTTCCTCAGATGAACAGAATGGTACGTGTCTGCTAACAAGGTAGGCACAGGATTCTTCTTCAAGAAAATTTTGATGGCATTGAGGTTCACAAAATTCTCAAAGCTTGGAAACAAGAATATACCATAGATGAGTAAGGCAAGGATAGGCTCGAATGCATCCATGCTTAAATGGTCTGCATAGTACTGAGCTTTTTCAACCAAGAATTCTGCCTTTAACCCAAAGACTCCTCATTTTGTAATCAGATTCTTTTTTATATCAACCACTCCCAAACGTGTAGCTTTAGCAATGTCCTGCTCTTTAGGGTCCTTCTCCGCAATCGGAAAAGGATAATTTTCAAGAATAGGCAATCCAATTAACTGAGAATACTCTTCTAGCGTGGGCACTAGCTGATAATCAGGGAATGTGAAACAGTGGTAAAGCGGGTCATAAAACTGGAGGAGAGTAGAAAGAAGTCCACTATCCATCTTTCTCCTCAAGAGTAGCAACAGCCTCCCATATCGGTTTTGAAATCCCTCTGGATCTGTCACTAAGGTGCTCAACCTTTTCAAATCATCTAGGTTAAAACCCTTGTAAGTGTACTTCAAATTCTTCTTTCTTTCACAGTTCATGACGACCTCTGATGTTTACAAACAACAAAGTCTGAGTTCCATGAAACCATATGATGATATGATGACATGATGATATGAATGCACAAACACAAGCAGATGCATATGCACACAACACAAGCTTAGGGTTAAAGACAAGCATGAGTCCAAGGGTCTACCCATCCCCAAAGATTTGTACTATGGATTGATTGTACCTGCCGAACGGGTTCTACAAAGTTCCCAGAGTCATCAACCCATCCTTCGGATATTATCAACTTCACAAATTACTTGGTAATCGATAATATTCTCAAGAGAATCTCGTCTGAGTGTAGTATCGCGTATCAACTATTTCGGAAATACTCCCTTATAGTCATCGCACTACGTCCTAATAAGGCCAAAGTGGGGTAAAATGTAATCTAAAAGTCCACAGTGTCATGGGCTCCTTCGTTGAAAGTAGCATTGTTTTCACGAATACTCGATCAACATTACTAAACTCTCAAGAGGGCCTACACTGAGCGGTGGTTTCTCAAGTTAGCTTGGTCGGGAATCAACTCCCTATAAGCCTTCTTGAATATACCACCATCCTATCATAAGTGCACTCGAGTCCGGGTATAGGACCGTCTCACCACTCAAAGCACCCAATATCCAACAATTAAACAAATATATTGACAAATATACATGTTAAGCAAATATTCACAAATATAGCATGCAATTAAACAAAATAGGCTAAACCCTCAAGTTTAAAAATCCCCAGTGAAGTCGCCATTTCAGTTGCGGTGAGAATCGTGATACCAAGCTATTGATTAACTTGAATCTTTAATTCTTAGATTACAACCGGACTTTAATTTATCCAAAGGAAAGGTCTAAAGAAAGAAAAACCCTTTTCGCGATGTAACAACAACGCTAAGAGATTTGGGGATCGGGGGTTGGTTATGCATAGGGTAGGTATTTCACATCCTAAACATCTGTAGTACTCTACAAGAACCTTTTGTTTGTTTGCATGCTAAGTTTGGTAAATGTTTGCTATGGATTGGGATTGGGTAAAAGGTGTAGGTTAAAACCTAAGGATAGTTTCTAAGTTTGCTCGCAAAGACATCGCGTCCTCTGCCTACGTATCCTTACTAGGATAGAATCAGAGCAATCGTAGTTCACCTCACTAGGGATGAAGAACACTTGATTATGATCAAGGTTCCAAGGAGAAAAAACATAATAATGCTTGTATAGAGTTTAACAAAACTCTCTAGATCTATGTTATAACACTCAAGAGAGGAGTAAGTAATCATTACTATGATTCTTACATAGAGTTAACCAAACTCTATCCTAGGGTTCTAATTGAAGAACACTCCTAGTGTAGGTAAGTTTTCTAGACTTAAAGCAAAGTCTAATGGTTTAAAATGTTCTAACTCAACTAAGCTAGGGTTAGGGTGACTTCACAAAGTCAAGAGGGGTAAATGAGCTATCCAATGACACAAGGGTCAAGGGAGAGACTTTTCCTTTGGAAGGAGAGAGAGAGGGGCAACTTGGATGAGAACTAGAAAGTTCCATCACTTGGGGAAAGAAGTATTTAATAAAGCAAGACAAGTAAGCATGCATATTACAATAAGCAGATACTTTAAATGATACCAAGGGTTACAACCAATAAATTATCTTAACAAAGATTGAGGGCTCATTTTAACAAAGATTGGAACATGATGAAGAATATTACTACATAAACAAATCACAATTTGAAGATGGGTAAGTCATAAGTTCAAAGAATAGTAAATGTGACAACAATGTGCATAGATAACAATCAAGCATAATTAAATCAGTTTAAACCTCGTAATTTAGGAGGGAATCATGGAGATGAAATCACTTAACCAAGTAAATGTGATGAAACTATAAAGGTAACAACCAACAAAAGAATGTCATAAGTGAAAATGTATGGACGATACTCAAAGCAAATAATCAAGCAAGAATCGCATCTACGGATCGCGCTTTTAAAGTAAACACAGGTAAAAGGGGTATTTTATGGTAACAATCAAGTGAGAATATCCTAACATGTTTACTAACATGCAAGAGATGAGAATGAATAAATATCTTAACACAAATGATCATGGTGAAAAAGAAATTCATCTGCATATGGGAGATAACGATCTTGATACAAAGGCAACTTACAAGCAACCAAAAGGCATGAAAATTTGAACAAACATGGAATTAAAAAATATCACATGAAAGTAGGCATCAAGACAAACACAATGCAAAAAGAATGGGTTTAAAACGATTAAAAATGAGTGAGTTATGAATTTTCAAAGATTGGATGAAAAATTACAAAAAATAAATAAAAGGGTTGCCCTCCTCAGGGGTCGAACCCAGGTCATGCAGGTACAAGGCGCGCTTAAGGCATATGGTCTTACCACTGGGGTGGCTATACATCTGTGTATTTAGCCACCCCTATAAGTATATATGGCGCATTTTCATGGATTCCTGGGCAAGCATGAAGAACAAGAACCAAGCCCAAACTGAATTACGTTTTGATCCATATCTCAACCAAGACTTAATGGAATTTAACAAAATTTTAGTCAAAACTGATTAATTTTTTATGAGGGTTAAGATGGTAACAACCAAATTTTGAAATTATGCCCATACAGTAAAAGTAGAAGGTTCATGCATTTTGTCACTTTGAGATGCAAATTGATGGACAAGGTGCGTAGCTGATGCAATTTAAGGTTAGGCCAGGCACAAGCAATTTACAAAAGTGATTCTGAATAAGTTCTAAACAAGGTTTTGTTCAAAATAGCCCTGGATCAAAAAAAGGCAAGTGAGTTGCAATGATGGTGTGATTTGGACATATGCTATTTCAAAGTAAGCAAAAGAGAAAGAAACCAAGACCAACACAGGTCTGTTTCATGCTTAGGGCATCAGATTCATGGTGAGTTCTAAAGGGATAAACTTACTGCTGTCATGAAACAAACAAACTGTCAGGCTACAATCTTAATGCATAGGTTAGAAGCTTGTTGTAAAAAAAGCCAAGGCTTAAGATTCACAATGGCTAGATCTTAAGAACATGAAAATGTTCACATGGTTTATCCAACTCCAAAATACTTACTAAACCCCAACAGGCCCCAAAAAGCTAAAGCAACAATGAATGAGTAAATTGAAAATGATAGCTAAAGCTGGACAACAGTCCTAGCATCAAACCAACCTGTTAACCAACAACCTAACACCTCAAGAGTAAACCAACAACAATCTTACTTTTCATGCATGCAACAACCACAGAAACAGAAACTTAGCACTCAAAACCTGACCTGCCCACTGTCGCTTGCGCGAAAATAAGGTGCCGGCATGATAGAAGAGTCGCCACCTTTCGTTATTTATCCCTCAGAGCGGGAAAGGAAACGATCGGAAAAACCTAACGGAAAAGGGTAAGACAAGGTCGTCGCAACCATTGTCTGGATTCGGGAGTCGGTTACGCAAGGGGAAGGTATTAGCACCCCTCACGTCCGTCGTACTCGACGGGATCCTCGCTTGTCGTGTTTACTTGGACGGGTTGGTTTTATTTTATCTACCTATCAAGGCTGGCTGAAAAAGAAAAGAAAAATGACTCGGCAAAGCGTCGCGCTCTATGCCTACGTATTCTCATCAGAGAATGAGAAATCAGAGTCAACGTAGTTCGGCCTACGAAGGGTTATGGGGGAAGGTAGCTCGCCAAGACATCGCCATCTTGTGCCTACGTACTCTCAACAGGCATGAGAGACCAGAGCTCACGTAGTTCAGGAAACTACGGTTTATTTCCTGTCTTTTACGAAAGAAGTGTTTTTTATTGTGTTTGCGATTTCAATCGCACTAGAGACTAGGACCTGAGAATGAATGCGTCGCATGTCACCCAAAGGGTACCATACTAAACATCCAGACTGTGGAAAAGAAACTCTCCCACAATCCTTTCTCAGATGGCTTAAGGCTCGTAAAGTACGAAAGAAATCATTCATGATTACTGTATCTTAAACTGTTTTGAGATGAGAGGAGAACAAACCCAACTAGGAGGGAGACTATCAAGTCCTACTGTTGTCATGCCAAGGATTCATCCTATGGTTGAGGTTTGAACAGGGAACTCCTAGAAGTTGTCATGCATAGGTTTCAACCTAAGATTCTATCATCAAATCCTTATCAAAGGAAATGAGAGTCCTAAGGGATCATGTCAATGATACACCAAAACAGACAAAGCATCAGCTTAACAGTAAAATGCATGCAATGCAAGTGAGGGAGGAAATGTGTGTGGGGCTTCAACCTCCACAAGCTCATCTCAACCTCAAGCCAGAATGAAATAACAGTAATCATACTGAAATATAAAACAACATGCTATCAAGCAATAACATTAAACTGCAATCATACAGATAAGAATGAAGTAAAATGCCACCAGGCAAAACAAACCACATGGGCAAGGGAGCTGGGCTCTACCGAATACCCACAAGCAAAGCCACACAGTAACAGTACAAGCAGAGGGAGCAACTCAACCTCTAGTGCAATCATGCTCCTAGATTCTACCTATTCTAGATATGAACTTATTCTAATGCATCAAACAAGTCAAACAAAACACAGCAATATAGAAAAGAAAAAGGAAGACAGCAGATCAGCTCCTCTCTCAACTTCAAGCTTCAGCTTTTCCAACAGCAACTCAGTCTTCAGACTTCAATCACTCTTGACAAACATCAGTTTGCTTTTCCAGGTTTCAACCCTTCAACATAAGTTTCAACTTATCTTCTCCCTTAAGCTTCAGCTTCTTGATCAGCTCCACCTTCAGGCTTCACCTAATCTTCAGGGATCTTCAAGTATCAACTTGCTCTTCTTGCTCTTCAAGCTTCAGCTGAAATGGAAATGCTCAAGGATTCATCCTCTTCAACTCTTCAATGAAGTCTTCATCTTCAAACTCAGGCTCAGCATCTCTCAAGATCATCAAACCAGAGGAAATCACTTACTGGATAAGCTGGGGGATATTGAACTGCTTATTGACCACCAAAGGTGACCTATAAGGGTTCAACATCAAAGGAATGGTTCCCTCAAAAGTTCTACTTCCTAGGTACATCACTTATCCCTCCAAAGGAGAGAGGTGTATACCATGGAAGGACTTTGAATCATAGGGAGGAATGGAGGTGAAAGATACCATCCATATTTAAGAAAGAAGTCATCTACATCTAAACTCTTCCTAATCCCTAACCCTAAAACAACAACAAAAAGGAAATAAGGACAAACTCTCAAGCTCCTCAATGCATATTCAAGTCTTCTACTATGCTCCTCAATGCTCCTTAGAACAATACCAAGCTCTCCAAGCCCACAAAGCAAAGCAAACAAAAATACAAACCCACAAGGGCAACACAAACAATCAACCAATACAAAAATCATCTAAAAATAGTATACTACTATATTAAATCCTAATATAATTTCTAAGGGATCCTACATACCTAACCTTAATACCCATATATGTCCCATAGTCTAATTTGTCCTAAAAACCCAAAAATATAAAGTTATTATGGACCTATGTTGAAGTTTAATCTAATTCTACACAACCTAAAAGTATCTAATCAAAACTATCCTAAAAATCATCACACAATTATGGAATAAATCCAGGGGGAAGCTAAAACTTTAATCTAACTATCCTAAAAAGAATGACCTAAAAATACTAAGGGAACTACCTAAACTAAATTCTACAAATTCATACATCAATATAAAAGAATTAAAATGCAATAAAAGAAGAAAATATGCAAAAAATACTAAAATGCATGATATGAAAAATGTTTTTATTTTATATTTTTCTTGACAAAAATATGAAAAGGAAGAAAAAACTCCCATGAAAAAAAATTTATTTTTCAATTTAATATGAATTTTCTAAAATTGAAATAAAATGGAGAAAAAATGAAATGAAAATGAATGGCTAGGGTGTAACAAGTAAACAGATCCAGTTCAGTTTATTGATGGGCTCAAAATGGGGGGTGGCAATAACAAAGCACGCAAGCCCAATATTCAAATCAAAAAACATTTAAGAAAATCAAAAGAAAATAAGAAAGACGCGGTGCCAAAAGCAATGCATTTCAGTTCAAAATGGAATTGGGCCTCAAAGGGGGGTGGGGATATCACAAGATTACTTAAGCCCATGACCTCTTTAAATGAAACGCGGCATTTCGCCATTTCTGAATTCCCTCCAAACGCGAGATTGAATGTGAGCCTTTGGATTAGCCTTCAAGTCAAGTGGTCAGCGCCTTATCCAATGGCTGTGAGGTCTTCTTCTTCCTTGGACCTAGGGTTTCTGAAACCTCCATTCAAACAGAACCATGGAGCTTCATCTTCCTCAACTCGAATTCCCTCATTTCTCCATCAATTATCAAAATGTAAAACACTAATCCACTTGGAATTTCATGCTGAACACGATCCTCATCTCAAAATCAACTAAAACCTCCTAAATCCATGAACCCGATCCATGATCCAAAATATGCTCAATCATCAATCTTGACAATTCTTGAAACTAATGGTCCTAGATCACTCACCAACTCACCCTGAACATTTCTTGATATTAAACTAAGCTCATCACTCAATATCCAAAGGGATACAAGGCCAAACAGAAATCTTGGTCATAACAAAACCATCACCAATTGCCTTCAAACTTTCCAAAATCCACCACCTATTGGTCTCTAACCATTCTACACTAATAAATCAACCTAATCATGCCTAAATTAAGGTGTAGGAAAGACATTTCAAACCTGGTAAAATGGAGTGAACAGAGGTAGTAATCCTTCAATTCAGGGCTTGAAACTTTCCAAATTCCTTCACTGAGCAATCTTCTTGCTTCTGTATGCAAAAAGAATGGCTGAAATTGCTTGATTCTTCAAATTCGATTTTGAAGTGCAACCTTGAAATTCCAATCTCCAACTCTTCAATTCTCCATGGAAATGCTCTTGATTCAATCTGCACAGCTTCTATGTGATGTATGGAAGGTGTTTGTGTGAAAAAAAAATGAAAGGAAATGAAGAAGAATGAAGAAAGTGATCTTGACTTGCAATGGAAGAAATTGGATCTCACTCTCTCTTCTCTACACCAATTCAAACCAACCTTGCATCTGAGCAAGTTGTACTTGTTATATAGAGAGGTTTAGAATCATCTAGAACCCTCTAGAACAATCCTATGAGAACTTGAACTTTTCATGTCATGGTATTTTGATTTCTCATTCTCCTTACATGCTATCTCATGCCATATCCCTTGTACACATTAATTCTGACTTGAATTTATCCCCACATGAGATTTATGACAAGTTACAATGCATAACCACCTTGTGTATTGAGCTTTTTTGAGTTTTGCTTTGGTACCTTAAGATGCAAGTAATCCAATTCCAAAGCATCCCTATGATCCAAGCCTCAAATCAAAATTGTGGCTGAACCATTGTTCTTAGAATGTCATTTGGAGTCAAAATGACCTATCACATGACATGGTTTGGACTTATAACTTGGGATTTCCATTTTTCAAATTCACTTTAATTAACTTATGCCTCATTTTTAGGCCATTTTTATCACTTTTTGATATGAGCCTTTTAAACATCTCATGACCTCCCTACTAGCCTTAAAACATCATTCTAAGCAAGTTTGATCTTGAAGATTTTTCCATTTGAAGCTTGGAAGTAGGAGATATGGCCTTATGCTTGAAATGACATATAACCTCCAAATGACCAAAATGCCCTTGACTTGTCAAAGCCATAAGTTGAGTTCTACAAATCCTATCAAGGACTTCTAGTACTCTCTAGAAATATAAGAAGATGCCCTTCAACATTCATATTGACCAAGAATCCATAGGAATCATCCTACTAGGGCAAAAGTTGTCTGCAAGTTGGGTGACTTTCAAGGACCCAGATTCACATACCTCAGATGACCTGTAGTTTGTCAAAGTCATAACTTGAGTTCTACAAATCCTATCAAGGACTTCTAGTACTCAAATTAAATCTAAGAACAAGATCTACAACATTCATGTTGTGGGGAAGATGAGATGACAATCACATCTTGAGCTAAACTGCCTTGAAGATAGGGATCAAACTAGGGGATTTTACACTGTCAATCCTGAGAAACCCTAGCTTGAAACTTCTCAAACTCCTCAATCATGATGAGTTAGTCTAGGAATCATCCTTATATCATCTCAATACATCATTCCATGATCACATGGCTCTTGGATTAGGTCTCAACCCTCTCCAAATCATCAGTTGACCTAGGGTTGACCCAGTCAAACCCTAATTCCACCACTCATGGCTAGATCTTCTGAATTCTTGTACAATGACCTCTCTAGGCTTCATGATGGCTTTCAAGACATCTCATAAGCTTTCTCAAAGCTTCGATTCTATCCTCATGGTCTCAGAATCATCTGAGGAGCTCCCACAACTCTCAAGTTATGAGACAGACAACCTTGGTTTCAACCAATCTCTCTGAGGATCTCTTGAGTTCTCTGAAAAAGGTATCAACCTTTGAACATTTGAATAGCCCTCTTGGCTAGCTTCAAAGTCTCATACAACTCTTTATGGGTAAATAAATGTTGGTCAAATTTTGGGGTGCAACAGCTGCCCCTATTCAAACGGCTTGAACCTGACTGGGTGAGGAGCGAACGACTCTCAGCCAATCGAGGTGCGAGACGGTTGAATACCGATAAACCCGGAAATTTGCCAACTGCACGAGTACACGGTCCTCTGGCAGGAACGAATCTTTGAACACTGAAATAGTAGCTGCACGGCAGCTAGCTGGAGACATATTGATCTGAACCTCGCTGTCAGACAACCAAAACACCCACCATCGCCGCTGGAAAGCTAAACCACCTGACATCGTCGTCATAAACAAAACATCCAACATCGCCGCTGGAGAAATAGAGAATCTGACATCGCCGTCGGAAACAAAACACCTAACATCGCCGCTGGAAATCTGAAGAAACTGACATCGCCGTCTGACAACCAAAACACCCAACATCGCCGCTGGAGCTACAAAGAATCTGACATCGTCGTCGGACCAACAAAACACCCAACATCGCCGCTGGAAAGCTGAAGCACCTGACATCGCCGCCAGAAACAGACAACCAACATCGCCGCTGGAAAACTAAATCCCCTGACATCGCCGCCAGACACAAACATCCAACATCGCTGCTGGAGGACTAAAGAATCTGAGTCACCTGACATCGCCGCCAGAAACAAGCATCCAACATCGCCGCTGGAAAAATCTAAGAACCTGACAAACACCCAACATCGCCGCCGGAGAACTAAAGAATCTGACATCACCGTCAGACAACCGAAACACCCAACATCGCCGCCGGAGAAACAAACACACCTGACATCACCGTCAGAAACAAACATCCAAAGCTTCCAACATCGCCGCTGGAACATCAAAGAATCTGACATCGCCGTCGGACAACAAAACATCCAACATCGCCGCTGGAAAACTAAGAATCACCTGACATCGCCGTCATAAACAAACATCCAACATCGCCGCTGGAGAAATAGAGAATCTGACATCGCCGTCAATCAAACATAACTCTGAGAAACACCCGACATCGCCGTCAAGTACTCAACATAATCTGACTTCGCCGTCAACTCTCAACATTGTCTGACCTCGCCGTCAGGGTGAAGAAACTCTATTGGGGAATTGGTCACACGGTAACCGGTAATACATAGTCGATCATGCCATCAGGCATTCCAAGAACACTGTCGGGCATCAGCCGGACTTCAACCATCAGGTTGATCATGCCATCAGGCATTCAAAAGACCTCGTCGGGCATCAGCCGGACTTCATCAGCAAGTCGGGAATAGAATCCTTGGTCAATCATGAGCCAACTGGGAACGTCTAAACCTCTGCCATCAGGCACTCTGCATCAACTGAGAGAACTGCTTCATTAACACGGTCAGACTTCAATCATGGAGTCTTCAAGGGAAATTTCAACTTCGCCGTTAGAAAACCTTCTGGGGAGGACGCTTCGCCGCTGGGGAATCTGGAGAACTATCAAGTAACTCCGCTCCGGGGTCCAGAAATAATTCTGGATGAATCAACTCTGTTGAGGACTTCAAGAATCATCTTGAACAAATAACTCCGTCGGGGACTTCAAGAATCATCTTGGACCGATAACCAATCTGGAGATTTCAGGAATCATCCTGAGCGAACACTCTGTTGGGGATTTCAGGAATCATCCTGGGCAACTCTTGCTGGGGACAAACCAATCATGGCTTGAGCAGCTTCCAAGGATTCGGCTCTCTTGGGGCTTCAGGAATCATCCTGGGCAACCTTCACTGGGGACCCTACTGGGGAGCTTAAGAATCATCTTAAGCAAATAGCCCTGCTGAGGAATTCAAGAATCATCTTGAACCGAATACTTCGCTGGGGATCTCAAGAATCATCTTGAGCAAGCGACTTTGTTGGGGAGAATGTCAGGAATCATCCTGAGCAATCAATTCTGCGGCGGAACACCTGCAAAACAAGAGCGGTAACAACCTAGATCATGTTTATTATGCATATGCTTCGGCAATGGCACAATGCTCCACACGGTGGAAATGTTATGCGTTCATGATAAATGCTATGCAATCATGCATAATGATGCGATCCCGTCAGCAAAATAAATGCCGAAAGGGGGAATCCTCCTATCAAGGAGAAAGAACTACTCAGATAGAGGAATCATCCTGCTGAGGAGAACAATGTCACGCCAATCTCAATTGGACTCCGCAAGGGACGCAACTTCAGTTGACTGCTGCGGGGGAAATAACTTCAGTTGACTACTGCATGGGAACGAAGCTCTACGAGAAACTGGACCTGCTGAGAGAAAAGCGATATCAATCGCGAGAATAAACTGCGTGGCCCTCACGGCTACTCTTCTGGGGATAAGAGATATGTGGGGAAACAACTTCAGCTGCTCCACACTCTACTGGGGAAAACCAATCATGGTCTGATCAACTTCCAAGGATTCGGCTCTCTTGGGTATCTGCAAGCTCGGCTGAGGAAGGAGAAATCATTCTGCTTCGCTGGAGGGAGTACGACTCTGCAGGGGAAATATAGCATCAGCTGTTCAACGCTCTGCTGGGGAAAACCACTCATGGTCCCAACTGCTTCACTGGAGAGAGTACAACTCTGCAGGGGAATCTCAATTCCGCTGGGGAAGAAGGAATCATCTGACTTCGGGGGAGAGTACAACTCTGGTGGGGAATTTCAATTCCGCTGGAGACTTCAGTCTGGCACCATCAGTTGCTGCATACTTCGGCGTACGAATAGTTTCCTACGAAACCTGCACTTGTGACCCGGTGCTGGGGGATGAACACGAGCTTCGGCGCCCGAATGTTTCTATGAAACCTGCACTTGTGACCCTGTGCTTGGGGAATGAGCTCATGCTTCGGCGCTCGACTCAGCTGAGGAGATGATGTTCCTTCAGGACGCATCTGCTTGGGGAGAGAATCATCTCTGCGTGGGGAGACATATTGTCGCTTGCGCGAAAATAAGGTGCCGGCATGACAGAAGAGTCGCCACCTTTCGTTATTTATCCCTCAGAGCGGGAAAGGAAACGATCGGAAAAACCTGACGAATAAGGGTAAGACAAGGTCGTCGCAACCATTGTCTGGGTTCGGGAGTCGGTTACGCAAGGGGAAGGTATTAGCACCCCTCACGTCCGTCGTACTCGACGGGATCCTCGCTTGTTTGTTTACTTGGACGGGTTGGTTATAATCTATCTACCTATCAAGGCTGGCTGAAAAAGAAAAGAAAAATGACTCGGCAAAGCATCGCGCTTTATGCCTACGTATTCTCATCAGAGAATGAGAAATCAGAGTCAACGTAGTTCGGCTAACTACGGGTGAAGGTTGAAGGTTGCTCGCTAGGATATCGCATCCTATGCCTACGTACTTTCATCTGGTATGAAAGATCAGAGCAAACGTAGTTCGGGAAACTACAGGAAAAAATGGCTCAACTAGGAGGGAGACTATCAAGTCCTACTGTTATCATGCCATGGATTCATCCTATGGTTGAGGTTTGAACAGGGAACTCCTAGATGTTGTCATGCATAGGTTTCAACCTAAAAGTCTATCATCAAATCCTCATCAGAAGAAATGAGAGTCCTAAGGGATCATGTCAATGATACACCAAAACAGACAAAAGCATCAGCTTTAACAGTAAAATGCATGCAATGCAAGTGAGGGAGGAAATGTGTGTGGGGCTTCAGCCTCCACAAGCTCGTCTCGACCTCAAGCCAGTCATGAAATAACAGTAATCATACTGAAGATAAACAACATGCTATCAAGCAATGAACAGATAAAGGATGAAGTGCCATCAGGCAAACAAAACACACATGCTTGAGAAAGAAAGAAAGAGTCTACTCTCTAACCCTAACCCTAATCACAGAATCTAAATCAAAATGAAAGCAAAGCCCTAAAGCAAAACCTAACCAAAAGAAATCAATCCCAGTCTTCAAGCTTCAGAACAAGCTTACCAAAGAAAGGGAGCTAAGCAAGCAGACTCATAGTGTCTTCCTCAGGAAAGCACTAGGAGGTGTATACTCAGGAGTCATACCCTATGTGGCTCAACCACTGTGATCAGTTTACATTCCTCCTCAGGAGAAATTAAACTCACAAGCAGGCTCCAACATCACTGGATATTTAGGAAATCCTATCTGAACTAGTGGAACTAAATGAACAGACTCATAGGACCTTCCTCAGGAAAGTACTAGGAGGCTTCCACTTAGGAGTTGTATCCCATGTGGCTCAACAACATGTGATCAGTTTACATTCCTCCTCAGGAGAAACTAAACTCACAAGTTGGCTCCAACATCATTGGATACTTAAGAAATCCTAGATAAACTAAGGGAACTAAGTGAATAGACTCATAGGACCTTCCTCAGGAAAGTACTAGGAGGCTTTCACTTAGGAATTGTATCCTATGTGGCTCAACAACTGTGATCAGTTTACATTCCTCCTCAGGAGAAACTAAACTCACAAGTTGGCTCCAACATCATTGGATATTTAAGAAAGAGGTGGGAAGAAAGAATGAAAGTTATTCATAGTGCCTTCCTCAGGAAAGTACCAGGAACTTCCTTCAAACTTCAGGATCTCAAACCTCACAGACAGGGAACAAGCCAAGCTCTGGGTCTCTGAATCTTGATCTTCAATCCTCTCTTCATGATGCTCTCCATCAAAGATCCTCAAGGCAACACAAGCCCCTCAACAAATTCCTCAGAACAAGCCCCAGAGATGGACAGATAACCACAGGGGAGACCAAATCAATAGGCAACTTCAGAAAATACCTAAAAATACTAAACCAATGGGGGAAAAATCTACCAAATATTCACAAGGGTCCTCAACACCTACTCATAACATCTACATAGGCCTCTACCTAAAAATCAAGATAAAACTCAATCAAAGAAAGTGATTCATCACCTAAACACAACCTAAACCCTAATTAGGATACCCTATATCTACCCTAATTAAACTAATCAAGATTTAATTCTAAAAATCTAGAAAAAATCCTATGGGGAACTATGATTCATCATCTAATTGCACAAAAAAGAATGGATTAAAAACCTTAAGGGAAGGTCCTAAAACAATTCCTACAAAATCAAATACCAAATTAAGACTATTAAAAAGCTATTTATTTGGAAAATCTATTAAAAATATTAAACCTAAAAATAAAATCTCATTTTTATTTTTATGATTTTCTACACACTTTCATCTAATCAGGAAAAAAAGAAGAATTAAAAAAGAATTTTTTATCATTTTTTAATGAATTAAACAAAACAGCAAAAGATTAAAAGAAAATTAAAACAATTAAAATGAATTAGAGGGGGGGGGGGGGGTACAAATAGCAATGCACGCCAGTTAAAAATAACATGGGCCAAAAAAAGGGGGGGCGAATAGCACTCTGGGCCCAGCGCTGGCTTTAAATGAAACGCAGCGTTTGGGATTATTTGAAAATTCCCTCCAATCTTCAGACGCGCGCACGGCCGTTGGATCATCATAACAAGTCAAGCTTTGGATCTAATCTGATGGCTCTCCTTCATCGTCCCAAATGGGACCTAGGGTTTTCAGAACCCTCCTCTTATGCCCTAAAATTCGAGCTCATATATCTCTCTCCACACGCCATGATTTCACTCGATCCCAAAACAAAAAATGATCTACTAAATGCCTAGAATAAAATGGTACGATTAGTTTTTCTTGATTCCACCTAGGTTGTCCTGACAGAATGCTTCAACATATTGGTACCACCATGCTAACCTGATATCAATCTTCACCAAACTTCAGTCTAAAGGTCTACAGATGTTCTATGAGTTACCCTAGCCATTCTAACCTAATTCATGCTACCTAAAACTCATTAAACAACCGATTCTTGAAAATTAAAGATTTATGCACCTGCCATGGAACTCAATGAATCGTGCCCTAACTCAGGGGAAAGAATCCTCTACCCTAGTACATCAATTATACACCTAAAGAATGAACTAAAATTGCTTAAATTAAGAGGATTAAGGAGGAGAAAGAACCTGTCAAGTAATGATGGAGGAGGCTCGTGGGGATGCTTGCAAGGCTTGAAATTGGTTCAAGATGATCCTACAATGGTCCTCAACCTTCTGTTTGCACTTGTGATGGTGGAGATGGCTTGTAGTGGAAGATATCTTGGATTGCTTCAACTTGAAGAAATTGCTTCAATGGCTATCTCTCCTTCTCTCTCCTCTGACTTGGCTCAAGTTTCACCAACCCTGAATTCTCTCCATGGCATTCTTTATATAATAATCAATGGAAGTGGCTAGAAGTGTCTAGAACCATCTAGAAAAGTCATGAACTTCTCCTTAAATGAGACTTTGAAAATCTCATATCCCTTGCTTCAAGCCTTCAATTCTATGCCAAATTGTCCTTACATGAGTTATTGAGTGATAAGGAATGCAAATCAGCCTTTAGTTTCACTTGTGTAGGGTTTTTCAATGTTACCTTCTTTTGCAAGCAACAAATTTCCAAAGGAACCTCATTTTTTAAGCCTCAAATGAAAATTCTACTTGAACCAAAGTTCTCAAAATGGGTTTTCCAATAAAAATGATATATTGGATGACCTATTTTGGATTTGTGGATCTCCCAAATCACTTTTCAATTTCAACTTTTCAAAGTTATAAGCCTTTTTTAGTTCATTTTTGACCAATCATGTAATCTTGTGCTATGAGCTTTTCCAACAATTTGTGACCTTCTTTTTAGACTTAAAATCACATTTTGAGCAACTTTAATGTTTTGAGTTTTTCCATTTGAGGCATGGAAATAGGAGTTTTAGGCATTGGCTAAAATGACCTATAACTGACAAATGACCAAAATACCCCTGCCTTGTTCAAACCATAAGTTGAGTTCCACAAATCCAATCAAGGACTTCTACCACTCAAATTAAAGCTAAGAAGATGCTCTTCAACATTCATGTTGACCAAGAAACCATAGGAATCATCCTACTAGGGCAAAAGTTGTCTGCAAGTTGGGTGACTTTCAAGGACCCAGATTCACATACCTCTGCTGACCTGTAATTTGGCAAAACCATAACTTGAGCTCTGTAACTCCTATCAAGGACTTCCACCACTCAAATTAAAGCTTAGAACAATCTCTACAACATTCATGTTGTGGGTAAGATGAGATATCAATCACATCTAGAGCTAAAACTGCCTGGAAGATAGGGATCAAATTAGGGTTTTCTCACTGACAATCCTTGGAAACCCTGACTTGAAACTTCTCAAACTCCTCAATCATGATGAGTTGGTCTAGGAATCATCTCTATAACATCTCTATACATCATTCCATGATCTCATGGCCCTTGGATTAGGTCTCAACCTTCTCCAAATTTTCAGTTATCCTAGGGTTGACCCAGTCAAAACCCTAATTCTACCATTCATGGTTGAATCCTCTAAACTCTTGCATAATGACCTCTCTGGGCTTCATGAAAGCTATCAAGACATCTCATAAGCTTTCTCAAAACATCAAGTTCGTTCTCAAAGTCTCAAAATCATCTGAGGAGCACCCACAACTCTCAAACTGTGAAGCACATAACCCTGGTTTCAACCCATTCCTCTGAGGATCTCTTGAACTTTCTGATGAAGGTATCTATTTCCAAACACTCAATGAATAAATAATTGTTGGTCAAATTTTGGGGTGCAACAGCTGCCCCTATTCAAACGGCTTGAATTTGACTGGGTGAGAAGCGAACGGCTCTCAACCAATCAAGGTGCGAGACGATTGAATACCGGTAAACCCGAAAATTTGCCAACTGCGCAAGCACACGGTACTCTGCGGGGAACAAATCTTTGAATACTGCAACACTAGCTGCTCAACAACTAGCTGGAGAGATACTGGTCTGACATCACCGTCAATTATCCACATTAGATTCTTCTGACATTATCTTCAGACAACCACAACACCCAACCTCGCCGCTGGAGAACTGAATCTGACATCGCCGTCGGAAGCAAACATCGCTCTGAGAGACACTCGACATCGCCGTCGTACAAACACCATCTCTGCTGGGGATTTAAAGAGCCTGACCTCGCCGTCAAAGCAAACATCCAACCTCGCCGCCGGAAGCAAACATCCAACCTCGCCGTCGAACAAACATCCAACCTCGCCGCCGGACAAAATATAATCTGAACAACTCTGACCTGGGGTTCACCCCTGGTAAATGGAACAAAAGGTACACTTGCGTATTTGAAACCACTCTGCTGGGGATGAGAGACTCAACCGAGCACACTCTAATCTGGGGTTCACCCTCAGAACCATAACGAACATCGGAATACTACTGCACAATGCCCGCCGTAGGACTTCAACATCAGAACTATATGAAACCCTGGCCCCTGGCCACTTCCAGCTTCAGCTAGAGACGACCTTCAAGTACTTCTGAAGATAAGCATCCTTGGCCTTCAAGGATGGCAACTCTGCAGGAGGTATCTTTGACTTCAGTCCGAAGAAAATGATCCTTGGCCTTCAAGGATACATGGATCTGCCTTCAGGCCACTCCATCTCTGCTATATGGTATCCGTGACTTCAGTCAGGGATATACTTCGGCCTTCAGTCCGAAAAATGAATCCTGGGTCATTCACGACCTTGGGGATAACCTTGCCTTCAGGCACCTTCGCTTCAGCTTAGGAAATCTGTGACTTCAGTCAGAGAAATGGTGTACTGAGCCATTCATGACTCTATGGGGATTCAATCACTTTGCCTTCAGGCAAAACTCCGCTTCAGCTGGAGAAACATCTTCGACTTCAGTCAGAAGAGAAACTATTCACTTGATCGCGCTCAATCATCACCTCAGGACAACTGACTTGGTCTTCAGGCCAACACGGATCACTTTGCTATATCTACGAGCTTTGGAGCCTTGTCTTCACCCACACGTTGATTCATCAACATGGAAATCTGAACTCACAGGAACCTTCTGATATCGCCTTCAGGCGCTTACGAAATCCATCTTCAGATTAGACATCGTTGTTGGAGCAGACATATCACGCTGCTAAGAACTTCAAGAATCATCTTGAACAAACAGCTCCGTCAGGCACCTTCAAGAATCATCCTGAACCGATAACCATTCTGGAGACTTTATTCTGCGGGGTACTCCAGGAAGCTTCCTGGGCAACTCTTGCTGGGTGCGCTACTGGGGAGCTCAAGGATTATCCTGAACAAACAACTCGGGAAGCTGTACTGAAGTCTTAAGAATCATCTTAAGCAAATGGCCCTGCTGAGGGACTTGAGAATCATCTCGAACTGAAGACTTCGCTGGGGGTCTCAAAAATCATCTTGAGCGAGCGACTGCGGGGATCACACCGGGGTCTTTAGAATCATCTAAGAAAGCGACCTTGCTGGGGAGAACATCAAGAATCGTCCTGAGCAACCGGTCTTTCGGCGGAATACCTGTAAAACAAGGATGATGATGACCTAGATCATGCTTATGATGCGTATGCTTCTGCACTATGCTCCACTCGGTGGGAATGATATGTATTTATGCTAAATGCTGTGCAATCATGCACAATGCTATGCAATCATGCACAATGATGCGGTCCCGTCGGCAAAATAGATGCCGAAGGGGAATTCTCCTGTCAAGGAGAAAGAACCATTCAGATAGAGGAATCATCCTGCTGAGGAGAATGTGAACACGCCGATATCAATCAGGCTCTGTCTGGGGAATTGATCTTCCGTTGGCTGCTGCAGAGAAAACAACTTCAGCTGACTGCGGCAGGGGATGAAGCTCTACGAGAACTTGGATCTGCTGATATCAATCGCGAGAATGAACTGTGCGGCCGTCTCGGCTACTCTTCTGGGGAGGATAACTTTATGGGGAGACAACTTCAGCTGCTCCACACTCCACTGGGGATAAACCAATCATGATCTGATCAACTTCCAAGGATTCGGATCTCTTGGACATCTGCCAACTCGGCTGAGGGAGGAGAAATCATTCTGCTTCACTGGAGAGAGTGCGACTCTGGGGAAACACAGCATTAGCTGCCCTACGCTCTGCTGGGGAAAATTGATCATGATCTGATCAACTTCCAAGGATTCTGCTTTTCTGCGGACTCAGCCGGGGAGAGAAATCATTCTACTTCATTGGAGAGTGCAACTCTGATGGGGAATTTCAATTCCGCTGGGGAAGAAAGAATCATCTGACTTCGGGGGAGAGTACAACTTTGCAAGGGAATACAACATCAGCTGTTCCAACGCTCTACTGGGGAAGAAGGAATCATCGAACTTCAGGAGATAGCCTGACTCTGGCGAGGAATCTCAATTCCACTGGAGACTTCAGTCTGGCACCATCAATTACTGCGTACTTCGGTATACGAACAACCTCCTGCGAAACCTGCACTTGTGACCCGGTGCGGGGGAAAATCTTGCTTCAGCGACTCTACTGGGGAAAACATGAGCTTCGGCTCCCGAACATTTCTATGAACTTTGCACTTGTGACCCGGTGCTGGGGAAAGACGACATCATTCTTTGGTGCTTGACTCAGCCGATGAGGTGACATTCCTTCAGGATGCGCTTGCTTGGGGAAGAGAATCACCTCTACCTGGGGAAGACATATCAATGCTCACTATTCTGATTCTGATTCTGCGGAGGAGAGACTACTGAACTCTGCTGGAGAAGGAGGACTCATCCTGCTTCAGGGACACGCACGGTGCATCTTCTGGCCAGTGCTACACCTGCAATCAACACAAACAAACCGACAAGATACCCTCCTCAAAGGGGCCTATCCAGGTTATTATCTCGTGACAATATTCAGTTAATTAGTTGTTTCAACAATCAATGGGCTTAGGCCCGCAAGTTTATGTATGTGCATTTTATCAAAAAAAAACACATCGGCGTTCTCATTCGCAAACAAATCAGATAAATGCTAAACAGACAAGTAGAATTGCTGAATAATGTGCATTTTATTGATGATGAACCCCTGAATGGGCAAAAGCGTTTTACAACAGAGGCAAGCTCCTGGAATGAGGAAGCCGCGCAAAAAAGGAAATATAAATATACATCAGTATATACAAATGTCGGCAATCGAGGCGTAGACGAACACCATGAGTTGATCCCTCTAAGACCCACTCGACTTCGATACTTCTCCGATGCTTCAGCTTTGGAAGAGATTGATTCAGATAAACGGCCCTCAGGTCTTCCGAACCACTAAACAATGAAAGTCCATACGCGGAACGCAGTCATTTGCTTATTCAACTCCCTAACTTTTGCGTGAACCGCCCTTTCGGGTTTTCAGTTCACCGGGATACCCTTTTTTGCCGAAGCCGCCCAGTGTAGGTTTTCGACTTCGCGGGTGTACATTTTTCAATATATCCCTATTTTGCCCGAACCTTTTATTCTGTTTTTGGTTCGCCGGGATGCCCCTTTTTTGCCTGGACTCTTTCTTTTTTGTCCAGCGGGTCGCTTTCAAGCAAAGTATTTTTTAACTGCGTCCGCGTTCACCGGGGATGCAAAATCTTCACCATCCATCGTGGATAACAACAAAGCTCCTCCCGAGAAAACCTTGCTGACGACATACGGCCCTTCGTAATTCGGAGTCCACTTGCCCCGGTGATCGGAGTGTGGCGGAAGAATCTTCTTCAGGACGAGATCACCCGTCTGAAAGCTTCGAGGACGCACCTTCTTATCATAAGCTTTCTTCATTCGGCTTTGGTACAGGCGACCAAATGCAATCGATGCTAACCTCTTCTCGTCCATCAGGCTGAGCTGGTTCAAACGATTCGTAACCCATTCTGCCTCATCAAGTTTCACATCAACCAAAACTCGCAAAGAGGGAATCTCCACTTCTAGCGGTAGGACAGCTTCCATACCGTACACCAAGGAGAAAGGAGTTGCCCCGGTCGACGTACGCACCGTGGTACGATAACCGTGCAAGGCAAACGGCAGCATCTCGTGCCAATCTTTATACGTCACAACCATCTTCTGAACAATCTTCTTGATGTTCTTATTGGCCGCTTCAACAGCGCCATTCATCTTCGGCCGATAAGGAGATGAGTTGTGGTGTTCAATCTTGAAGCTCTGGCACAGCTCCTTCATCATCTTATTATTCAAATTCGAACCATTATCAGTAATGATCCGCTCGGGAATTCCATAGCGACAGATGATGTCCCTCTTTATGAATTTAGCTACCACCTGCTTGGTCACATTAGCGTACGAGGCTGCCTCCACCCACTTGGTGAAGTAGTCGATAGCTACCAGAATGAAACGGTGACCATTGGATGCGGTGGGCTCGATCTTGCCTATCATGTCGATGCCCCACATGGAGAACGGCCAAGGGGAGGACATGACATTCAATGGGCACGGCGGCACATGAACTTTATCAGCATAAACCTGGCATTTGTGACATTTCTTCGCGAATCTGAAGCAATCCGACTCCATAGTCAACCAGTAATATCCTGCTCTCAGGATTTTTCTCGTCATGGCATGCCCGCCGGCGTGCATACCAAATGTGCCCTCATGGACTTCCTCCATGAGCATACTTGCTTCTTTCTCATCTACACATCTGAGTAGCACGAGATCGTGGTTTCTCTTATACAGCACTCCATCAGGATTGAGGTAAAAGTTTCCAGATAGCCTCCTCAGAGTCTTCTTATCCTGGGTTGACGCACCCGCGGGATACTCCTTAGTCATAAGGAAGGTCTGGATGTCGTGGAACCATGGCTTGCCGTCAGTGGCATCCTCGATTGCGAACACATATGCTGGTCTGTCAAGACGCGAAAGAACAATGCTTGGAGCTTCATTCCAAAGATTGACCTTATACATTGAAGCCAACGTGGCTAAAGCATCAGCCATTTGATTTTCAGCCCGGGGTACATGATGAAGTTCTACTTGGTCAAAGAACGGAAGCAGCCTTCTGGCATAATTCATGTACGGTACTAAATTCGCTTGACGAGTTTCCCACTCCCCTTTGATCTGATTGATTACAAGCGCTGAGTCACCATATATGTCTAGATTCTTGATTCTCAAATCAATTGCCTCTTCTAGACCCATAATACATGCTTCAAACTCTGCTTCATTGTTGGTAACTGGAAACGTCAGTCTCGCAGTAAACGGGATGTGGGATCCGTGAGGAGTCGTGATGATAGCCCCGATACCACTTCCATAGGAATTAACCGCTCCGTCGAATATCAACTTCCACTGAGACTTCCTTTCTGGCCCCTCGTCGGGCAATGGCTCATCGCAATCCTTCGCTTTGAGAAACATAATGTCCTCGTCAGGGAACTCGAACTTCATCGGCTGATAGTCTTCGATTGGCTGTTCGGCAAGGTAATCAGACAATACGCTCCCCTTGATGGCTTTCTGGGAGACGTACTGAATATCATATTCTGTTAACACCATCTGCCACCTGGCAATCCTGCCCGAAAAGAGCCTGCTTCTCGAAGACGTACTTGATCGGATCCATCTTCGAAATTAGCATAGTGGTGTGGTTGAGCATATACTGTCGTAGACGTTTGGCAGCCCAAGCTAATGCACAACACGTCTTCTCCAGCATCGAGTATCGAGATTCACACTCAGTGAACTTTTTACTCAAATAATAAATGGCATGCTCTTTTCTGCCCGTCTCGTCGTGCTGACCGAGAACACACCCCATACTATTCTCCAGAACCGTCAGGTACATGATTAATGGCCGTCCAGCCACTGGGGGTATCAAGATTGGAGGTTCTTGAAGATACTTCTTTATCTTATCGAATGCCTTCTGGCAATCCTCATTCCAAGTAATCGCCTGATTTTTCTTTAACAACTTGAACATCAGTTCACAAGTGGCCGTGAGCTGAGAGATAAACCTCGCAATGTAGTTTATTCGGCCCAAGAAACCACGAACTTCTTTTTCTGTTTTCGGCGCTGGCATTTCTTGGATAGCTTTTATCTTCGCAGGATCAACTTCGATACCTCGTTCACTAACGATAAACCCCAATGACTTTCCGGACCGCACTCCGAAAGTGCACTTGTTAGGATTCAGCCTCAGCTTGAACTTCCTAAGCCTTTCAAACAGCTTCAGCAAATTGACCAGATGCTCCTCCTCCGTTTGGGACTTTGCAATCATGTCATCAACATAGACCTCGATCTCATGATGAATCATATCATGAAACAAAGTTACCATTGCTCGCTGGTAAGTGGCCCCTGCGTTCTTCAGACCGAAGGGCATTACCTTGTAGCAAAATGTGCCCCAGGGGGTAATAAACGTCGTTTTCTCCATGTCCTCCGGCGCCATCTTAATCTGATTGTAACCGGAGAAGCCATCCATGAACGAAAACACGGAAAACTGGGCTGTATTGTCGACCAACACATCGATATGAGGCAACGGGAAATCATCCTTAGGGCTCGCCCTGTTCAAATCCTGATAATCGACGCACATGCGTACCTTACCGTCCTTCTTCGGTACAGGCACTATGTTGGCGACCCACGGAGGGTAGGTGGTAACGGCTAGAAATCCTGCGTCCAACTGCTTCTGGACTTCTTCTTTGATTTTTACAGCCATGTCTGGTCTCGTCCTCCTGAGCTTCTGCTTGACTGGAGGACAATCTTCTCGCAATGGCAAGCGATGAACCACGATATCTGTGTCAAGTCCGGGCATATCCTCATATGACCAAGCAAAGACGTCACTATACTCTCGAAGCATCTCGACCAGTCTATGCTTGACATCATTCTGCAGCGCAGCCCCAACTCTGACATTCCTGATAAGCTCCTCAGAACCCAGATTTATGATCTCAATATCCTCCTCGTGAGGCAGAATAACCTTCTCCTCTTGTCTCAACAAGCGGGCCAACTCTTCCGGAAAGTCTTCGTCTTCATCAATCTCATCCTCGGCTTGATAGATCGGGCAATCAAAGTCGTAGTGAGCCGTAGAGGGTCCAGAGTCGATGTCATCTGTTACGTGGATCCTGCAATAACAAGGGTTAAGTTTAAAGCAAGAATATGCAGGTTAGCACGAACCTCGTTGCCATTTTGCTGTTTTTCAAAACAAACATAAAATATGAATAACAGAGAACACAACATTTGATTACGAAGAAAACGCCTTTTTATTTATTAACAAAATGCATACACATAATCCAACAAGGCCCTGACAGTAAAACCAATATGCCCCGGGCAGGACATAGGGTTGTACAAAGATTGTAAAAAGCAAATCATTACTCTTCACTTGTCAGCTCGATAATCTCCTTGATGGTCCAGTTGTGAAGGCGCTCGCCTGGCTTGCTCGGTTGAATCCAGGCGTCAAGATCACAATCACTGTCTCCGCTGTCCTCTGACGTAGCGTTGATACTCTCGAAGATTACTCCCCCCTTGGTGAATAGGATCGGCCCTTTCCCACGAGACGAGCTACCAGAAGAAGATGAAGCTTCAGCTCCAGGAGAATACCCTAATCCAAACTTATCCTGTTTGAATGGTATATCCAAGACATGCCCCCAGCCTGGGGTAGAACCAGCTTCGACAACAGCCCTAGCTTCCTTAAACGAAGAGAGGTTCACCTCTTGCTTCTCTGCAACAACGGGAGCTACCTCCTTCACCCTGACGGTTTCAAAAGCTTGGCAAAGAGTCTCATGGATCTCACCATCCATTTCGACATATTTAAAGGACGACAGGTGGCTTACCATGATGTCCTCTTCTCCACAGACTGTCACTATGCTGCCCCCAACAGCATACTTAAGCTTCTGATGCAGCGTGGACGTCACGGCACCAGCAGAATGAATCCACGGCCGACCTAAGAGGCAACTATAGGCGGGCATGATATCCATAATATAGAACACCGCATTAAACGTCTCTGGACCAACTTGAATTGGCAGGGTCAATTCTCCGAAGACGTGGCGCTTGGTTCCGTCAAAGGCCTTCACGACCAGATCACTGGGCGTGCACAGCAGTCCACGGGTATCCAACTTCATCAGTGCCTTCTTCGGAAGCACGTTAAGCGAGGAACCCGTATCTACGAGGACATGTGACATAATCGTGCCTCTGCACTCTATCGAGACGTGCAAGGCATTGTTGTGATCTCTTCCCTTGGGAGTCAACTCCAGATCTGTAAATCCTAGCCCATTACCAGCGTTGACATGGGCTACCACTTCCTCGAGTTGATTAACTGATATCTCCTGCGGCACGTATGCAGCATTCAATACTTTCAGCAACGCGTTGCGGTGCGCTTCAGAACACAGCAACAGGTTAAGAATCGAGATCTTCGACGGAGTCTGGTGAAGATGATCTACAATCTTGTAGTCACTTTTCCTGATCAGCCGCATGAACTCTTCAGCATCTTTAACCAACAAGTCTTTCTCTGCCCCTGCAGGAACCTCTTCAACAGCTTTACCCTTACCCTTGTCCACAGCGTCAGCCTGGACCACTTTCTCTGCTGCGACCTCTGCCGGCGCGAACACTCTACCACTTCTGGTGATACCACTGACCTCAGCAAGACTCTGCGCAGTCGATCTGGACGGCTCCAGCTCTACCTTCTGACCATTACAATACACTTCAGCGCCATAATGCCACGGAACGGCATTGGTACTCTCAAATGGGATTGGCCCGGCCCTGGTGATGGTGATAGTAGGCGGACGGGGCGCAGAAATAGTGATAGGGTGGCGAGGAATGGTAATAGTAGCAACTTCGTCCGCCTGCTTCAGCACGACTTCCCCTGACGCATTCTCAACGCTCCGACTGAACTGCAAAATACCCTCGGTCATCAGACTCTGGATACCTTCGATCAACTGCTCACACCCATCAGGAAGTGTAGCACATGCCATACAAAACTCTCCACATCCGGGAAAGAAGCCTTTCTTTAGCAACTTAGCCTTAACGAAGCTCAACGGCGTCTTCAAATCTCTGACATCAGTCAGCAAGTCTGAATTCTCTTCAATGATAACAGCATTTACCCCGCCTCCCCTATGATGAGGCATGGGATTCTTGGTGACGTTGGGCACGCTGTCAGAAAAGTTGATCACCTTGGCGTCGACCAAATCCTGGACTTTGTGCTTAAAAGCTTTGCAATTCTCAATTGTATGGCCAGGTGCCCCAGAATGAAATTCACAAGTAGCGTTAGCATCGTACCCTGGTGGTGGTGCCCCTGTCAAGGGAGCCAATGTCCTCTTTTGAACCAATTGGAGCTGAAGCAGCGTCTGCAGAAGCTGTGCATATGACATAGGAGGAGTTTCAAACTGACGATTTGCCAGGGGACCCCGATTCTGATATCTCTTATATCCTGGATTATTCTGTTGCTGGGGCTGCTGCTGCGGTTGCGGGGGAGCAGCTGGGATGTTTATGCTAGCGATCTGAGACTGAGGGCCCTTGCCCTTTCTCCTAGCATTGGTGACAGCACTGGCATCGCCCTCTCGACGCTTGCCAGTATAAGGTTTCTTGCTAGCTCCTCCAGCTGAGGACGATTCGCCCTGAATCTTTCCGATCTTTATACCATTTTCAACATGCTCGCCCAAAGTGATGAGGGCCGAGAATGTTCCGGACATGCCACTAACCAACTTCTCATAATAGACTCCGGGAAGGGTAGCCACGAACATCTGTACCAACTCACGCTCAACCATCGGTGGTTGAACCCGAGCAGCCAATTCACGCCACCGCTGGGCGTACTCCTTGAAGCTTTCATTGTTCCGCTGTGAGAGATTCTGAAGCTGAACTCGGTTGGGAGCCAAGTCGCTATTATATTGATAGTGGAGAACAAACGCTTCTGCAAGATCTTTCCAGGTGCGCACAGCAGCGGGCTCCAAACCCATATACCATTCGAGCGGTGGACCAGAAAGACTATCCTGAAAGAAGTGCATCAGCAGCTTCTCATCGTCAGAATAAGCGGACATCTTTCTATAATAAGATCGGAGGTGAACACGGGGACAAGTAGTGCCCCTATACTTCTCAAAGGTAGGCACCTTGAACTTGTGAGGTACTTTAAAGTCAGCAATCAACCCGAGTTTGGCCATGTCAACGCCCAATGTGTTCTGATTTTCTATATCTCTCATCTTGTCTTCCAGCGCCTTGAACCTGAGTCGAGCTTCAGCAGTCAACTCTGCCTCTACACCTCTCTGAGAGAATATATCATCCTGATGGTCCTCCAGCCACGGTTGAGGCACCACCATATTTCCTGCACCAACATTGCCGTTGACCGGCCCCATGTTAACATTGGCTCCCAAACTGCCATTGACGGCGCCAGCCGCGTTGAGTCCGAGATTAGTCATCAGATTGCCGTTAGCGCTGCCGTTGCCTCCGGCAGCAGGAACAACGTTCTGTGGAGTATCCCCTTGAGGAGGAGTGGGCACGGCCCCGCCGTGAAGTATTCCATTACTGTCAACCCTGGAGATGAGAGGTTGAACCAAAGTACGAAGCTGGTCTTGCCCATTCGCGACTACTTGCATCAGCTCCATAAAACGATCCATCCGTTCACGAAGCTCTTGCACATCTGACTGTACCTGGTCCATGATTCTCGTCTGATTAGCGCGAGTTGAGTAGCGGTGGATGAGTCTTTGATCAATCCTGGAGATCGAAAGCAGCTCGGGACCTGAGTACCTGAAAAACCTGTCAACATCAAAGGTTAGGAAAAGCAACAGAATGTATGTCATGCAAGAATGCTTCATGCAAATGCATGCGTGTGTCTGTGTGCTTGAGAGATTTCCCCCGATCCTGGCGCCTGCTGACAATAATAAGGAGAGGAATCTGGGCCCAATCATGGAAACAGTAACCTCACATAGCAATAGTCAGATTTGACACAACAAGGATCGAGAACTCGTACGCAACAGTCTTCCTGGGAGAGGCTGCAGTAACACAATGAGAGCTCTTGGATCGGGGAAACGGTACCTGTCACAGACACACGCTAATGGAATGAATGACTATGCAAGCTAATGCAAAATGCAGGCATGCAACAATATATCCAGGTGGCTGCTGTGGAGATACGGTGTCAACAGTCGCTGATGAGAAGGAAACCCCGGTGTAAAACCACTGATCTGATCTGCTGAGAATAACCATCTGATAGGATCGAGATCAACATTCTGCTCTGACAAGAACGAAGGCCTGATAATAAAGACCCTGGGTGCAATATCAAGGAATATCTGTTGATGAAGTCTTCAGACCCCAAATCACAAAATCTGCCCTATCAAGAACAAAAATACAGCCGCTGATGAGATCTTCAAACCCCACTCAAAATCTGCCCATTCAAGAACAAATAACAACTGCTGACGAGATCCTCAGATCTCACTCAAAAATCTGCTCCATCCAGAACAAACTTCTGATAATAATACACTGATCAAAGCCTGCTCTATCAAGAACAAACAAACACCTGATGATAGAATCTTCTGATCAAACCCTTGCTCTATCAAGAACATCTCTGCAACTGAGAACCCAACATAACTGATTCACTGTCAAGAAAACCAGGTAGTCTGGAGGTCAAAGTTTCCTGCAATATCCCAACCCCACTCACAGGTATGATGGACCTAATCCACGGACAAAGGTACGGCATCCTATGCGGTTGTCAGCGTCACAGACATTCATGAGTGACAATACGATTCCCAGAAGGAGTGGCATCGTCAAGTCATGAAGAGGCCTCTCTTAGCTGACTTCCAAATGATCGGTCCCCAGAGTCGACAATCCTCACGTCTGGACTCCCCTCAGATCCTCAGGACCGGAAAGGAGCACCTCTGCAAGAATCTCGTCTGAGCGCAGATTTTCGTAGGGAACTGTGCCTGCTCAGCAGACAGGTTCGTCTACTACTTCTCCGCAACTATATCTAGATGTGTACTCAAGCCCAGGTCCGGCTTTTCACTCACAGTAACATCCCTCTCCCACAGCAGCACAGATAATCATATCAAACTGGAAATAAAATGCGGGAAGTAAAAATGCGAGAAGTAAAGATGCGATAAATAAACGCAACCCAACAAGAAAACACACAAACGATAGGATTGACTCGCGTAGGGGATGGGAAACGGTCCCAGCATAAGGGATGGGAAAAGTCCCTAGATGCTGTCTTCCCCAGCAGAGTCGCCAGCTGTCGCTTGCGCGAAAATAAGGTGCCGGCATGACAGAAGAGTCGCCACCTTTCGTTATTTATCCCTCAGAGCGGGAAAGGAAACGATCGGAAAAACCTGACGAATAAGGGTAAGACAAGGTCGTCGCAACCATTGTCTGGGTTCGGGAGTCGGTTACGCAAGGGGAAGGTATTAGCACCCCTCACGTCCGTCGTACTCGACGGGATCCTCGCTTGTTTGTTTACTTGGACGGGTTGGTTATAATCTATCTACCTATCAAGGCTGGCTGAAAAAGAAAAGAAAAATGACTCGGCAAAGCATCGCGCTTTATGCCTACGTATTCTCATCAGAGAATGAGAAATCAGAGTCAACGTAGTTCGGCTAACTACGGGTGAAGGTTGAAGGTTGCTCGCTAGGATATCGCATCCTATGCCTACGTACTTTCATCTGGTATGAAAGATCAGAGCAAACGTAGTTCGGGAAACTACAGGAAAAAATGGCTCAACTAGGAGGGAGACTATCAAGTCCTACTGTTATCATGCCATGGATTCATCCTATGGTTGAGGTTTGAACAGGGAACTCCTAGATGTTGTCATGCATAGGTTTCAACCTAAAAGTCTATCATCAAATCCTCATCAGAAGAAATGAGAGTCCTAAGGGATCATGTCAATGATACACCAAAACAGACAAAAGCATCAGCTTTAACAGTAAAATGCATGCAATGCAAGTGAGGGAGGAAATGTGTGTGGGGCTTCAGCCTCCACAAGCTCGTCTCGACCTCAAGCCAGTCATGAAATAACAGTAATCATACTGAAGATAAACAACATGCTATCAAGCAATGAACAGATAAAGGATGAAGTGCCATCAGGCAAACAAAACACACATGCTTGAGAAAGAAAGAAAGAGTCTACTCTCTAACCCTAACCCTAATCACAGAATCTAAATCAAAATGAAAGCAAAGCCCTAAAGCAAAACCTAACCAAAAGAAATCAATCCCAGTCTTCAAGCTTCAGAACAAGCTTACCAAAGAAAGGGAGCTAAGCAAGCAGACTCATAGTGTCTTCCTCAGGAAAGCACTAGGAGGTGTATACTCAGGAGTCATACCCTATGTGGCTCAACCACTGTGATCAGTTTACATTCCTCCTCAGGAGAAATTAAACTCACAAGCAGGCTCCAACATCACTGGATATTTAGGAAATCCTATCTGAACTAGTGGAACTAAATGAACAGACTCATAGGACCTTCCTCAGGAAAGTACTAGGAGGCTTCCACTTAGGAGTTGTATCCCATGTGGCTCAACAACATGTGATCAGTTTACATTCCTCCTCAGGAGAAACTAAACTCACAAGTTGGCTCCAACATCATTGGATACTTAAGAAATCCTAGATAAACTAAGGGAACTAAGTGAATAGACTCATAGGACCTTCCTCAGGAAAGTACTAGGAGGCTTTCAGTTAGGAATTGTATCCTATGTGGCTCAACAACTGTGATCAGTTTACATTCCTCCTCAGGAGAAACTAAACTCACAAGTTGGCTCCAACATCATTGGATATTTAAGAAAGAGGTGGGAAGAAAGAATGAAAGTTATTCATAGTGCCTTCCTCAGGAAAGTACCAGGAACTTCCTTCAAACTTCAGGATCTCAAACCTCACAGACAGGGAACAAGCCAAGCTCTGGGTCTCTGAATCTTGATCTTCAATCCTCTCTTCATGATGCTCTCCATCAAAGATCCTCAAGGCAACACAAGCCCCTCAACAAATTCCTCAGAACAAGCCCCAGAGATGGACAGATAACCACAGGGGAGACCAAATCAATAGGCAACTTCAGAAAATACCTAAAAATACTAAACCAATGGGGGAAAAATCTACCAAATATTCACAAGGGTCCTCAACACCTACTCATAACATCTACATAGGCCTCTACCTAAAAATCAAGATAAAACTCAATCAAAGAAAGTGATTCATCACCTAAACACAACCTAAACCCTAATTAGGATACCCTATATCTACCCTAATTAAACTAATCAAGATTTAATTCTAAAAATCTAGAAAAAATCCTATGGGGAACTATGATTCATCATCTAATTGCACAAAAAAGAATGGATTAAAAACCTTAAGGGAAGGTCCTAAAACAATTCCTACAAAATCAAATACCAAATTAAGACTATTAAAAAGCTATTTATTTGGAAAATCTATTAAAAATATTAAACCTAAAAATAAAATCTCATTTTTATTTTTATGATTTTCTACACACTTTCATCTAATCAGGAAAAAAAGAAGAATTAAAAAAGAATTTTTTTATCATTTTTTAATGAATTAAACAAAACAGCAAAAGATTAAAAGAAAATTAAAACAATTAAAATGAATTAGAGGGGGGGGGGGTACAAATAGCAATGCACGCCAGTTAAAAATAACATGGGCCAAAAAAAGGGGGGGCGAATAGCACTCTGGGCCCAGCGCTGGCTTTAAATGAAACGCAGCGTTTGGGATTATTTGAAAATTCCCTCCAATCTTCAGACGCGCGCACGGCCGTTGGATCATCATAACAAGTCAAGCTTTGGATCTAATCTGATGGCTCTCCTTCATCGTCCCAAATGGGACCTAGGGTTTTCAGAACCCTCCTCTTATGCCCTAAAATTCGAGCTCATATATCTCTCTCCACACGCCATGATTTCACTCGATCCCAAAACAAAAAATGATCTACTAAATGCCTAGAATAAAATGGTACGATTAGTTTTTCTTGATTCCACCTAGGTTATCCTGACAGAATGCTTCAACATATTGGTACCACCATGCTAACCTGATATCAATCTTCACCAAACTTCAGTCTAAAGGTCTACAGATGTTCTATGAGTTACCCTAGCCATTCTAACCTAATTCATGCTACCTAAAACTCATTAAACAACCGATTCTTGAAAATTAAAGATTTATGCACCTGCCATGGAACTCAATGAATCATGCCCTAACTCAGGGGAAAGAATCCTCTACCCTAGTACATCAATTATACACCTAAAGAATGAACTAAAATTGCTTAAATTAAGAGGATTAAGGAGGAGAAAGAACCTGTCAAGTAATGATGGAGGAGGCTCGTGGGGATGCTTGCAAGGCTTGAAATTGGTTCAAGATGATCCTACAATGGTCCTCAACCTTCTGTTTGCACTTGTGATGGTGGAGATGGCTTGTAGTGGAAGATATCTTGGATTGCTTCAACTTGAAGAAATTGCTTCAATGGCTATCTCTCCTTCTCTCTCCTCTGACTTGGCTCAAGTTTCACCAACCCTGAATTCTCTCCATGGCATTCTTTATATAATAATCAATGGAAGTGGCTAGAAGTGTCTAGAACCATCTAGAAAAGTCATGAACTTCTCCTTAAATGAGACTTTGAAAATCTCATATCCCTTGCTTCAAGCCTTCAATTCTATGCCAAATTGTCCTTACATGAGTTATTGAGTGATAAGGAATGCAAATCAGCCTTTAGTTTCACTTGTGTAGGGTTTTTCAATGTTACCTTCTTTTGCAAGCAACAAATTTCCAAAGGAACCTCATTTTTTAAGCCTCAAATGAAAATTCTACTTGAACCAAAGTTCTCAAAATGGTTTTTCCAATCAAAATGATATATTGGATGACCTATTTTGGATTTGTGGATCTCCCAAATCACTTTTCAATTTCAACTTTTCAAAGTTATAAGCCTTTTTTAGTTCATTTTTGACCAATCATGTAATCTTGTGCTATGAGCTTTTCCAACAATTTGTGACCTTCTTTCTAGACTTAAAATCACATTTTGAGCAACTTTCATGTTTTGAGTTTTTCCATTTGAGGCTTGGAAATAGGAGTTTTAGGCATTGGCTAAAATGACCTATAACTGACAAATGACCAAAATACCCCTGCCTTGTTCAAACCATAAGTTGAGTTCCACAAATCCAATCAAGGACTTCTACCACTCAAATTAAAGCTAAGAAGATGCTCTTCAACATTCATGTTGACCAAGAAACCATAGGAATCATCCTACTAGGGCAAAAGTTGTCTGCAAGTTGGGTGACTTTCAAGGACCCAGATTCACATACCTCTGCTGACCTGTAATTTGGCAAAACCATAACTTGAGCTCTGTAACTCCTATCAAGGACTTCCACCACTCAAATTAAAGCTTAGAACAAGCTCTACAACATTCATGTTGTGGGGAAGATGAGATATCAATCACATCTAGAGCTAAAACTTCCTGGAAGATAGGGATCAAATTAGGGTTTTCTCACTGACAATCCTTGGAAACCCTGACTTGAAACTTCTCAAACTCCTCAATCATGATGAGTTGGTCTAGGAATCATCTCTATAACATCTCTATACATCATTCCATGATCTCATGGCCCTTGGATTAGGTCTCAACCTTCTCCAAATTTTCAGTTATCCTAGGGTTGACCCAGTCAAAACCCTAATTCTACCATTCATGGTTGAATCCTCTAAACTCTTGCATAATGACCTCTCTGGGCTTCATGAAAGCTATCAAGACATCTCATAAGCTTTCTCAAAACATCAAGTTCTTTCTCAAAGTCTCAAAATCATCTGAGGAGCACCCACAACTCTCAAACTGTGAAGCACATAACCCTGGTTTCAACCCATTCCTCTGAGGATCTCTTGAACTTTCTGATGAAGGTATCTATTTCCAAACACTCAATGAATAAATAATTGTTGGTCAAATTTTGGGGTGCAACACATATCAATGCTCATTATCTTGCATTCAGACTCTGCGAGGAGAGGCTACTGAACTTTGCTGGAGAAGGAGGACTCATCCTGCCTCGGGATGCGCGCGGTGCACTGTCTGGAATATGCTACACCTGTAACAACACAAACAAACAGACAAGATACCCTTCTCAAAGGGACCTATCAAGGTTATTATCTCGTGAAAATATTCAAGTAATCAATTGTTTCAACAATCAATGGCCTAGGCCAGTAAGTTTATGTATGCGCATTTTATCAAAAACATCGGCGTTCTTTTTCGCAAACAAAACAGATAAATGCTAAACAGACAAATAGAATTGCTGAATAGTATGCATTTTATTGATAACGAACCCCTGAATGGGTAAAAATGTTTTACAACAGAGGCAAGCTCCTGGAATGAGGAAGCCGCACAAAATAAAACATAAATATACATCAGTATATACAAATGTCGGCAACGAGGCGTAGACGAACACCATGAGTTGATCCCTCTATGACCCACTCGACTTCGATAGTTCTCCGACGCTCCAGCTTCGGAAGAGATTGATTCAGATAAACGGCCCTCAGGTCCTCCAAACCACTACACAATGAAAGTCCACACGCGGAACGCAGTCATTTGCTTTTTCAAATCCCTAACTTTTGCGTGAATCGCCCTTTGCGGGTTTTCAGTTCACCGGGATACCCTTTTTTGCCGAAGCCGCCCAGTGTAGGTTTTTGACTTCGCGGGTGTACATTTTTTCAATATATATCCCTAATTTTTGCCCGAACCTTTTATTCTGTTTTTGGTTCGCCGGGATGCCCCTTTTTTGCCTGGACTCTTTCTTTTTTGTCCAGCGGGTCGCTTTCAAGCAAAGTATTTTTTAACTGCGTCCGCGTTCACCGGGGATGCAAAATCTTCACCATCCATCGTGGATAACAACAAAGCTCCTCCCGAGAATACCTTGCTGACGACGTACGGACCTTCGTAATTCGGAGTCCACTTGCCCCGGTGATCGGAGTGTGGCGGAAGAATCTTCTTCAGGACGAGATCACCCGTCTGAAAGCTTCTAGGACGCACCTTCTTATCATAAGCTTTCTTCATTCGGCTTTGGTACAGACGACCAAACGCAATCGATGCTAACCTCTTCTCGTCCATCAGGCTGAGTTGGTTCAGATGATTCGTAATCCATTCTGCCTCGTCGAGTTTCACATCAACCAAAACTCGCAAAGAAGGGATCTCCACTTCTAACGGTAGGACAACTTCCATACCGTACACCAAGGAGAAAGGAGTTGCCCCGGTTGAAGTACGTACCGTCGTACGATAACCGTGCAGTGCAAATGGCAGCATCTCGTGCCAGTCCTTGTATGTCACAACCATCTTCTGAACAATCTTCTTTATGTTCTTGTTGGCTGCTTCAACAGCGCCATTCATCTTCGGCCGGTAAGGAGATGAGTTGTGGTGTTCGATCTTGAAACTCTGGCATAGCTCGTTCATCATCTTGTTATTCAAATTCGAACCATTATCAGTAATGATCCGCTCGGGAATTCCGTAACAACAGATGATGTCCCTCTTTATGAATTTAGCCACCACCTGCTTGGTCACATTAGCATACGAGGCTGCCTCCACCCACTTGGTGAAGTAGTCGATAGCTACCAGAATGAAGCGATGACCGTTAGATGCAGTGGGCTCGATCTTGCCTATCATGTCGATGCCCCACATGGAGAACGGCCACGGGGAGGACATGACATTCAACGGGCACGGCGGCACATGAACTTTATCAGCATAAATCTGGGATTTATGACATCTCTTCGCGAATCTGAAGCAATCTGACTCCATCGTCAGCCAGTAGTATTCTGCTCTCAGGATCTTCCTCATCATGGCATGCCCGCCGGCGTGCGTACCAAATGTGCCTTCATGGACTTCTTCCATGAGCATACTCGCTTCTTTCTCATCTACACATCTGAGTAGCACGAGATCGTGGTTTCTCTTATACAACACTCCATCAGGGTTGAGGTAAAAGTTTCCAGACAACCTCCTCAGAGTCTTCTTATCCTGGGCTGACGCACCCGCAGGATACTCCTTAGTCATAAGGAAAGTCTGGATGTCATGGAACCATGGCTTGCCGTCGGCGGCATCCTCGATTGCAAAGACAAATGCCGGTCTATCAAGATGCGAAAGGACAATTCTTGGAGCCTCATTCCAAAAATTGACTTTATACATTGAAGCCAACGTGGCTAAGGCATCAGCCATCTGATTTTCCGCTCTGGGCACATGATGGAGCTCCACTCGATCAAAGAACGGAAGTAGCCTTCTGGCATAATTCATGTACGACACCAAATTCGATTGACGAGTCTCCCACTCCCCTTTAATTTGGTTGATCACAAGCGCTGAGTCACCATATACGTCTAGATTCTTGATTCTCAAATCAATTGCCTCCTCTAGACCCATGATGCATGCTTCGTACTCCGCCTCATTGTTGGTAACTGGAAACATCAGTCTCGCAGTAAACGGGATGTGGGATCCGTGGGGAGTCGTGATGATAGCCCCGATGCCACTTCCATAGGAATTAACCGCCCCATCGAATATCAACTTCCACTGGGATTTCCTATCTGGCCCCTCGTCGGGCAACGGCTCATCGCAATCCTTCGCTTTGAGAAACATAATATCCTCGTCGGGGAATTCAAATTTCATCGGCTGGTAATCCTCGATCGGCTGCTCGGCAAGGTAATCAGACAATACGCTTCCCTTGATGGCCTTCTGGGACACGTACTGAATATCATATTCTGTTAACACCATTTGCCATCTGGCAATCCTGCCCGAAAGAGCCTGCTTCTCGAAGACGTACTTGATCGGATCCATCTTCGAAATCAGCATAGTGGTGTGATTGAGCATGTACTGTCGTAAACGTTTGGCAGCCCAAGCTAGTACACAACACGTCTTCTCCAGCATCGAGTATCGAGATTCACAATCAGTGAACTTTTTACTCAAGTAGTATATGGCATGCTCCTTTCTGCCCGTCTCGTCGTGCTGACCGAGAACACACCCCATACTGTTATCAAGAACTGTCAAGTACATGATTAATGGTCGTTCAGCCACTGGGGGTATCAAGATTGGAGGTTCTTGAAGATACTGCTTTATCTTGTCAAATGCCTTTTGGCAATCCTCATTCCAAGTAATCGCCTGATCTTTCTTTAAAAGCTTGAACATCGGTTCACAAGTGGCCGTGAGCTGAGAGATAAACCTTGCAATGTAGTTTATTCTGCCCAAGAAACCACGAACTTCTTTTTCTGTTTTCGGCGCTGGCATTTCTTGAATGGCTTTTATTTTCGCAGGATCAACCTCGATACCTCATTCACTAACGATAAACCCCAATAACTTTCCGGACCGCACTCCGAAGGTGCATTTGTTAGGATTCAGCCTCAACCTGAATTTCCTAAGCCTCTCAAAAAGCTTCAATAAGTTGACCAGATGCTCTTCCTCCGTTTGGGACTTCGCAATCATGTCATCAACATAGACCTCGATCTCATGATGAATCATATCATGAAACAAAGTAACCATAGCTCGCTGGTAAGTGGCCCCTGCGTTCTTCAGACCGAAGGGCATTACCTTATAGCAGAATGTTCCCCAGGGGGTGATAAACGTCGTTTTCTCCATGTCCTCCGGCGCCATCTTGATCTGGTTGTAACCGGAGAAGCCATCCATGAACGAAAACACGGAGAACTGGGCTGTGTTGTCGACCAACACATCGATATGAGGCAACGGGAAATCATCTTTAGGGCTCGCCCTATTCAAATCCCGATAATCGACGCACATGTGTATCTTACCGTCCTTCTTAGGTACAGGCACTATGTTGGCGACCCACGGAGGGTAAGTGGTGACCGCTAAGAAGCCAGCATCAAGTTGTTTCTGCACTTCTTCTTTGATCTTAACGGCCATATCTAGTCTCGTCCTCCTAAGCTTCTGCTTAACGGGAGGGCAATCTTCACGCAGCGGCAAGTGGTGGACCACGATGTCCGTGTCAAGTCCGAGAATATCTTCGTATGACCAAGCAAAGACGTCACTATACTCTCGAAGCATCTCAACCAATCTCTGCTTGACATCACTCTGCAGCGCAGCCCCTACTCTGACATTTCTGACGAGCTCTTCAGAACCCAGATTTACGATCTCGATCTCCTCCTCATGAGGCAGAATAACCTTTTCCTCTTGTTTCAACAAGCAGGCCAACTCTTCAGGAAGGTCTTCGTCTTCATCAATCTCTTCTTCGGCTTGATAGATCGGGCAATCGAAGTCGAAGTGAGCCGTAGAAGGTCCAGAGTCGATGTCGTCTGTTATGTGGATCCTGCAATAACAAGGGTTAAGTTTAAAACAAGAATATGCAGGTTAGCACAAACCCCATTGCCATTTTACTGTTTTTCACAACAAATATAAAACAGGAATAACAGAGATCACAATATTTGAATACGAAGAAAACGCCTTTGATTTATTAACAAAATGCATGTACATAATCCAACAAGGCCCTGGCAATAAACTGCTATGCCCCGGGTAGGACATAGGGTTGTACAATGATTGAAAAAAAGTAAATCATTACTCTTCACTTGTCATCGAGATGATTTCCTTGATGGTCCAATTGTTGAGGCCCTTGCCCGACTTGCTTGGCTGAATCCAAGAGTCGAGATCACAATCGCTATCCCCGCTGTCTTCAGACGCCGCGTTGATGCTTTCGAAAATCACTCCGCCACTGGTAAATAGGATCGGCCCCTTACCTCGTGACGCACTGCTAGACGAAGAAGAAGAAGCTTCAGCTTCAAGAGAATACCCCAACCCAAACTTATCCTGCTTGTTCGGCATCTCCAAAATATGCCCCCAGCCTGGGGTGGATCCGGCTTGGACAACGGCCTGAGCTTCTTTGAATGAGGAGACATTCATCTCTGGCTTCTCTGCGACAACAGGAGCTACCTCTTTCACTTTGACGGCCTCAAATGCCTGGCAGAGAGTTTCATGGATTTTGCCATCCATTTCAACATACTTAAAGGATGACAAATGGCTCACCATTATGTCTTCCTCGCCACATACGGTTACTATGCTTCCTCCGACAACATATTTGAGCTTTTGGTGCAACGTGGAGGTCACGACACCAGCAGCATGGATCCATGGCCGACCCAAGAGGCAACTGTAGGCAGGCATGATGTCCATGATATAAAAGACCGTGTCGAACGTTTCCGGACCGACTTGGATCGGCAGGGTCACCTCCCCGAAAACGTGGCGCTTAGTCCCGTCGAATGCTTTCACCACTAGATCACTGGGTGTGCAGAGCAATCCGTGAGTGTCCAACTTCATTAATGTCTTCTTCGGAAGCACATTAAGCGACGAACCTGTGTCCACCAGCACGTGCGACATGATTGTGCCCCTACACTCGATCGAGATGTGCAGGGCGCTGTTGTGATTCCTCCCTTTTGGTGTCAGCTCCAAGTCTGTGAAACCTAGCCCATTGCCAGCGTTAACGTGGGCTACCACCTCTTCTAGCTGATTCACCGATATCTCTTGCGGTACGTAGGCAGCGTTCAATACCTTCAGTAGCGCGTTGCGGTGTGCTTCAGAACACAGCAACAGGTTGAGAATAGAAATCTTCGAAGGCGTCTGATGGAGATGGTCTACAATCTTGTAGTCGCTCTTTTTGATCAACCGCATAAACTCCTCGGCATCTTTGACAAGACAATATTTCTCTACCCCACACGGGACCTCTTCAACGGCTTTGCTTTTACCCTTATCGGCCGCATCAACTTTGACCGCTTTATCTGCCACGACCTCTGGCGGTGCAAACACTCTTCCGCTTCGAGTAATACCACTGATTCCTGCGAGATTCTCTATAGTCGACCCATACGGCTCCAGCTCCAACTTTTGACCGTTGCAGTAGACTTCAGCCCCATAATGCCACGGAACGGCGTTGGTGCTCTCGAATGGAATCGGCCCAGCTTTGGTAATAGTGATTGTAGGCGGTATGGGCGCAGAAATGGTTATTGGTTGGCGAGGGATGGTGATGGTGGCGACTTCATCGGCCTGCTTCAACACTACCTCTCCTGACACACTTTCAGCCTTCCGGCTAAACTGCAGAATCCCTTCAACCATCAGGCTTTGGATTCCTTCTACCAACTGCTCACATCCATCAGAATGTGTAGCACAGTCCATGCATAGCTCTCCGCATCCTGGAAAGAACCCTTTCTTCAACAACTTAGCTTTGACGAAGCTGAGCGGTGTCTTTAGGTCTTTGACATCAGTCAACAGATCCGCACTCTCTTCCTCGATAATGGCGTTCACTCCGCCTCCCCTATGATTCGGCATAGGATTCTTCGTGACATTGGGCACATTATCAGAGAAGTTAATAATCTTGGCATCTACCAGGTCCTGCACCTTATGCTTAAAGGCTTTGCAGTTCTCAATTGTGTGGCCTGGTGTCCCTGTGTGGAAGTCACAAGTGGCATTTGCGTCATACCCTGGTGGAGGTGCCCCTGTCAAGGGAGCCATTATCCTCTTCTGAACCAACTGAAGCTGAAGCAAGGTCTGCAAGAGTTGCGCATACGACATGGGCGGTGCTTCGAAGTGACGGTTTGTCAAAGAAGCTCGATTCTAGTACTTTCTATATCCCTGTTGATTCGGTTGCTGCTGCTGCTGCTGGGATATTTATACTGGCTATCTGCTGCTGAGGGCCCTTGCCCTTTCTTCGAGCGTTGGTCACAGCGCTCGCTTCGCCTTCTCGTCGTTTACCAGCATAAGGTTTCTTTCCACCTCCTCCAGCTGAGGATGATTCACCTTGGATTTTCCCGATCTTAATTCCATTCTCGACATGCTCGCCCATGATAATGAGAGATGAAAATGTCCCAGACATACCGCTGACTAACTTTTCATAGTAAACCCCTGGGAGGGTAGCCACAAACATCTGCACGAGCTCGCGTTCAACCATCGGCGGCTGAACCCGGGCTGCCAACTCACGCCACCGCTGGGCGTACTCCTTAAATCCTTCATTATTCCTCTGCGAAAGGTTCTGGAGCTGAACTCGGTTCTGGGCCAAGTCGCTATTGTATTAGTAATGGTGGACAAACGCTTCAGCGAGATCCTTCCATGAACGCACGCTAGTGGGCTCCAAACCCATGTACCACTCGAGGGATGGTCCGGAAAGACTGTCTTGGAAGAAGTGCATCAGCAGCTTCTCATCCTCTGAATAGGCAGACATCTTCCTGTAGTACGATCTCAGGTGGACACGAGGGCAGGTGGTGCCCTCATATTTCTCAAAGTCAGGCACCCTGAACTTAGGAGGTACCTTGAAGTCAGTAATTAATCCCAGCTTGGACATATCAACGCCCAAAGTATTCTGATTCTCAATATCTCTCATTTTATCTTCAAGTGCTTTGAATCTGAGCCGCGCTTCGACATTCATCTCCCCTTCTGCACCTCTTTGAGAGAAGACATCATCCTGATGATCCTTAAGCCATGGTTGAGGCATCAACAGATTCCCGACGCCAGCATTGCCGTTGACCGGCCCGATGTTGACATTAGCTCCCAGACTCCCTTTACCGACGCCCGTCGTATTGAGTCCGATATTGGCCATCACATTGCCATTAGCACTGTCGTTGCCCCCGGCCACGGGGACACCATTCTGCGGAGTATCAACTGGTGGAGGAGTAGGCACAGCCCCGCCATGAAGTATGTCGTTGCTATCAACCCTGGAGATCAAAGGCTGAACCAAAGTCTTGAGTTGGTCCTGACCATTAGCGACCACCTGCATAAGTTCCATAAAGCGATCTATCCTCTCGCGGAGCTCCTGGACATTTGTCTGCACTTGATCCATGATCCTGGTCTGATTAGCTCGAGTTAGATAACGGTGAATTAGTCTCTAATTAATCCTGGAGTCACCGGAAACAGCCTGGGACCTATAAACCTGAAAAACCTGTAAACACTAAAGGTTAGGAAAAACAACAAAATGTACGCTATGCAAATGCTTCATGCAGATGCATGCGTGTGTCTGTGTGTTTGGGAGATTTCCCCCGATCCTAGTGCCTGAGTGCCAGTGCTGATAATAATAAGAAGAAGAAGCCGGAGTCCAATCATGGAAACATCAATCTCATATATAAAGGAAAGCCTATCAAGGCAGTACATAGCATCATCAAGTACAAGACGAATCAACAGCGTGACCTCAACCAACAAGCCTGGTGATGGTCAGCATACAACAAAGATCAAAACAAAAGGAATACAAATAGTCAAGTACGGCCACAGGCGCGATACTCTTCTAACAACTCCTTCGTCTCTGGATGATCTGGCAAAGTGAGCAGCCCCTCGACGAGCAATTCCCTCTGCACAATGGTATACTGAAGTCCCTGAACTGAACTTTCCCATGCTCCTTCGCCGAAGCAATTTGCTAATTTCCGCTTTTTGGACTCGAACATCAGCTTGCGCTCCTTCAGGTTAGCAAGAGCTTTGTTGAGCTGGCCTTCGGCAGCGTATCTGCGGGCGGTTTCTTCATCAAACCTCTGTTCACTGTCCTTCACCTCGGCTTCCAGCTTGGAGATCTGCAGCATCAGCTTGTCCTCCCGCTCTTTCCTGGTGGCCAGGGAAGCCTTCCAGTGCTGGTTGAACTTAGATATCCTCCGATATGCCTCGTCCAAATGCTGCTTTTTCGTAGCCAGTACGTCGTTGACAGCCTTGAAGTCTCGACCCATGTGTTCACGCTCAGCCATCTGCTTAGTCAGGTCTGTACCCAGCTGGTTCACCAACTCTGTTTGCCTTTTGAAAGAATGAACGACTTCGTTCCTCTCGCTTCGGAGCTGAGCTAGTTCCTTCTCCAGTTCTGCGTTCGCCCGCTTCAATTCATCCCGCTCAGCTAATACCTAGTTATGCTGATGAATGGGCACAGTAGTAGGCTCTTCGATCATTGGAGGACTTTCTGGCTTGGCATGAGGAAATGGCATCCCTATATCATTGGCCCTGGCTCTGATCCATGCTGTATACGGAGGGTAGGCTTGACTGTTGCTTTTTCCCAACAAAGGCTTTCCTCGCTTACCGATACTATTCCATGCACGCTGAAGCTTGGACAACAGATCCCCCTCTAGAGTACCAGTGAGGTACAGAGATTCCTGTACCTCTTCATCCTTCGGCGGATTCCTCAAAGCATACGCGAACTGGCGGACCAACAACGACAGATTGTAGTTTATACAGCCCTTCCTACCTATCAAAGGTACATTTGGAAACCCGCTGCAACTGAAGATCACCTCAGTACCCAACCTATCTCTGTCGAACCAGTCAATATCCTCTACAGATAAACTCATCAGACGCTCAGGCCACTCAGCTGTGGCTGCAGACAAGACAAAAGGACCCCTCTTGGGCAGATGACTATCAAGCCATTTGTACAGCAAGGGTACGCAGCATGAGACGTTCTTCCCCCTCCTGTTCTCATTCTTGTATTGATCTGAGTGATAGACATCTCCTATCAAGGTAGGGACTGGATTCCCTGAAGCGAAGATGTGAAATGCATCAAAGTCTACAAAATCGGGCATGTTGGGGAACAGAATAATGTCGTATATGCATAGAGCGAGGATGGCATTGAACGCAACCCAACATCCGTCCTTGGCACACTGCTGAGCCTTAACCACCAGAAACTGCAAGGAGAACCCAGGAACCTTGTTCCAACTAGTCAATACTAACTCAGAGGCGTCCAAATAAAGTGAAGGAGCTAAACCAGCCAGATCAGGCTCAGCATCCATGTGGACAAAAGGCATCTGCCTCTTGATAGGCACACCTAGCAGATCAACATATTCTTCCAGCGTCGGCACGAGAACGAAGTCCTGAAAAGTGAAACATCTCAGCGGAGGGTCGTAGAACTGCAGCAGAGCGTGCAACCCGTTCAACTTGAACACAGAAGGCTTACAAACCAAACTGAGCAACCTGCCATAAGATTTCTTGAACTCATCCTTCACAGAATCACCTGCTAGAGCTATCAAACCAGTCAACTTAACCACATTCGGAATAGGGAACTTGTATGCCACGGTATTCCTCGGAGAGCCCATAACAATACAATAGGAGGCAAAAAATCCTGGATCGGGGAAAACGGTACCTGCAACACAGACACACGTTAATGAAATGCAAATGAGTATGTAAACTAATGCAAAATGCAATCATGCAATAAGAGATCCAGGTAGCTGGTGCTGTGGAGATTCTGTATCAACAGTCACTGATGAGAAGAAAACCCCGGTGTAGGACCACAGATCTGATCTGCCAAGAACAACCATCTGATAGGACCATATACATAGGATCATAACTCTGCTCTGTCAAGAACAAATGTCTGATAATAAGGACCTCTGATGTATGAACAAGAAATATCTGCTGATGAGGTCTTCAGACCCCAAAAAAAATCTGCCCTATCAAGAACAAACATACAGCTGCTGATGAGATCTTCAGACCCCAAAAATCTGCTCTATCAAGAACAAACAACATCTGCTGATGAGATCTTCAGACCCCAAAAATCTGCTCTATCGAGAACAAACATCTGATGACAATACCCTGCTCTATCAAGAACAGCCATACACCTGATGATAAGATCCTCTGATCAAAACCTGCTCTATCAAGAACAGACATACACCTGATGATAAGATCCTCTGATCAAAACCTGCTATATCAAGAACAGACAAATCTGCAACTGAGAAACCCTGGTACCAACAAAACTGATTCACTGTTAAGAAAACCAGGTAGTCTGGAGGTCAAAGTTTCCTGCAATAAACCCAACCCCACTCACAGGTATGGACCTAAACTGACTCAAGGTACGGCATCCTATGCGTTCATTAGCGTCACAGACTTTCAAGAGGGGTGATACGATACCCAGAAGGTGTGGCATCACCAGCTCATGAAGCGGCCTCACTTAGCTGAATCACAAATGATCGGTCCCCAGAGTCGACAATCCACCAAACCAGCAACTGTCTCAACCCAAAGGGTTGAAAGGGAAGCCAACCGGATGAACCTCGTCTGAGCGTGGATTTCATGAGACACTAGTGCCTGCAAAGCAAGCACGCACCCACTAATTTCCACTCTAAGTCTATAGTGCACTCAAGCCTGGGTCTGCCTTCTCACTCATCAGAACTCCCATCCTACAACAGCACAGATAATCATATCATACTGAAAATAAAATGCGGGAAATAAAGTGCGAGAAGTAAAATGTGATAAATAAACGCAACCCAACAAGTAAACATACAAGCGTTAGGAATGACTCGCAGGGAACCGGAGAATTCCCAAACTGACTCGCTTTCGAGACGTTGGATCCCTACGAAACTATCTCGTCCCCAGCAGAGTCGCCAGTTGTCGCTTGCGCGAAAATAAGGTGCCGGCATGACAAAAGAGTCGCCACCTTTCGTTATTTATCCCTCAGAGCAGGAAAGGAAACGATCGGAAAAACCTGACGGAAAAGGGTAAGACAAGGTCGTCGCAACCATTGTCTGGATTCGGGAGTCGGTTACGCAAGGGGAAGGTATTAGCACCCCTCACGTCCGTCGTACTCGACGGGATCCTCGCTTGTCGTGTTTACTTGGACGGGTTGGTTTTATTCTATCTACCTATCAAGGCTGGCTGAAAAAGAAAAGAAAAATGACTCGGCAAAGCGTCGCGCTCTATGCCTACGTATTCTCATCAGAGAATGAGAAATCAGAGTCAACGTAGTTCGGCCTACGAAGGGTTATGGGGGAAGGTAGCTCGCCAAGACATCGCTATCTTGTACCTACGTACTCTCAACAGGCATGAGAGATCAGAGCTCACGTAGTTCGGGAAACTACGGTTTATTTCCTGTCTTTTACGAAAGAAGTGTTTTTTATTGTGTTTGCGATTTCAATCGCACTAGAGACTATGACCTGAGAGTGAATGCGTCGCATGTCACCCAAAGGGTACCATACTAAACATCCAAACTGTGGAAAAGAATCTCTCCCACAATCCTTTCTCAGATGTCTTAAGGCTCGTAACGTACGAAAGAAATCATTCATGATTACTGTATCTTAAACTGTTTTGAGACGAGAGGAGAACAGACCCAACTAGGAGGGAGACTATCAAGTCCTACTGTTGTCATGCCAAGGATTCATCCTATGGTTGAGGTTTGAACAGGGAACTCCTAGAAGTTGTCATGCATAGGTTTCAACCTAAGATTCTATCATCAAATCCTTATCAAAGGAAATGAGAGTCCTAAGGGATCATGTCAATGATACACCAAAATAGACAAAGCATCAGCTTAACAGTAAAATGCATGCAATGCAAGTGAGGGAGGAAATGTGTGTGGGGCTTCAGCCTCCACAAGCTCATCTCAACCTCAAGCCAGAATGAAATAACAGTAATCATACTGAAATATAAAACAACATGCTATCAAGCAATAACAGTAAACTGCAATCATACAGATAAGAATGAAGTAAAATGCCACCAGGCAAAACAAACCACATGGGCAAGGGAGCTGGGCTCTACCGAATACCCGCAAGCAAAGCCACACAGTAACAGTACAAGCAGAGGGAGCAACTCAACCTCTAGTGCAATCATGCTCCTAGATTCTACCTATTCTAGATATGAACTTATTCTAATGCATCAAACAAGTCAAACAAAACACAGCAATACAGAAAAGAAAAAGGAAGACAGCAGATCAGCTCCTCTCTCAACTTCAAGCTTCAGCTTTTCCAACAGCAACTCAGTCTTCAGACTTCAATCACTCTTGACAAACATCAGTTTGCTTTTCCAGGTTTCAACCCTTCAACATAAGTTTCAACTTATCTTCTCCCTTAAGCTTCCAGTTCTTGATCAGCTCCACCTTCAGGCTTCACCTAATCTTCAGGGATCTTCAAGTATCAACTTGCTCTTCTTGCTCTTCAAGCTTCAGCTGGAATGGCAATGCTCAAGGATTCATCCTCTTCAACTCTTCAATGAAGTCTTCATCTTCAAACTCAGGCTCAGCATCTCTCAAGATCATCAAACCAGAGGAAATCACTTACTGGATAAGCTGGGGGATATTGAACTGCTTATTGACCACCAAAGGTGACCTATAAGGGTTCAACATCAAAGGAATGGTTCCCTCAAAAGTTCTACTTCCTAGGTACATCACTTATCCCTCCAAAGGAGAGAGGTGTATACCATGGAAGGACTTTGAATCATAGGGAGGAATGGAGGTGAAAGATACCATCCATGTTTAAGAAAGAAGTCATCTACATCTAAACTCTTCCTAATCCCTAACCCTAAAACAACAACAAAAAGGAAATAAAGACAAACTCTCAAGCTCCTCAATGCATCTTCAAGTCTTCTACTATGCTCCTCAATGCTCCTTAGAACAATACCAAGCTCTCCAAGCCCACAAAGCAAAGCAAAAAAAAATACAAACCCACAAGGGCAACACAAACAATCAACCAATACAAAAATCATCTAAAAATAGTATACTACTATATTAAATCCTAATATAATTTCTAAGGGATCCTACATACCTACCCTTAATACCCATATATGTCCCATAGTCTAATTTGTCCTAAAAACCCAAAAATCTAAAGTTATTATGGACCTATGTTGAAGTTTAACCTTATTCTACACAACCTAAAAGTATCTAATCAAAACTATCCTAAAAATCATCACACAATTATGGAATAAATCCAGGAGGAAGCTAAAACTTGCATCTAACTATCCTAAAAAGAATGACCTAAAAATACTAAGGGAACTACCTAAACTAAATTCTACAAATTCATACATCAATATAAAAGAATTAAAATGCAATAAAAGAAGAAAATATGCAAAAAATACTAAAATGCATGATATGAAAAATGTTTTTATTTTATATTTTTCGTGACAAAAATATGAAAAGGGAGAAAAAACTCCCATGAAAAAAACTTTATTTTTCAATTTAATATGAATTTTCTAAAATTGAAATAAAATGGAGAAAAAATGAAATGAAAATGAATGGCTAGGGTGTAACAAGTAAACAGATCCAGTTCAGTTTATTGATGGGCTCAAAATGGGGGGTGGCAATAACAAAGCGCTCAAGCCCAATATTCAAATCAGAAAACATTTAAGAAAATCAAAAGAAAATAAGAAAGACGCGGTGCCAAAAGCAATGCATTTCAGTTCAAAATGGAATTGGGCCTCAAAGGGGGGTGGGGATATCACAAGATTACTTAAGCCCATGACCTCTTTAAATGAAACGTGGCGTTTCGCCGTTTCTGAATTCCCTCCAAACGTGAGATTGAATGTGAGCCTTTGGATTAGCCTTCAAGTCAAGTGGTCAGCGCCTTATCCAATGGCTGTGAGGTCTTCTTCTTCCTTGGACCTAGGGTTTCTGAAACCTCCATTAAAACAGAACCATGGAGCTTCATCTTCCTCAAATCGAATTCCCTCATTTCTCCATCAATTCTCAAAATGTAAAACACTAATCCACTTGGAATTTCATGCTGAACACGATCCTCATCTCAAAATCAACTAAAACCTCCTAAATCCATGAACCCGATCCATGATCCAAAATATGCTCAATCATCAATCTTGACAATCCTTGAAACTAATGGTCCTAGATCACTCACCAACTCACCCTGAACATTTCTTGATATTAAACTAAGCTCATCACTCAATATCCAAAGAGATACAAGGCCAAACAGAAATCTTGGTCATAACAAAACCATCACCAATTGCCTTCAAACTTTCCAAAATCCACCACCTATTGGTCTCTAACCATTCTACACTAATAAATCAACCTAATCATGCCTAAATTAAGGTGTAGGAAAGACATTGCAAACCTGGTAAAATGGAGTGAACAGAGGTAGTAATCCTTCAATTCAGGGCTTGAAACTTTCCAAATTCCTTCACTGAGCAATCTTCTTGCTTCTGTATGCAAAAAGAATGGCTGAAATTGCTTGATTCTTGAAATTCGATTTTGAAGTGCAACCTTGAAATTACAATCTCCAACTCTTCAATTCTCCATAGAAATGCTCTTGATTCAATCTGCACAGCTTCTATGTGATGTATGGAAGGTGTTTGTGTGAAAAAAATGAAAGGAAATGAAGAAGAATGAAGAAAGTGATCTTGACTTGCAATGGAAGAAATTGGATCTCACTCTCTCTTCTCTACACCAATTCACACCAACCTTGCATCTGAGCAAGTTGTACTTGTTATATAGAGAGGTTTAGAATCATCTAGAACCCTCTAGAACAATCCTATGAGAACTTGAACTTTTCATGTCATGGTATTTTGATTTCTCATTCTCCTTACATGCTATCTCATGCCATATCCCTTGTACACTTCAATTCTGACTTGAATTTATCCCCACATGAGATTTATGACAAGTTACAATGCATAACCACCTTGTGTATTGAGCTTTTTTGAGTTTTGCTTTGGTACCTTAAGATGCAAGTAATCCAATTCCAAAGCAGCCCTATGATCCAAGCCTCAAATCAAAATTGTGGCTGAACCATTGTTCTTAGAATGTCATTTGGAGTCAAAATGACCTATCACATGACATGGTTTGGACTTATAACTTGGGATTTCCATTTTTCAAATTCACTTTAATTAACTTATGCCTCATTTTTAGGCCATTTTTATCACTTTTTGATATGAGCCTTTTCAACATCTCATGACCTACCTACTAGCCTTAAAACATCATTCTAAGAAAGTTTGATGTTGAAGATTTTTCCATTTGAACCTTAGAAGTAGGAGATATGGCCTTATGCTTGAAATGACCTATAACCTCCAAATGACCAAAATGCCCTTGACTTGTCAAAGCCATAAGTTGAGTTCTACAAATCCTATCAAGGACTTCTAGTACTCTCTAGAAATATAAGAAGATGCCCTTCAACATTCATGTTGACCAAGAATCCATAGGAATCATCCTACTAGGGCAAAGGTTGTCTGCAAGTTGGGTGACTTTCAAGGACCCAAATTCACATACCTCAGATGACCTGTAATTTGTCAAAGTCATAACTTGAGTTCTACAAATCCTATCAAGGACTTCTAGTACTCAAATTAAAGCTAAGAACAAGCTCTACAACATTAATGTTGTGGGGAAGATGAGATGACAATCACATCTTGAGCTAAACTGCCTTGAAGATAGGGATCAAACTAGGGGATTTTACACTGTCAATCCTGAGAAACCCTAGCTTGAAACTTCTCAAACTCCTCAATCATGATTAGTTGGTCTAGGAATCATCCTTATAGCATCTCAATACATCATTCCATGATCACATGGCTCTTGGATTAGGTCTCAACCCTCTCCAAATCATCAGTTGACCTAGGGTTGACCCAGTCAAACCCTAATTCCACCACTCATGGCTGGATCTTCTGAATTCTTGTACAATGACCTCTCTAGGCTTCATGATGGCTTTCAATACATCTCATAAGCTTTCTCAAAGCTTCAAGTATATCCTCATGGTCTCAGAATCATCTGAGGAGCTCCCACAACTCTCAAGTTATGAGACACACAACCTTGGTTTCAACCAATCTCTCTGAGGATCTCTTGAGTTCTCTGACAAAGGTATCAACCTTTGAACATTTGAATAGCCCTCTTGGCTAGCTTCAAAGTCTCATACAACTCTTGATGGGTAAATAAATGTTGGTCAAATTTTGGGGTGCAACACCCACTAACCTATTCACCAATGGCTAACAGCAGGAAAGTATTGTAGCTATATGTAGATATTGTGTTGTAAGATGATCATGGCATTTGAGGTATTTGATTTTTCAGAAAGAGGGCCACAACTAATAAATAACTTTATGGATCAAAGGTTTCAAAAGCACATATGTGATGATTGTTTGGCAGCAAGTTCTCCCCCTACCAGCAGAGACCAATCCAAATTTAAACAAACTAATTCAAGTTCCACCAGGCTACTAAAGATCAAGATCCTACTCTCAATTTGCAAAAATTTAGGAATGGCCACTTAATGATATCAAAGATTGACAAACTTCCCTTTTCATGACAGTATCGGCTTCTACTCCTCAATATCACATATTAAATCCAATAACTAAAAAAAGGGAAAGCCTTCAATCCTAGCTGACCAACTACATCTCAACTGCTCCCAACAGAATTATGGTGACCACCAAAATGCCATTCCAAATTGTCATCCACTCAGGAAGAAATAAACCTACAACTTCTTTCTTCATGAGCTAATGTCAGCAGTGAAATCAACTGAGGCCTGCACACTCTATCCTCCATTATCCTGCTACAAACTCCAAACAGACCTACCTAGAATAACAAGCCTAGACAAATTCACCAGCTCATCAGATCAAGCCAACTGCTCCAAATGGCATACTTGTGAAATTTAATGGTACCACATAAACTGCAACAGCAAAATTCCTGGACTCAAGCTCCCAACTAGACAAACCAAAACCCAAACCCTGCTCCAAAGTTCTAAAGGAAGCTACCTAAAACTAGGCAAGAAACCAAACAGCAGTGAGATACCCCTTCCAACAGAGCCAACATTCTTAACAATTCACCCACTCATTGAGTAGCAAATGTGACCTGAACTAGGCTAAACTCAAAATGCAAATGAGTTGGGAGACCTGGCTCCTAAGCACAGACATAGACAACAAAACAATGAATTCAAATATTCCAGCATTATTATTCCATACACCTCAAAAGTCTAACAAATGACATGACTGTGTTTGCTTAATGACAACCACATACAAACATTTGCCAAAGCAAAATGAAAACATGAATTCAACAATTCACCAACCTACAAGGAAACTAAACTTAACTGGCCTTACAAAGATTAAACAACAAGAGTTATACCTGGTGCACAGTAGGTCCACCAAACTCATGATAATGAGAGTTGGTTATTCTCATACCAATCTATCAAGTGCTAAATAAATAGGAAAACCAAGATGACCACCAGTTGTTAAAATAAAACCTTAGCTAGTAATGAATCAACAGACCTGCCTCTTCAAGACAAGTTCCTGACAGGCAGTGGCACCTCAAATCCAAACTTGTAGCTTGCAGCTTACTGTCAAAGCTAAGAAACAAGGCACCCTCCTAAGACACCAACAATAATCCTAGAGGCTAAGAAGACCTCAGCCTGGACCAAACAAACTGCCATCCCCTGGTTATATTTCAACAGTAATGCATAATGAAGATCCACAATGGTGTTTCTTACAACAAGCCAAACCTACTCATGTAGAGACTCAAATCCTAGACTATACAGAAAACTAATGCCAACTTCCATGTCTCATTATGGCTAGAACTTAAAGCAATTAACAGTGGTAAGTTTAGCATCATGAGTTCAAACACCAAGACAAATTAAATGAAACAGGAATTGTATCACACATATATAATAGATATGATCAAAAATGATGAATTCAAATCAGACAGTGATGCACTCATATATATGATGACAGTTGGGATTCAAGCCAAGAGAAATAAGCACATTTTGTTTAATGCACCAAACTGATACAGCTGTGGTATGTTGAAAGTTGTAAGCAGGAAAACTATTTTGGGACAAAATGATAATGCAAATAGGTACACACATCACACATATATTAAATGATGCTTTTGTGCTCAAAATCAGACATACATCTTGTAAAACACAAATTGGCCCTGCTGGCAGCTTCATCTATCACTCCCTGACCCAAAACTTATTAAAACAAGATTCTAGGATGAAGGATACTCTATGGATCTCTTGAAACATAAAGCAGTATGGTTATGGCAAGTGCATGAGCAAAAATGCACTGATCTAAAAAAACAACTCATGTCATGGTGTGTATATTCATGAAGCATATATGGAAGTTATGTTCACAGCCAGTTGTGGTTGAATTAATTGAAAGTAATTGTAAAACTCTCAGTCCATACATTCCCCAAATTCTACATACAGATATGTCATGATGATAACCAACAACATGAAATATTTACAAACAGTATGGATGTATCAATCCAACAGGTATAGGATAAGCAAACTTGAAGCAAAGTAAGCAGACATATACATCTTAGCATAATGTTCATAAACATGATATGGCAGTTAGCATTACATTTGTGAAATATAAGTCTCTTTAGGTTTATACATGACCTAAGGGCAGAAACATATCATGAAGCAACTAACAAGCCACCTGGATACCACAACAATCTACCTCTAGGCAGATTTGTAACAACACATCAGCATTTCACATAAACACCTCTAAAGCTACCCCTATGGGCAAATTCCTCAAAGCTGTTGGAATCAAGATACAATGCTTAATCTTGACAGCAAATCATCAATACATCATTTTACAAAATATCATGCCTTGATAAGTGCTAAGGTACTGCAGTAAACATAGACCCTAGACAAAGAGCAAATTGGGACAACATACACATAGTTTTCACAAGAACATCTCAAGAATGCAAAACATAACAATGTAAGGTAAAATGAAAGGTTTATGGATTACATACCTTTTGTGGACTATGTTGAGCAAGCTATAACACAAAGAAAACCAGAGATCTTGTTCTTGGCCAAAAATTGAAGTTTGCTTCCTCTTGAAGCAACATGCAAATCCTAGGACAACTTGAGAAATGAGCCTCACCATTGATCTTCAATGCCTTGGACAGTTGCAATACGACATATATGAGGTGTGTGGATGGTTTAAGCAGGTGGAAGAGGCCTATGTAGTGACTTGGCTCTTAAAATGCATAAAAGTCAAAATATGGGGTGTGAGGGTTCACTTTTAGATTGGTGGATTTTCTGAGAAATGTAACAATGAGAACAGCTTCAAATGGCCATTTTAAAGTTGTATGAATGGTTTTTGAAGTGTTTTTGGGTTTAAACAAATGATTGGTGTGACAAATGGAAAGTGGCTAATTTAGTGTTTTTTTTGTGACTTTTCTTCACTTACAAGCAAGAAGGGAAAGAACGAGAACTATATGATTATGATGTTTGGGATAGTTCTGGTGTGTTTGAGCTCATAGAGGAGGCCTCTATTTATAGCCAAAACAAGAGTGAGGGTAGCTTTGTATTTTACCACTTTTGGAGGGAGTTTCATGAGGTTTTTCAAATGAATCTTGCAAAATCTCTTCCCATCAGCTCCATGGTTCATGGAAGATCAGAAAAATCAAGTGGAGATGGACATGAAGTGACTGAGGTGAGCTTAGAGTGTAGGGTGAGCCAGCTGCGCATCCCTTGAGTGAAAAGTTTATCTCTCCTTCTTACACATTTGAATATTTTATTACACAAGTTGCATCTTGCCTCTCTCTCTCTCTCTCTCTCTCTCTTCAAACAACTCATTTTTCTGCATTTTCCTTCCTCTACACATCTGAATATCATATTGAATCATGATCCAAGGGTTGAGGATGTCTCAAGTGATGAAAATCTGAATTTTGAGAAGTGTTGGATTGTGGTTTCAAGTGTTGACAGCCCTAAATTCCATGTACCATAACTCTTAGCTCACAAATCAACTTGATAAGTTCTTGTACTTTTTAGAAAGCCCTCATGTAGCTCTACAACTTTCATGTTTTGGGAATTTCCAAATTCTTGATGGAACTAGGTTGAAAAACCCTTCAAAGTTCTAAAAAAAGTGGTTTGTATGGTCAGAATTTGTGAAATTTCACTAAGTCCTTTACCTTTGAAAAATGACTTTTGCTATAACTCCAATTCCATGAATTTTTTGAATATGGACCACTGTGGGACTTTTGTAGGGTTTGTCAATACCTTTCAAACAAGCTTAGAACCACTTCAATTGGATGTGTGGTTGAGGAGTTATGGTTTTGCCCCTTTCGAAACCCTAATTCCCAATTTTTGCAATTACTTCCTAACCCTTGATCCAATGGTCATGAAATTTTATGGGGAGGTGTAATATGATATAGGGAACATTTTTCATTCACACCTTAAAGTCAAATTCTTTATTGTTGGAGAGTTGACTTTTTGGTCAACTTTTCGATCAATCGGTGTGTACTGAGTCACCCGTTGGTGATCCGGACATCCTGAGGACTTGAAACTCTTTGGATGGACTTTACTAATCCATAGGAGCTTAATGGACCTTGATCCCATCATTGAAATACTCTTTAAATCAAAAGTCAAAATACAGTTGACTTTTTCTAGTCAAAAACCCTAATCAGGTTTCTCAAATTGCACTGTTCTCGAACCCCGGGTGACCACCTCAAATTGCACTCATTCTTGGTCCAATGTATCATCCTTAATCTTGTTTGAAGTTGGATCAATCCAAAACATTAATTGATCAAACCCTCGAATTTTCGGTTTTGACGGTATGGAACCCTGATTCATCTGCATCTTGACAAAGGTAAACTTGAAATGGGTTAAGGTTAGTTAATCAAATGAATATGATCCTAAAATGATGATGAGGATCTAAGGGGTCAAAATTTGGGGTGCAACAAAGAGCATTGGCCAACTTTCTCAGGTCAGGTTCTTCTTCAGAGTGAAAGAAATGTATCTTCTCTAAGACCGAAACTCCCATCAATAGAGCAAAATCCTCCAAGGTTGTGTCGCATCGCTGCGAAGAGGGGCCGGCAAGGACATAAGAGTTGCCACCATTTGTTATTTATCCAAAAGAGATGGAAAGGAAACGATCAGAGAAAACCTACAGAAAAGGGAAAAGACAGGTCATCGCAACCAAATCTTGTGTTCGAGAGTCGGTTACGCAAGAGGAAGGTATGAGCACCCCTCACGTTCGTTGTACTCAACGGGATCCATGCTTGTTGTCTAGTCTAATGGGTGAAAAACAAACTATCTACGAATGCTAAAGCTAAACGGAAAGAACTGACTCGATAGGACATCATCGCCCTATGCCTACGTATTCCATCGTGCAATGGGAAAGTCAGAGTCAACGTAGTTCGGGAAACTACGGGGGGATTGCTCTCAAAGACATCACGTCTTGTGCCTATGTATTCTCATCTGGTATGAGAAATCAGAGCAAAACGTAGTTCAGGCTAACTATGGGTAAATGGGGTGTTCTCGATCGCACGGGGGCGAGAGAAAAGGTAGACGATACTAGCACACACATTCTAGCAGTTAGGTGTATTGCTACTCAACCATTGGAGACTTAGGTGTTACCTGTTTGTGGTAGAACGGACGTAGCATGTCTTGGGTAAAAAGGTACGGGGAACCTAAAGGGGGGAACAATGGGCTGGTCTCAATTGCACGGGGGTAAGAGAAAGGGACGTTAGTCGTTAGTGGGAAAGTCTCGATCGCACGGGTGTGAGAGAAAAGGAGAAATTAGTTGTTAGTGTGCTCGCCAAGACATCGCGTCTTGTGCCTACATATTCTCATATGGCATGAGAAATTAGAGCAGCCGTAGTTCAGCTAACTACAGGAAAGAGGGAAAAGTGCTTGCTAGGATTATCGCAATCCTATGCCTACGTCTCTCAACAGATATGAGAGATCAGAGCAGCCGTAGTTCAGCTAACTACAGGAAAAAGCAAAAAGTGCTCGCTAGGATTATCACAATCCTATGCCTACGTACTCTCAACAGATATGACAGATCAGAGCAGCCGTAGTTCAGCCTAACTACGGGAAAGAGGGTGTTCTCGATCGCACGGGGCGAGAGAAAAGGTCTGGGGTAGACGATGCTAGTGTACGCATTCTAGCAGTTAGGTGTGTTGCTGCTCGACCATTGGACACTTAGGCGTTACCTGTTTGCGGTAGAACGGACGTAGTATGTCATAGGGTAAAAGGTACGGGGACTCTAAAGGGTGAGAAAGGGGGAAAAGTGCTCGCTATTATTATCTCAATTATAAGTCTATGTACTCTCAACAGATATGAGAGATCAGAGCAGTTGTAGTTCGGCTAACTACGGAAAAAGGGTCTCGATTGCATGGGGGCGAGAGAAAAGGGGAGTCTCGATCGCACGGGGGCGAGAGAAAGGGATCCTAGGCCTGAAGCGCCTAAACGGGAAGGAATCGGACGCACACGCAAAATCCTAAGACGTAGGAGCGAATGCGTCGCATATCGTCCAAAGGACATATGTTAAACACTCTAGACGAGAGAGAGGAGGCCTCCCACTCATCATTTCCCACGTATCTATCGCTTACGACTCACAACACTCGGCGATTGAATAAAAGATTAAATTAAAACAATGTTACCGAACTGAGTGGTTTCGTTGACCCTTGATCTTGCGTGCATGCTCATTTCTAAGCTTCTCCTCTTTGATCCCTGATGATGATGATTCGAATCGGGACCAATGTGACGCTAAACCGTCGTAGCTCGACTTATGAATGGAAGTCAAGCTATAGGAGGTCGCGTATTGATATTCATGCTATGGACAAGATAGAGAAATGATATTGAGGATCATTCTCCAATTGAATCGTGTCGCACAGACCAAAAACATAAGAGGGATCTCGTCTTACGGATACAAGACTTCATCAATCCAAGAAAGTCAAAATAAAATCGGAAGAAGAAGAAAAATGAGGAGAGAAAGAAGTGGTCTCGGATCCAACATTATTCATCAATAATGCCCAATAACAAAAGAGAAATAAAATTTAATTTCTAATATAGAAAATATAATGCTCAACTTCTTAAAAAGACAAAAAAGAATTGAAATTCTAAATATAAAACTATATTATAAACTATCTAATAATATATATATATATATATATATATATATATATATATATATATATATATATATATATATATATATATATATATATATATATATATATATATATATATATATATATATATATATATATATATATATATATATATATATATATATATATATATATATATATATATATATATATATATATATATATATATATATATATATATATATATATATATATATATATATATATATATATATATATATATATATATATATATATATATATATATATATATATATATATATATATATATATATATATATATATATATATATATATATATATATATATATATATATATATATATAGATATATAGATATATATATATATATATATAGAAAATCTAAGAAGATATTAATATAAAATATATTACATAATAATAATATAAATTACATAATAATAATATATTTACATGAAATAAGAAATAAAAAAATAGAGGGTGGTATGGATATGAAACAAGGGGAGGTGTGATGAAAACGGAGGGGTACAGTTATCCAGAAGAGGAACACGGTTGGGCTGAAGATCTAATTGGAGCCCAAATCCACAATAACTGAATAGGAAAAAAAATAAAAGACACAACAAAGCCCTTCTTCCATTTCGGTTCAAACTCAACAACATCCTCCTCTAAATCGTGTAAGTAATAATTGCGCCTAAGAGGGGGGGGGGGGGGGGGGTGAATTAGGTTCTTTTGAAATTTTCTGGTTTTAAGAGAGTTATGTTACTTTCTTTTAGCGGAGTGATGTTATGAAAGCTTGTAAAGGCAGAAAGTAAAAGAGACACAGGAAATTATAGTGGTTCCCCTCACACTCCGAGGGTACTCCACTCCCCTTTCGACTCGAAAGAGATTTCACTATAGTTAGAATCAGTGTACAACTTTTCTTTCTAACCTATAGGGAGATCAAAGGCTCTTAAACACCTTTAAGATCTAAACACTATGTGCAATGAGAATAATCCTCTCTAATGCATACACTTGCTTTCAACAATCCTGAACAGCAAGGGGAACTAAATACAATCTGATTTTTGTAATGATTTGTAACAATGTATACAGTTGTTTATCAATGCTGAGATTGATCTTCTCTTTCAATGGGAAATTCCACAAGTTTCTAAGACTTATTGCGCAAGATTTTTCTTTTCAAAGGATATGAAATTTATGCAGAAAATTCTTTGTGAAAAGTGATTTTTCTTAGAAATGGAAAGATGAAATTGTGATACAGATTTTTGAAAGAGAATTGAAAGAGATGTGTTTGAATTTTGAAAGATTTAGGTATTTATATTACACAAACACCTCTTGAGAAAAATATGCAAATCTCTAGAAAAATTGATGAACAGTTGTCATGTTTCAAAGGAAACATTCCACAGAAATTTGATTGAAGAGATGCAATTTTTCAGAAAGATTTTTCAAAAACGTTCAGTGAGCAATCGATTGCACAAATGGCCCAATCGATTGCACCTTCACAAAAATACTTGAAAATTCAAATTTTCAAAAGAGCAGTCAATTGCACCTTTGGACCAATCGATTGCACTTCAAAGCACAAGTGAAAAATTGAGAAAATTTTAAGCATGCAATCGATTGCATCAAAGCAGCAATTGATTGCTTGCTGAAACGGAAGCAAAAATGAGTTAAAATTTTGATCATGCAATCGATTGCTCTAAGAGTGCAATCGATTGCACTTACAATAACTTAGAAAAATTCTCATTTAAAAAGCTTGTGTTAATGCGAAAAGTAATGTAAACGTTTTTTTAATGATTTGAGCAATTAGGACTTAAGTACTTAATTGAAGTTCTCATTATACCTTATGAGGAAAACATCCTTAAAGTTGTGTCTTTATCCTGATGCTTGGTTGATCATTTTGGCCTTCTTAAGTGGTTTGTCTTCATCAAAACATATGTTGATCTCTGAGAATCTTGATTTCACATTCTCCCCTTTTTTGATGATGACAAAGCACTCTTCTTTTGTTGCAATGTTCTTTCCGGAAAATTCTTTCTCCCCCTCAATTTGTGAAGTTGACCAGATTTTCTCCCCCTCAATTTGTGAAGTTGAGAAGTTCTGAATTTGTATTGAGGTTCGAAATAGTCTTGTATTTGTACCTTAAGGATCAAGGAAAGACAACAAGCAAGAAAAGAGTAACATCCTTCTCCCCCTTTTGACATTATCAAAAAGAAGGGAAATAATATATATAGATGATAGACAAGATAATATTTGAAAATAAAATACCAACTTAGTCATAATTCAAATTACAAATTGAAAACAGTACAAAGAAACTAGAAAGTACAGAATTCAAATAACAGAAATGACTTAAAAAGAAACAATAAAACACATAGTAAAAAGTTTTTATGGCAGATCCATATCAGGGTCAAAGGTTGGTTGGTTTAGAAATGTTGTTTGGAGAGGTGACAGACGAGTTGGAGGGACAGTCAGTTTTGAAGGATCATATGGTGGAATGTATAAGTCAGATTACAGATAGGAGAATTGTTGATTGACAACCTCTTGGGAGTTGTTGATCCGAGTGTTTGTTGACTCTTGAATAACATTGTATTGGTCATTAATGGAAGTGTTGAGATTTCCAAACTGTTGAGTCATGTAATCCATTAACTGTTGATTACTCGGGCCATGTCATTTGGAGGAGGAGGAGGAGCATCATCATCTTCTTCATTCTCTTCCTCATTATTTTTAGCCATACCTTCACCAAGATACACAATGGTTTTGGTTTCCGGTTGTATTTGACGCCCATCCGAGAGTCCACATTCTTAATTGAGATTTTGTTGATATTTGAGTGCATGAGATACTTATCAAACCCTTCAAAATCTACTTGACAATGTTCCAAGATCTTTGTGATGAACCATGCATATGGCAGAAACTTGGATTTTTCGTTGATTCCACGCATGTGAGTCAAGATTAAATTTGGCCAACTTATGGGAATGCCATTCTTAATAGTATATAGAATCTGCATTTCTAGATCAGTCACAATGCAGTGGTTTCCGGCTCTTGGGAATATTATGTAAACCATGAAATAATGAAACAACTGAACATCAATGTTAAAGATACTTGCTGACCATGAGTTTCGAGAGGGTTCAATGCCGCCTAAGGATCTGACACGTTTTGCATGGAATTCTGCTTCAGTCATACGACCAAGACTCCAATAGAATTCTCGTTTGTTGTATGCTTGCCAGAGGTCTTCGTTTACTTCATAAAGTCTCCCACCAGAGACTGGAATGTTCAAAATCCTAACGTGTTTTTGAGTGGAGTGGGATTCTTTTTCCTTAAACATATGTTACTGTCGCTTCTGCGAAAATAAGGTGCCGACAAAACAGAATAGTCGCCACCTTTCATTATTTATCCCTCAGAATGGGAAAGGAAACGATCGGGAAAAACCTGACGAAAAAGGTATAAGACAAGGTCATCGCAACCATTGTCTGGGTTCGGGAGTCGGTTATGCAAGGGGAAGGTATTAGCACCCCTCACGTCCATCGTACTCGATGGGATCCACGCTTGTTGTGTTTATATGACGGGTTGGTTTTATCTATCTACCTATCAAGGTCGGTCTGAAAAGAAAAGAAAATGACTCGGCAAAGCGTCGTGCTTTATGCCTACGTATTCTCATCAGAGAATGAGAAATCAGAGTCAACGTAGTTCGACTGACTACGGGTAAACGGGGAAGGTGGCTCGCCAATACATCAGTATTGTGCCTACGTACTCTCAACAGGTATGAGAGATCAGAGCTTACGTAGTTTGGGATAATACGGATTACGGGAATTCAGATTCATCTATTTTTATCGAGTAGGGTTAACAAACAGTTCCAGCAATTTGGTGTACGCAGCTCGACCTTTGGAGACTTAAGCATTACCGTTTGTGGTAGAACTGGGATTTAACGACACTCTTTTCTTCAGAAAAGCTTCCTTTGAATTATGGGCCCACGGGGCAAAAAGGTTTGAAGTTTGTTTTCTGTCTTTTACGGAAGAACTGTTTTTTATGGTTGTTTGCAACTAGTATCGTACTAGAGACTATGACCTGAGAGTGAATGGGTCGCATGTCACCCAAAGGGTGCCATACTAAACATCCAGACTGTTGAAAAGAAACTCTCCAACAATCCTTTCTCAGATAGCTTAAGGCTCGTAACGTACGACGCCAGTTAACCTTTATTACTGTATTTTAATTTGTTTTGAGATGAGAAGAGAATAGGCTCAACTAAAGGGAGACTATCAAGTCCTACTGTTGTCATGCCAAGGATTCATCCTATGGTTGAGGTTTGAAACAAGGAACTCCTAGAAGTTATCATGCATAGGTTTCAACCTAAAGTTCTAATCATCACTTCCTTATCAAAGGAAGTGAGATTCCTAGGGGATCATGTCAATGATAAACAGAAACAGATAAAGCATCAGCTTAAACAGTAAACAGTAAACGACTGTAAAATGCATGCAATGCAAGTGAGGGAGGAAATGTGTGTGGGGCATCAGCCTCCACAAGCTCGTCTCAACCTCAAGCCAGATATGAATAAATGCAATCATACAAAAGAAATAAAATGCCATCAAGCAAAATACAATAATAACTACAATCATACAGATAAAATAAAATTCCATCAAGCAAACACAAACCACATAAGCAAGGGAGCAGGGCTCTACCGAATCCCCACAAGCAAAGCCACACAGTAAAAATACAAGCAGAGGGAGCAACTCAACCTATAGTGCAATCATGCTCCTAGCTTAAATCAATCTAAATATGAACTTATTCTAATGCATCAAGCAAATCAAACAAGTCACATCAATACAGCTGCACAGAAAGCAAACAGACAGGAAAGGAGATCAACAGCTTCCACAACTTCACAGCAAAGCTTCTCTGATAGCAGTCCAATCTTCAACCACCCTTCAGGGCTATCACCTTCAATAGCAAGTATCAACTTTCTTTTCCAAGCTTCTAACACATCAAACATAAGTATCAACTTATTCCCTCTTCTCCAAGCCTCAGCTCTCCAGTCAACTCCACCTTCAGGCTTCACTCCTAACTGCAAGTATCAACTTGACTCCTTCAGGCTCTCAATGTATCAACATAAGTATCAACTCATCCTTTATTCCTCAAGCCTAAGCTCTTCACTCAATCCCAATTGGATCTTCTTCACAAGTGTCAACTTGGTCTTCAAGCTTCAGCTCTCTTTGCTTTACCAATATCAACTTGGTCCTCTTCATCTATAAGCTTCAGCTTCTCAGAGTAATCTTCAAACACAAAGAAGTATCAACTCCATCCTTCAATCTTCTTCAAGCAAGGAACTCCATCCTCTAACAAGGAAGAAAGATGCATCCATCAAGAGCAAAGTTTGGATGATTGGTAGCAGAGTGAAGACCAAAGGTCACCACTAAGCCTCCTGTCATCAGAGAAAGGAACCCTCAAAGGTTCTACCAACATGCAAAGAGCCACACATCCTACCAAAGGAGGGATGAGGCCTTTACAAGGGGACCTTACATCATAGGGAAGAATGGAAGTGATCAACATCATCCATGTTTATGAAGGAAGAGAATCTATCTAGCAGCTCTGCCTACAAGACCCTAATCTTAACACCTAAACAAAACTACACCAAAAGAAGGGAAAATATTCACATCCAAGCCTCTTCAAGCAATCCAATGCATCTTCAACTTGCCTTCAACATCATCCAAGAACAAGCAAAGCAACACCCTAATCTAAGGGAGCTAAAGATGTTAATCTAGTTGAGTTGGTGCATTAGAATCATCTAAAACTAGCACTTAAACTAAAATCAAGCAAAAAATAGTAAACTACCTTGAAAAATCCTACAAAAATTCCTAAGGGACCCTAATTCAATCATGAATCTACCCTGCAAAAATCAGAGGTTGAATCATCCACCAAGTTCTAAATATAAAACCTAAACCACAAGGTATCAACCATAAACCCTAAAAATGGAGCTTCTAAAGGTTTCAACCTAAAACTACCACTTATATTCATCACAAAAATGTGAGAAAAATCTATGGGGAGCATGCATATCTATTCTAACTACTCACAAAAAATCAAGATCAAAATCATCATCACATGATCAAACCAAATTCACCAATATTAAGCATCAAACATGACTATTTTAATATCAATTAAAATGTAAACAAATCCCATAAAATCAGAAAATGCATGAAATAATAATATTTTTTATCTAACAAATACTAGATCCTATCATGAATTCAATGCAAAAAGAATGGGATTAATTGAATCATTTTTCCATTTTTTATGAATTAATCATTAACCATGCATAAAATGAAAAAATAATATGAAAATCCAAATAAAATAATAAACACACGGTGCAGATAGCAAGAGAAAGCAGTTCGTTTTATGGGTTGGGCCATAAGGGGGTGCAGGTATCAACTACTGCATTAAGCCCAAGACACATCTTAAATGAAACGTTGCGTTTCATTTTAGTTCAGACTCTTCACAAATTGAGAAGCACGCGTGGCCGTTGGATGAGGTCCTTGGTCGAAGTCAAACCTTGATCTGATGGCTATCAAGTCATCTTCCTCAATTTAAACTTCTGCAACTCAGGCCACCTGCGCGCCCAAAGCCACCGCCGGTGACAATCTCCGGTCATCTCCCTCAACCCTAACTTTCTCCACAGGCCTCCATTCCAAGAGGTCTCTACATGAATCTCGCCCCAATTTTCCTCACGAATCCATTCATGCCCTTAATTCCCTCTGAAACCTCAAGATTCACAAGAACCAACTCTCAACCGAAAATGGTAACATCCCTAATTGGTCACTAATTCTCAAATTAATGATCTGAAAACCTTCCTACATCAATCCTCACTGCATCTAACATCCTAATTCTTCTTAATTCTAACTAAAACAAGCTGGAGATTGAAAGTTACCAACCTGAAAATTTCGTGTGCACAGAAGTAGCAAGCCTTCAAATCAAGCCTTCAAATGCTCCAGACTCCTTCAGTGAATCACTTCCAAGCTTCTGTATGCAATAGAATTGATTGAAATGGCTTCAATTCTTGGATTCGATTCTGAGTTGCAGAGGAATTTCTTCAATGGCTCCCACACGATTCTCCACCAATCTTGCTCAATTCTCCATCTGGATTCATCCACCAATGCTAGAGCAAGCTTCTGAGATTGAAATCTTGGTTTGAAATGGCTTCAAACCTTGTAACCGATCTTGATTTGCAATGTGAAATCTCAAAGTGCAATCTCAGTTTTCTCTCTCAATCATCACCAACCCCTGGCCTTGGATCACCTCTAATCAATATATAGAACATGTATGGATGATCTAGAAAGCTCTAGATCCGTCTAATGAGAAGTTCAATCTCTCATGTCATGAGAAGTTCAATCACATGCCATGGTATGCATAGTTCTGTTAGCAGCTTGAAATCACACTCATTCCCTTCCAATTTCTCTCCTAATTACATTTTGGATGTGTTTAGCTTGCAAGGGACCTTGATTATGCCTTGAATTTAGGTTTTGCAAATGTTACTTATGATGTAAGTAACTACTTTTCAAAGCAAGTCCACAAATTAAACTGCAATTCAAAATTGTGGCTAAACCAATGTTCTTAAAATGTTTTTTTAGAATCAAAATGACATATTACATGCCTTGGTTTGGACATGTAGATCAAAAATATCAATTTCCAACTTTGGTTCATTTGAAAATCCTCCTTACTTTAGGTCATTTTTGCAACTTTGAGCTACAAGCAATTCCAACCTCTCATGACCTCTTGACTAGCCTTAAAACATCATTTTGAACAAGTTTTATGTTGAACATTATCCCATTTGAAGCTTGGAAATAATAGTTATGGCCTTATAGTTGAAATGACCTATAATCTCCAAATGACCAAAATACCCTTGACTTGTCAAAGCCATAACTTGAGTTCTACAAGTCCTATCAACGACTTCTAGTACTCTATAGAAAGCTAAGAGGATAAGGAACAACATTCATGTTGACCAAGAGTTCATAGGAATCATACTTCTAGGGCAAACGTTTCATGCAAGTTGGACAACTTTCAAGCCCCCAAATTCACATACCTCAGATGACCTGTAACTTGTCAAAGTCATAACTTGAGTTCTACAAATCCTATCAAGGACTTCTAGTACTCAAATTAAAGCTAAGATCAAGCTCCACAATATTCATGTTGGGGGCAAGATGAGATGACAATCACATCTTAAGCTAAATTGCCTTGAAGATAGGGGTCAAACTAGGGGATTTTACACTGTCAAGCCTTAGAAACCCTAGCTTGAAACTTTTCAAACTCTTCAATCATGATGAGTTGACCTTGGAATCATCCTTATAACATCTCAATTTATCAATCCATGATCACATGGCTCTTGGATTAGGTCTCAACTTCCTCAAACCCTAATTGCACCACTCATGGCTGAGGCTTCTCAACCTTGCACAATGACCTGTCTAGGCCTCAAAGTGATCTTCAACACTTCTCGTGAGCTCTCTCAAGACCTCAAGTCCAACTTCATGGCTTCAGAATGATCTGATGGTCTTCCCACAACTCTCAAGTTAGGAGGCCTGCACACTTGGCTTCAATCACTCTCTCTGAGGATCTTTTAACTTCTCTGACAAGGATATCAACCCTTAAACATCTGAATAACCTCCTTAGCTAGCTTCATAGTTTTGTGTAGCTCTCAATTGGTAATCATACCTCTTGATCTCCTGCATACATGTCAATGAAATGCAAATGATAATGCTAATGTGAATGAAATGAAACATAAGCTAGGTAAAGAAAAGTTGGGCAAATTTTGGGGTGCAACAGCTGCCCCTATTCAAACAGCTTGGACCTGACTGGGTGAGAAGCGAACGGCTCTCAAACAATTAAGGTAAAAGACGGTTGAATACCAACAAACCCGGAAATTTGCCAACTGCACCAGTACACGGTACTCTGATGGGAACAAATCTTCGGAAACTGAAATATTAGCTGCACGGCAACTAGCTGGGGACTTGGTCACATGGTAACCGGTGATACATGGTCGATCATGCCATCAGGCATCAAGATTCCTCGGGACTCATCAGGTCAACAATCAAGTTAATCATGCCATCGGGCATTCAAAGAAATTTTTGGGCGTCAGCCAAACTTCATCACTAAGTCGGGAATAGAATTCTCAGTCAGTCATGAACCAATTGGGGATATCCAAACTTCTGCCATCAGGCACTCCGCGTCAACTGAGAGAACTGCTTCGTTAATACGGTTGGACTTCAATCCTGAAGTTTCAAGGGAAGTTTCAACTTCGCTGTTCGAAAAACCTGCTGGGGATGACGCATCTCCGCTGGGGATTCTGGAGAACTATCAAGTAACTCTGCTTCGGGGATCCAAAAATCATTCTGGGTGAATCAACTCTGTTGAGGACTTCAAGAATCATTTTGGACAAATAAGTCCGCCGGGGACTTCAAGAATCATCCTGAACCGATAACTCCGCTGGAGAATTCAAGAATCATCTTGGGCAATCACTCTGCCGGGGACTTCAAGAATCAACTTGAGCAACCCTCTCTGGCGACTTCACAGGGAATTTTAAGAATCATCTTAAACAAGCACCTTCGCTGGAGAATTCAAGAATCATCTTGGGCAAACGACTTTGCTGGGGGTATTCAAGAATCATCTTGAGCCACTCCACTCTTCTGAGATTTCAGGAATCATCCTGGGCAAACACCTTGCCGGGGAACACCTGTAAAATAAGAACGGTAACAACCTAGCTCATGCTTCATATGCATATGGTTCGACAATGGCGCAATGCTCCACACGGTGGAAATGCTACGCGTTTAGGGTAAATGTTATGCAATCATGCAAAATGCTACGGCCCCATCAGCAAAATAAATGCCGAAGGGAAAATTCTCCTATCAAGGAGACGGAACCACTCTGGTGGGGGAAAGGACTCATCCTGCCAAGGAGAAAGAGTCACGCCAATCTCAATTGGACCCCGCCTGGGGAATAAAGCTCCACAAGGACCTGGACCTGCTCTCAATTGAACTTCAGTTGACTGCTGCAGGGGAATAAAGCTCTACAAGGACCTGGACCTGCTCGTCTAGGTGTACGAACCACGACTGCTGAGGAAAACGATGTCAATCGCCGAAATAAACTGCACGGCCTTCGCGGCTAGGATTTCCTGGAGATAACGAATCCGGCGGGGAAATACGGCATCAGTTATTCAACACTCTACTGGGGAAAACTACTTGTGGCTGTCACACCCTAAATTTGTCCTGCATATTACTGGGGTTCAATGGTCAGATGAGTTGATTTTCACGATCAAGGTTATGACATACACAGTTCAGGGTCCAGTTTACCTTCCATTCAGGGTTTTATGCTATTTCAAGAGGAGGATGGACTAAACTATCAAACTTCATCCCATTATCAATGCTTTATGGTTGGGGATTATCAAAAGTCTGGACGTTTAGGCAATATGTCAAGTCATTTTCAAATCTTGAGTAGGTGTCAGAGGAGAATTCTAACTTGTTATTTGATTCAACACCACTTCGAGATGGAATCATGATTCAGTATTATGTCTCAAAGAATCGATTCAGAATTCCAATATATTCTTGGTCTAATTTTAATAAAGAGTTCAAATTGCTGGAATTCCGTTTTAAGGAAAGATGATTGCTTCAGGGCTTGAGATTGCAGTTGTTTGAGTTGATTGGTTTAGTTATGATTCAAATTCACAGCAAGAAAAGATCCAAGCCGA